>VWZV01005533.1:0-114916 GCA_013397155.1 Irena cyanogastra | reverse complement strand
GATTATGGAGATGAGAGTTCATACTCCATTACATGAACTCATTCATGAGGGCTTCAGTCCAGTAGTAATTCTGAGTGGGCTGGTCCTGGCATCCTGGTTGAATTCCACTGACACTAACACTCAGTTCTAAAAGTGCTGTCTTTCCTTGTCAGCTGCTGAGTTGTGAAACAGTGGTAACTGGCCAAAACAGCCAAAAGAGGTACTACAGTGAAACACCTGTCTCTAAGAACAGAAACTACAGTAGAAAGGAATAATGATCATTGACCAGTAATTTTGCATTTATAGATTATTTTTGTTCGTGTGATTTACTATTTATCTGTATGAACAGATGCACAGTTTCAATTGGTTTAAAAACTGTAAAAGGTTAAAAGCAGAATTGAACAGAAGTATTTATGAAATAAATGATGTAAAGACATAAAATATGTTTGATGTTGTTGACACATTTACTTGAGGATTTTCAGATGATTTCAGAAAAATTTATGGCATTGCTATGTACAATTCATATCTAGTAATCTAACTATTAAAAAAATTAATGCTAAATTAGTCACATACAGACTGTTAATCTTAGAATCACAGAATCATAGTTAAAAGTGTTTGTTTACTGGGCCACAGTCAATAATATCAAATCTTCAAAACTACATAGTCCAAATGTAATAGCCATGTTCTTCCGTGTGTTTGAAGTTCAAAAATTCAGTGATTTAAAAAAACTCTTAAGCCTAATGCCTGCATTGTTTAAAATGCCTTTAAGCCTCAATTACTCTGTAATTTACCTTTATATATAGCAACCAGGTGCTAAAAAGCACACATTTGGTTGCAATTTAATAGCAAAGATGGGAGCACTGAAAGTAAGCTATGCGCTGCATTCCACATTCCTTCTCTAGCTGTGATAAATGTGTGGTGCAGCTGAAAATGATGTATATATGCAGAGAGTCATGTTATTGATTTTTTTAAAATGAAAAAATCTGCAGTTCTGTTGTGTAGTTTCTAGGAGAAACTGGCATCTACGAGATTCAATGCAGATTTGTATATTCAAAATTGTGGAAAGCTGTCATTCAGCATGCAAGCTGCTTTCTATTTCCCGCTACAAACACAGAACCAATGGATTAGCACTTACCAAAGGCACAAAGTAGCTGCAGTAGTTCCACGACAGTTTCTGTATCAATGCCCAGTAGCACAGTACCTCAGGATCACAGATTTCTGTAAGAATAGATTAGAAATAGTATCATGATATAGTGTGAGCCTTTCCAATTGGGTATCACTGTCATAATGTTTACAGTGAGATAATATAAATAAACACTAGCACTTGAAAAATCTTTGTCCTGTAGAGTGTAATCACAGATAAAAGATAAAACTTTGAATCATTACATTACAGAAGCTGGTAACCTCTGACTTCTTACTCATCTCTGCTATTCTGCTTTAATAGAACTGGTTACACTGTGTGGAGTTCAAATAGAATTGCAGTCCTGACGTAGCTTTTTACAGTGTTTTTAACTGGAGTATTCAGGGTTTTATATACTTACTTCAATTAGATGAAAAAATACTCTTAATGTGTTAAATGAGATTACAGCAGGAAGTATGTGGAACTGTCCTTATACTTAGTGCTTAGTTTTCAATGGTCACTAATCGTGATTTGTCCTTCAGAAAAGGATTTTTATTGACATAAATCATGAAAGGGATCTAGCTGATAAATCTTATATATAGGAAGAATTTACATACATCAGCTGACATTGAGTGTAAAATGTCTGAGCTTTCCTGCCTTTTAAGAAAAGCTGCCTGTTGTTTCATCCCCAAAGAGCCAGAACTGTAGAACCAAAGCCTGCTTATTGATTGAGATGAATGTTACTGCTGGTATTTGTATATCATAGAGGCAAATTTAATGTAGCAAGGATAGACTCTGTGGAATTCTGAAGCTTGTTCATTCATTCCTTGAAATTTTATGTAATCTTAACTGGATATTGAAAACCATTTCTGGGTGCAAAGAAAATAGATGGTTTCTTATTGCATTGTGAAGTAAATTTTCATATTTCATAAACACAGAATGTAACGCATCTTTATATTGAAAGGGGAGATATTTTTCATATTAGTGAAGTTTTTTAGGATGGGGGAGGAATGAAGAAAAAAGGGTAGTACATGAACATGAAGATATGGAATGTAAGAGCTATCACTACTGTATTTAATAGTACACCACTAGTCTAAATTGTAATGCCAAACCCAGGTTCAAAATAGAATTATTAGATCTCAGTTTGTAGAGACTTTCAGGTTTGCATCTCATATGAAACTATCTATAAACGCAACTGGCTAGTTTTACCTCCTTAATTGTAAGAGTTTTATATTTGAGAGTGAAGAGTAAACACTGGGATGCCATTTAAAAAGCTGCACTTTCCAAATTGGCTTATAGTGGTCGTTTGTCAGTTCTGAAGTACTCAGAAACCACTCATCACAAAAATTCTTCAAGATTAAGAACAAGACACGGAAGGCATATTCATTGTGTCTTTTCACCATCAGAAGTTATTAAACACTAGTAAGTTAGAAAATAAAGTCGGTATCATTTTGCAAACAAGTGACATATTCAAGTTAGACATAAAGTTGCCCGTGGGGAACAGAAAGACACACCTGAAATCTGAAACCTGAAACTACATCTGATATGCAAAATAGGTCCAGCAGCTGTTGGACTTCATCAGACACCATGTGCTATCTATATTTTAGATATAAGAGAAGTACATCAGCTGAGAAATCTAGCTGCAAATCTTCACACCTTCATTTACCTCCATGTTTTTCTTTTATTTTCTTGGACTGTTGATTTGTCCATTACATGCTCCTTAGTACACATCCTGACAAGTGGACACAAGTTTTGAGAATGGAAAAAGTTAAAATACCTGGTGAAAGTAGTACATTGTGCATTAATGCAAAATTTCAGGTCCAGTTACAGTATGTGCAGAACCAAAGTGCTTGCAAGAGCACACTAAGTAAAGCATTGCTGAATTTGGTTCTTGTTGCATATTTGGCAGTAGGGAGGGCAATCATTCCCTCTCAATGTTACGATTTACACAACAGTAAATAAGCTATGTTCTGTGATACAGTTGGAGTCACATACTTTTGGACTGTATTTCCTCGTACAGCTAACAGGCAAAACAATAGATGGAGCATAAACAGCAAATAAAGATGTGAACGTGAAGGAGTGATAATAAAAGAACTGTGGAATGAAAACAGTAAGTCAAATGTGTACCAAGGAGGCTCATTTCAGAAGGTGCAGTATTGTGTGCACTTGAATTAGAATGCTGGATGCATCCAGAGAACTGTTCTATCACTGTTTGGGAAGAAAAGTTCAGTCACAGCTTTCCCAGGCAGTGCCAAAAGGAGTTATGTGCTTAAAGTAAGCTAGTTTTAGCATTTGGTCACATTTTCTCTTCCTTGTGCATCTTTAGACTTCATTTTTGATTTAGTCTCCCTGTCACCTCATTTCAAAACTTTTGCTTATAGGTGACATTATTTGGAGTTCCATCATCAAGGGCAGCATCAAACGACAATGAACATTTTACTTGTAGCTAAGTATTATGCAGAAGGAGGTCAATCAGTTTCATACATCAAACTCAGTCAGAAAGGTATCCTCTAGCAGTCATCTCACTATAGTGACCAAACCTTTCAGTTACTTGCAAAGCCTTTAAATTTGCAGTGAAGAATCAGCTGAAAAGCATTTTCTGCTATTTCACCTTATTATTTAGTTGTTCCCTTTGCAAATGAATGTGAACATAACAAACCTGAACAAGGGATCACAAGGTCTCACAACACTGAATTATCCGTGCCTAGGTGATCTGATTGGCTATGTTCCCATGTCTAGAGAGCTCAGATGCTAAAACAGCATATACGATTGCCTAAATTGCTTCTACAGCCTGTTTCCTCTTTTACATCTGGAATTCGTTTTAAAGGGGAAGAGGGGTGTAGGGGGGAGAAGAGACACAACAGTCAACAATATTTTCCGAGGTTAACTCACCTCGGCACAGGAAGCTGTTGGTGCTTTGTCTGCCTCTCTCTTCCCCCCACACTCTGCACGCTCACTGCTGCAAGAAGGACTGAGACTATGCTCACAAAAGCAGGCTTAGTAAGAAATGTAAAATCATAGGCCATGATTAGCATCAGCTTGAAAACATCCATTGTTTGCTTGCACTTCTGTGCCTGTGGATTTCAGCGAGATCACAGCAAGGATTTTGTGAGTTGCTTTTCAAGGTGAAGCTCAGATACTGCTGATTTCAAAGAGCAAAGACGCTTATTAAGATGCTGTATAAATAAAAGTCAATTCTATTTTTATGTTTTTAAAAAAATAAAACGATTCAGCTGAATGCACAGCCTCTTGGCTGTGTTGTAGAAGAGGCAGTGATTTCCGGTAAATAACAACTGATGTATTCTCCATTTTTGAAGCAGTTTATTCCTAAGTCACAGAGATTCATACCCGTCCTTCTTTTTGCGCATGTACCACGCTGGTTGGTTGTGTGGATGGATTAACTGTGACAAGCTGTGACATCAGCAAAGGCTGGATGCTGCCTGGCTCTGTGATTTTGTAATACATCCTCCCGTTACTGCTGGGCTGACTCATTCCCGCTGACTGAATTGAGTGAAGTGTGGGCCAGCACTGACTGAAGTGTTGGGCATTGTGCTTCTCTGCAGAGTCTATGCCTTAATTGTAAAGCAAGCAGATTTTCCAGCCCTGCTTACACAAATGATATGGCTGAGAAGCAAATGCAGAAAAATATTAATGCTAATAAATAGACACAGAAGTGATAAAATATGTGAGTTATTTAGTGCAGTAGTCTTTGGCCTTTGAAAAAGCATCTGATTTAGGTTTTTGGTCAGCAAAGCATGTGAAAAGCACGGGCTGTGTTTTGCTTGGGGACCACCAGGGAGGAAGAATCAGTGTTCATCAGCCTGAAAACTATCAAGTTATCATGGTTATTTTGGATTATGGAGATTTCATGAACAGGAGCCAATTTACTTTATCTGTAATAATCACAGGAAATAAGAGCAGGTAGAGCAAGAGCATGGTAGAAGCAGTTCTAGTGTGAATGAGTACTATATTGTTAACTTCCACTCAGTTCAGGAGGGGAAAGCGTTGTTTATTAATAACCCAGGAGTCTACTGATTTCCTATTAATGATCTTGTACTTGAACCTGAAATACCGGACTAGTAGGGTTTTTGGTTGACACTGAAGAGATCTAGAGAGAACTGCTGAGAATTCAGCGTCTGGAAAGGTGAGTGTTAATGAGGGCTATTCTGCACTTTGTATACTCTGGGGTATCATTTCAGTAGTGCTCACAGTCCCTTAGGGCCTGCTTTTAAGGTCCAGAGGTTTTCTGAGTACTCAGCAGAACATGAAGCTCATGTAGACAGTTGGTGGGTTTGGAGCAAACAAAGTCTTTGTAAAAACCTGGCCTTTAAACTGGCTTCATCTCATTCATCACAGCTGCAACAGTAATTAGAAAAACCAAGGAGGTGGGATCTTTTTATGTTGTAAGAGGCACTTGGAGGGCAACAAGTTTCCCCTCTGAAAAAAAACTTCATCCTGTAGATGCTCTCCTCTTAAGCTTACATGCTTCCCTGTGCATTTAACAGCCTGTTTTGGCTGAAAACAAGACAGGTACTTCTGAAGACCATTCCTTCTGGAGGACCTCTTAGCAGCAAGATTTGAAATGGCATAGATTACTGTTGTTTGTTCCCCTGACAGTTACTGTTGTGGGAACCTTTGGAAGTTTATTGTTTGCTTGCAGTGAACAGCTTGACTTTGGATACTGATCTTCTTTCCAGGATAGATGGACACTTGCATGCGTTCCGGATTATGATTCCTGAAATGGCATCATGGATTCTAGAAAGGTGGTAAACAATTGCTTGGGACACTGTATCTACGGACACTCCCTATAGTAGTCACTTACTTCAAGAACTGTTTTCACTTTGTTTAGTCTTGGCAGGGAGAATTTAATTATCACGCATATTGACACTCATCAAGAACAGCAGTGATGGTGTTACCATTGGTCCATGTCCTGGACCTGGACGCTTGTGGAGAAGAGCGTATGGTTGCATGAGCCCCCTTACAATGGTGGGCAAAGATGGTCTGGCACACGGCTAAGGATCTTTATCAAATGAATGGTGGTAGGTAATATGATCATTGTTTCAGCAGAGGTACTAGGTACTGCCATATCAGAGTAGTCTCTTACACTACACTGTTGCTTCTCTAAGATTGTAACACAGAAGACCTTCAATGGAGAAAGGTTGTTTTTAGGTGGCTTCTTCATGGAGTCCACCTTCCAAGTATGAGGTTGGCCGATAGCCTGCTGAAAAATTTTACAGGTGTGAGTTGCATCTCTCTTCTGCTAACACCTTGTGACAGTTTCCTGTCCCTGCTTCTTGACTACATTTGCAACTAGGTGAGGAATCTTTCCAAATAGAAGCTCCTAATGAGGATGTAAGCAGGCTATGCTGCTGTGGGAGTGGTGTTAGCCAGCCACTATAGCCAGTCTGCCCAAAGAGAGGCTGTTCTCAGATACTGATGAAAGCAAGCCAGATTATGTCAGCTTTTGGTGTGTGTGGTAACTGTGTTTGCTAGAAATACAAAAGGGAGACCACACTAGCTGAGTGAGAATGTCAGGATGAGGACTATTCCAATATACTGGTATTTCCCAACCATCCTTAATCCTAAGCTCTCTTCAACAGAGTATCTCTGTTGATGGTTACACTACATGGTACATTTGAATTTCTAAATGGGCTGTGACCTACTGACAGGCGTCAACCCACAAGGCTTCCTATCCCAGGAGATTTAGTTCAGTACATTTCAATAAAGTCTGATAAAGTTAGCTTGACGTGTTATCAGAGATTCAGTACTTGACTGAAGATCACCTGGAATGGAAACACTCCCTGCCTGTGGTTTTTGTTCTCTCTTTTCTGTAGATAAGATATTTGGTCCAATGTCTGTGTGTGCACATGTTTTCCAGGGCATGAACTATATTCCTGGACAGGATCAACACAGGGCAGAAGAGAAGCAACAGATGCTGAGCATGGGAAGGAAGCAATAGCTGTAGGCTAAAGAGTAGTATCTGCAGCTGTGCTAGCTGAAGCAGATCTGGCTGTGATGCAAGGTATTGACAGCTAAAGCTATCTTACCTCTGCCCTCTCAAGAGATTATGTTTGTGAATGACAGTAGGCTGAAAGTGGCATGGATGAGAGGCGCAACATGTGTATCTTACAACACTTTGGCAAGCTGTCTGCTCTATGCACCTGAAAATAATTTCCCTCCACACTTGAAAATGCTTTACTTCATTAATAGGAGGTAGTGGAAAGCAACATGTTAAGATTGGCTGGTTCATGGTAGCCTTTGATTCGGCAAAGGATTGCCCATAAAGCAAACCTTTCCAAGGAAGGAAGCAAACAGATTTTGTGGCAACCAGCAGGCTCCCTTCTGTACTCATCACTGCTTTTCATATTCACACCATGATTGCTGCTCTCAAGAGGCAGCACATGGATCTGGAACTGAGACCATGGTACAGACTGGAAAGATTCTTCACCAGCAGGCAACAGTCTCTTTAATTTAGCAGCCTCAGGCCTGGTGCTTCTGTGGGCCTTGGTGCCAGGATGCCAGTAAATGTGCTTTAGTGTAGTTGTTGATAATGACTGAAGATGAAGAAGGTCTATCTGGCAAGCTTCCCAGAAAAATCCCAGCTGAGGAACAGTTGAATGGCAGGCACAGACAGGACAGTGATTGCTGCTTGACATTCAAATTACCTGACAACAAACAATGAACAGTCCTAGTCTTGCAAGCATTCGAATGAAATTACGAGTACATAACCTTCTCAGTGCTTGTAAATGAAGGCAGTGGTGTCTAGAAACCATGACAAAAAGATTAGAAGAGGAGCAGGCAAAAAATAGATTGTAATATTCTGTGAGCTTGCAACCAAGAGCCCAGTCATAGGTACATGATGTTCCACTGACAGTTTAGATGTAGAAAGATATTTTGAACAACTTCGGCCATGCCATGTGGATTTATCCTCTGTCATGGATTTACCTTATCATGTGCCTGTAACAGTTTTGATCTGGTCTTCAGTGTCCTAAAATTGTCTTCAGAGCATTCCTGGCAAGGGCCTGGCAGCTGAGCTAATCTTGTCCATGCAGAATGTTTGTAAATAGTACCAGTTTCTGTGTCTCAAGTGCAACAGTCAGCATGGCTTCAGTCACTATATGGCAGGCAACCATGCAACCCGGATTCTAGTGGTACTGTATATGCTGTAAAAAAATGTGTTGCTTTAACATCAGAAATGTAGTATGGGTAAGGGTAAGATCAAAATCTGAGCAAGTGTCAATCCTGTCAGTCAAGTAATCATTTTATTAATGGGAGCATACTGTCTGGTCTACTTGGTAGGAAGAGGAGATTCTTATGAAGTGACAGGTCAGCCTATGAACTTAAGAAGTGCCTCTACACCTACATACACAACACAAGATCTTATGTGCCGTCACTCAGTCGTGGTTGGCAATGGCATTCTGTTTTAAATGTGTTACTTAATTGGTGTAGTAGGAAAAATGTCAATGTCCTGGGATCTTAAGTGTACAGGCATCAAATAGAAGGTTTTGTTTATGCTTATATTTTTACATAATACTGTGTAGACCTTAGACTGAAGTCAGAAAGACCCTAGTTCCTTTGCTTTTATCTGTTTAAGGCATTATTAACTTTTTACAAGACAGTGTAGTTAATCATTCTTACATACACTGACTGTAAGTGTGCATGTAAGCAAATAGTTCAATAGAACACAGGGTACAACTGAAAATAGTTAATGGATCTGAGGGAGCAGAACTAGTTTTAGCAGAAAAAAAATTTGTCTTTGAACTTTGGAATAGGACTTTTTTTTAAAAAAACCTCTGTCTAAGCAAAAAAAAAACCCACCAAGTTCCAGGTGGCCATTCTTTAGTTCAGTAATCAGTGAACTAAAAAGTCAGTGACTTTTAAAAACTTTTAAGTATACTAAAGCAAATAAATTTATTTCTGCTATTTACTTCTTTTACAGCTGCACCATTTGACTTGGGTAGGAACTCTAAGCCCATCAGTGACTGCGTACATGACAGTTTCTGTCATGGTTGTAGGACATACTTTAAAACGAAAATGCGTGCTTCAGGTCTTTGGTAAAAGAGTGTGATCAGACTGAGGCTAAGACTGTGTGCTTTGTTACATAACATGTGAAGCTGGCATAGTGGATATGGCCTATATTACACTTACTTTGCCTGCCTCATCTTCCTCTTCTAGATCCCGGTCAGAGATTTGTCTTCTTCATGTTGAGCAGTTCCCTTATTTATTCACTAGGCAATTCTGTCAGCCCTTCTTAATTCTCTTAGAATTTGGAACTGCTGTTACAGTTTCTTCACTAAAACCTTTCCTTCACAAGAAAGCACAGAGGAAGGTCTTTCATCAAAGAGGCTCAGAAATGCATGGAGAAGCACAGAAAGAAACAAGTTGTCGCTCTGAGCACAGAGCACAGCATTGATTTAAGAGGTCTGTTAATGGCCCCCTTCTCATGTCTAATCCCATTTGCTTGTCATGCTATGCTAGCACTGATCAGTTGCAAGAAGTGTGATTGTCTCTCCCCCTTCATCATACTGGCAGCATTGCATCTGTGGCTCTCTTGTATAGCTTTCCACCCAAGCAAAGGCAAAGTGCCTAGGAAGGAGCAGGCAAGACTTCAGGAGAAGTGGTCAGGCTTCACTGTTCCAGAAAAATTAGTTGTAGTTCCTTGGCATGGCTGGAGAAATCAGCTTTGGAGGGGTTGCGAAGGCTTCACTCGGTGCTGCTGTGTGACCAGGGCTGGACTAATGTCAAGCAAAAAGCCTTTTGCTCAGGTCATACTGAGGCCAGAATTTGGCCACCACGCTGTTTCTTGGGCCAAACAGCAGTAAGTCACGCAAACAGAATGTTCTCAACACAAGTTCATTGTTAATTCTTGTTTGGCACTTCATACTGGCAAAAATTCTCCATCCCTTTCAGATTCCAGTTAAATCAGGCCGCAAGTTCAGACGTTGTGGGAAATTAACCTGCGTAGTGCCTTGTATTTGTTTCTACTGGATGCCAGGCAAGAAAAGCCTTTAAGGAATTTAAAGAAAATCTTCTTGTGTATCACATATAAATTGCAAATTTTTCATCCCCTGGGTAAAAGAATTCCAGTGTCCCCATCCATATGCATGACCACATTTTGGTACCTGTGTTCCTGCAAGATTCCTTGACAGAAAGGAATGCATCATAGGGTGCTAAGTTTATTCAAAGCTGAATGAAAGATTTGCAGCCTGAGATCCTGGGAGTACAGGAGAAATAGTAAACAAATGCTTACAATGAGGTAAAAATTACAGACATTGTGTGCATAAATTCAGCATTCTTTGAAAGATACAAAGTTATTTTTCATCTGGACCTTAATCCATAAGGAGTGCTACTAAGTAATCTTTATTATGTTGTGCAGTTTAGGACTACGTTAAGGAAAACTGCTTATTGGGGCAGTGTGAAAAGAGCTGGCCTAGCAGTGGGTAATCTAATTGAAGCTGAAAAAACAGCTTAAGGAAAAAAAAGAAAATCTGTATAAATTTTACTTCAGCAGAGAGCTAAAAAGCTTTATGTTCTGTGAAAAATCAGAATTCAGCAAGCAGACCCATTATATTGTTTCTGTTGATGCTGAAATAGATAAAGGGCATGGATTAGTCAAGAGACATGATTTGCTTATGGTGGACACCTGTTACTTTTAGAGGAAGGAAGTTTGTGTACAATTCTAAGAACCCAAGTCTCACATAAATTCTGAGAAGGAAGCCATCTGACTCATTATCTACTAATCAAGTCCTATCTTTGTTACAATATTTACACTTGTATTTTTTATTACCTTTGTTCTTCAGAGTGGTGAATGGCAAATTTAACTATGATTTTACTGCCTTGGATAACCTTATGGATCGCCTGTGGGAAAATAAGCTGATTCCAGGTAGGTGCAGCTCCCTGCCTCCACAGCTTGGTGTATCTGTTTGTCCATATTGTATAATCATTAGAATACTCTTAGAAAGCTTTTCCAAGGCTGGTTTTGATAAAAATTTGTTATTTACCTATTTGCCTTTACGTCATGTTCCAGTGTGAGCAAAATGATATTGTAGCAGTTAAGGCAACACGATTGGTTTTACATTGCCTTTGAAGGCAGTTTCAGATTGTACTTGTACTTGTAAATGAGATCTCCTGAAGAGAATATTATACCCACTGACATATACCTAAAAGGGCCAGAGAAGCAGATACTCCAGGTCTAACTTCTCATAAATTTATGCGACCATCCACTGTTTTAAGTTTCCTCTGAGCCCTGTGTTTATTTTGACAACTGTTAGCTTTGACTACTTGTGCGAACCAAACCCACTACACAAAAATAGTCACTGACAGGTAACAAGTAAACAACCTCAAATCTGAAATATTTCTGGTGAGAACATGTGGAAACAGGAAAGAGAACCCATTTAATGATGCTTCTTCATTAACAAGTTTGTTTCAGATGATGTGATAACCCTTCATTAATAAAAATGAGATATCATTCACAAAAAATGGAGACCAATTTCCAATGTCTTTTCTAGGATTTGAATTGATGGGGAATCCATCAGGATATTTTTTAGATTTTGAAGATAAAGAATGTGTGGTACAGTGGAGAAACTTAATTACTGTTCTAGCTAGGAGATACATAGGTAAGTTAAAAAAAGAAAATCCTTGTTATTTGTTCTGTTGTAACCCTTTCTAGCTACATCAAAAAGTTCTGTGTATTATTATCAATTTCAAGACCCTAGATTTCAACACAAAAGCAGAAAACAAACATGCCAGAACAGATCATGGAGACCATGGGATAATAGTCCTTCCTTTTACTGATCCGTGGCCAACATCCAGAATGAGTAGAGTGTTCTGGATAGCACATTTGGCCTGCCTCGAAGGACTGACTTTTAACTTTGTTCTATTGTTGTGGTTGTAAACTACCAGCTTTCACTGGAGCATGATAACCTGAACACTTCTCATATGCCAGCTTCAAATATTTCTAACAAGGCAGAAGGCTCAACCTGAATTAAGGGTAGGTGAGTGCCCTAATTACAAAGCTGTAAGTCATCTCCCTCTCACCTTCCATCTTTTTCAAATATTGCTGCATTTCATCAAAAATAAGAGATCATTTTGAGGCTCACAAATTAAATTTCTCTCATTATTAAAAATAATGAGGGAAATGATGTTGTGGTAGTTCTGGGTGCTGAGCCTCACCTGCAGCCTGAGCTAATAGTATTGTCTGTGTAAGTCACTTATTGATAGTATTGTCTGGATATGCAGCTCACTGATAAATGAGGCTTCTCTTACAGATAGGTATGGATTGGAGCACGTTGCTAAATGGAATTTTGAGACATGGAATGAGCCAGACCACCACGACTTTGACAACGTCTCTATGACAGTAAAAGGTGAGCATGTTTTGGAGCACTTGAGAGTGTGGTGAAGTGATACAGGTGTGTGGGGAGAGCAGAGGGGTGACAGTGAGATGTAAGTTATACTGACAAAGAAGTAAGGTAGACAGCGGTGATAAGGAATGTGGTAGATGCACTGAATCTGTTTTGCTAAGGTCATGTTGCTGGCTGCACTTTATTCCCTATCTGGATATCAGGGGTCATGGCACAGAAAAAGCAAAACAGGAGTTACACTAAGAAGATGCAGTTCATTAGTTGGATATAAGATACACTTAGTACAGTAAGTGGATGAAGGGTGGAATAAGAAGAAAACTCCTCACTGAAGTTGCATACTTTGGGAACATGCTCATACAAGACCTTTTGAAGAGCCTTGTGAAGGCACCTGAGGTTTTGATGTCTTCTTGTGTTGTCAGTGCATAGGAAAGGGTAGTCCCAGTTTGTTAGGTCTTGCAAATAAATCAAATAACAGGATTAAAACATCTCCTTGTAGTTTTAGATCCAGTTTCTGTTTTATCATCTTTGATATATTCATTTTCTTGGACTTCAGGGTTTCTCAACTATTATGATGCTTGCTCAGAAGGATTAAGAGCAGCCAGTCCTTTTCTAAAATTTGGAGGGCCTGGGGATTCCTTCCATCCCTTACCCAAGTCACCCATGTGCTGGAGTCTTCTGTTTCATTGCTACAATGGGACCAACTTCTTCACAGGGGAGACTGGTGTAAGGCTGGATTACATCTCTCTCCATAAAAAGGTTAGTCCAAGATTTCAGTTTAAAGCCATTTTTTTCAACCAGTTCCATCAAAGTTATGTTTTATTCTGATTTACAAAGATTGATGATGATGATGATGATGATGACGACGATGATGATGATGATGTGTCCACCCTGTAGCAGGAAGCATGGCAATTCTTGCAAAACTTTGAAGTCAGTGTTCAGTTACAAGACTTCAACTCAAAGCAAATTTGTCTTTGCCTAATTCCTAAAGGGAAACAACTCTTCTACTTCTTTTCCATTTTATATTCTAGGAGAGGCTCAGGCAAATAGCACATGCTGTAGTAGATGAGGTACAAGTACTAATTTTGTTAGTCCACAGCATCTTGGTGACAAAGGAATATATTTTCAGAATATATTTTATGTTTTTGATTCTAGGTTATGTCTGTATGTTTACCACTGTTTTCTCACTACCACTAAGCAGATACGAAATATTGTTGCAGGGAGATGGGAATTCTCTCTACATCTTGCAACAAGAAGTAGAAGCAGTTCAACAAATTCAAAAGCTGTTTCCAAGTTTTTCTTCTGTTGCCATATATAACGATGAAGCAGATCCAATGGTTGGATGGTCCATTCCACAGCTCTGGCGAGCTGATGTGACCTATGCAGCTATGGTTGTAAAGGTAACAGTTCATTAGTAGTTTTGGCACAGTAGTGTCCCCTGATGTGTTTATGCAGTTGAAGAAGTAACTTAACATTAAATTTTTAAGCAGCTACTCATACTAATAGATCCTAAAAAAGATCTCCCTACTGATACAGTGGGGGTTTCCCTGAATAGTCTGGTTTTAGTAGTTTGATTTAATTTGTAAATTTAAGTTAACTTTAGTTTTCTTCATCTTTCCTTAAAAAAAAGTCCGATCCAGAACCAAACTAAGGACTTGTCAGAGAAGTGCTAGATAACTGAGTTGCAGAGTGTATACAGTCCTCCAGTTAGATCCATCTGATAAGATTACTCCCACTGTCACTATAACCGTAGNCTCACATATGTGAGAATTACTTCCCAGCTCCTTCATAAATTTATCTCATCAAGAGACATCAGATATAATAAATTCCTTGAGCTCTCAGCATAGTCCATTCTTTGGTTTGGGATACTGGCTGCATGCATGATCTTATTAATTACTGCTAGTAATTACTGATGTAGACCAGAAAAGCAGAAGAAGAAGAGAGTGCTCAACATTACTGCTTCTGCAATAATTGCACTCTGGCCTTAGATCAAGCTCAGGTCTTCTTCTGCATAGCAATAACTTCCGCTGCAGCCCTGGTGTTAAGCCACTACCTGAAACAGCACATAGAGTCCAAGTGCTCCTGTGCAAAGGAATAATTCCCAAACACAGGAGCATGTATGTCACCCAGAAAAAAAGATGCATCTTATCAGCTGCTCCTGAGGAGACAAAGACTCCCAGTTCTCTGAGATTGCATATACAAGCAGTCTTCTCTAAGGCAACAAGTCATTGACTGCATCATAGAGAGTTTGCAAGACAAAATGGCAAAGACAAAATTGCAAGACAAATGTGGTGATATGAAGGGAGAAAGAAAGACACATCCAGTGGAAAGTTAACACTTAGTTGTATAGAAGCTGAAGCACTGTGTTCCTTCAGAGATGCAATAGTAAGAATGTTCAGTTGTCAGCCTTTTGAAGTTCTGCTTAATTCTGGTACTCAGGCACATTCTAATAAACAGAGAACTTGGGAACTTTGATGTTTTTCAGGAGAACAGCACACCAACCAGTGAAACACCAGGAGAATTCATTCCAAGTTAGCACCCGGTGGTAAAAGTGACTAATGGAGAAACAGAATCCAGGACCACCTCACAGAAACTGATGTAGTGGGTACAAAGTACCTCCAGATTTGGAGAACCATTTAGATTTAGTTCAGATGGTAAATCCTGATTACTAATTAAATATTCAAGAGGGGCATCATTTATAGTGCAATAGACAAGGAAATGTGTTCATTACCTATGAAGAGTACTAGTATTAATTATTTCAGAGACTTACTACTGGCAAAACTATGCAAGTACTTCAGATTTTACAGTGATTAATATATCACTCTAAGTACAGTTTCTCCAAGATTTACGATGAACAGTTATTTTCTTCAGTCTTTTATAGAAGGCAGAATGACAGCTCTTTACAGAATTCTGTAAAGATTAAAAAAAAAAATACATAGGGATCGTGTGTTTGTTGGTTTTTCTCCAAGGTGAAGGTTCATTTTCTCTATGACTTCGCAGGTAATCATCCAGCACCAAAACCTGCTCATTTCTAAAGTCAACAACACCATCAACTACTCGTTGCTGAGTAATGATAATGCCTTCTTGAGCTACTACCCCCATTACTTCACCCAGCGGACTCTGACAGCACGTTTTCAGATGAACAACACAAAGCCACCTCATGTCCAGATGGTGCGGAAACCAGTGCTGACTGCCATGGGCTTGCTGGCACTGCTAGGTATTGTAACCACTGATTAAAAAGCACATCAGTTACCCCTCCTACCTAGAAGCTTCCAGCCTAAGAAAGATTGTTCCAGCCATCTCGATATTCATAAAAGCATGATTTCCCCTACTCACTGTTTACTAGCTGTGTTAAGAAAATGAAACTTCGTTTCCTCAGAGAGATTGATAGCTCAGAAAATATTTCTGAGAGTCTGTTATTCATTTAATTTAATGTACTGCTTTGTTTATACCCTCTGTGTGCCAACCACTGATTTTTTGTTACGATACTTCCCTCTTGTGATGCAGGGGGTATATCCCGTTAGGCTGCAACTGTCTTTAAGAAGTCCCTGCAGCTGAAACACTCATGCAGCATATTACAGGGAGAACCTCATTCACTGTCACCTGTTTGCATGTTGCTCACTGAACTGCTAAGCATAAAAACTGCTGTAGAATATACATACTCTGCTGTCGTAAAATAAATCTGACTGAAGGCTGTAACTGGTAAAATAAGGCAGAACATAGCTCAACCAGTGCTCAGTCTGTTTGCACGCTTTGACCCTGCAGCTTCTGTCACAGGACTGACTAACAGTGATGCTTAAAGTTGTAATGTTTTTTAAAGGAGAAAAGCAGATTTTTGCAGAAGTGAAGATGAGTGGAGATGAAAGCGCTCAAAACAGCACTGTTGGTGTGCTGGCATCTGTGCACACCCCAAGTGAGACACAGCCCTCAGACAGCTGGCAAGCTACAGTACTGATGTATTCAAGTGAGGATAACAGGACTTCATCCAACATCAGCACTGTCATAGTGAATGCCACCCACTTCCCCAAACTCAGAGGTAAACAAATATCATGTAGACATCTCATGTTAAGTGATCTTTAAGACAGAGTATCGGCTGGAAAACTTCTACTGAGTTGCCACTCATTGCATGAGTGAATTTAATTTCCAAACTTCCTCTCTTATCTTTTGCGCACTCCTAGATTTTCTGAGGTATAATGGTGTTCTTCTTTGAAAGGTTCATTTGTAATGCCTACACTTTGACCCCGCCTTTAGTGGCAACTGCCAAGTACTACCTTTTTGGAAAATTATTGATCTCAGTGTACTTGGCTGGATATTGCCAGGCAGCAATTCCTTTAATGAGGTGACTCCAAGACACCCAACACAAACACACAATTGCACAGCTGATGCAGTTACCCAGAAAATGAGTGCAGCACCTGTGCAAAAAGAGAATTTTGGTTCTGGTTGTGGAAGTAATAGTTTGAAATGTAAATTTGGCAAATGTGAATTGTAGAGCCTCGTGAGAGTGCTAGCCGTGGCACTTTCCAGTGGAAGTCAGGCTCCAAAGTGCTGAAATCACTTTTGGAAAGGTAGACTTAACACCTTACACACCTTAAATTTATTCTTGTTAGTCTTGAAATCCAAGTAAATAGTTTACTTCTTTTGTTTGTGTTCCTACAGAGATGGTGTACGTGACATACTACATGGATAACAACAAAACCAATCCCTATCTGAAGTGGAAAAACCTAGGAAGCCCTGACTTTCCTTCTCCTGACCAGTTCCAGCAAATACGAGATGCTGAGGTATGATTTTGTGTTTGCTTGAAGTGTTGTATGGGTAAAGTGCTTGTGAGAAAGACAAGAAATCAGGCCTATAGTAAAAATTTCCTTCCACAGTCATTCACTTTTCATAGACACACAAAAATTTTCCTGCAGTCCTGCAGAAAAGTGTAGCTCGTGCACAACTTATGCCTTTGTGTTTATGTTATACAACCTCTTTACTCTGGGCCTACCCATAATATAAGGAAGCACACCTTCTCTCTGAATAGTCAGTGGGCTTTGAGACTCTTTCTGTTCCATCTCCCCAGGTAAGTCACATGGCCCTGTGTATATTACAGCATGGCCAAATTGCTGCATTAGAAAGTTGAAATGAATCCCGTTAATAATAGAAAAAAATGCTTCCTTGAGGTGAAAACTACCCAGTGCAAGTTCAGAAAACTGTGAGGGGCTCACAGAGAGACCGACAGTTTTCCCTCATCCTCACTATTGCTGTATGCATCATAGAGGTAATTAAGAAGTTCTCAGAGAACTCCTCTCCTCCCTGTGGATGAAAGCCATGTGGAGATTACTTACTGTATGTGAGCATATGTGAGCAGCCTGTCACTTCAGCTCCCCCTACCATAGTTTCCCCTATGTATTCAGACTCCCAGGTTAAAAAAAGGATGTCATCTTTATTCCCTTCAGGGCCCGCAGACAATACTCACTTTCCCACTTTGGTATACAGTGTTGTGTCTTCTCTTCCTAGTCACTGTAACTGACTTTGCTAAGGCCTGTGGGATACTGTAGGAGACATCAGATCTTCCCTTGAAAAGGGCAGCAGCAAGATTTTAGATGCTCTTGGTTATCTGGTACAACCTCATCCCCAGAGACCAGCTGTGTAGCTGTTGTAGCTAGCAGTAGCTTGCTCTGCACGCTGGGAAGAGATAGGGCCATGGTTTGTAAAGAACTCTAGCCTGAAAGGCATCCATGGGAGGTTACGGATGTGACAGATTGTGCCTAAGAGCATTTGTGATCAACCCAGCTTATGAGATGGACAAACCCTCTGTTTCATGAAGAGCTGGAGAACGGGTGAGTATGAAATGCCCAGTGTGGAGAACTTTGAAGCCTGTAAGCATTAGAAGTACCAACTCTATTGAAAATTGTCCTGAAGTAAATACACAGGCACTTTACGCTGATTTACCAGTTGGTATTTAGGTGCTGTGATGAAAGATTTTTTCACAAAACTACTCTGTGGCTCCACAGGATCCACTGGTAACAGGCCCATTCCCATTTCCTGAAGCTGGCATCCTGACACTGAAGCAAGACTTTCCTGTTCCCTCAGTCTTTCTTATCCACATCTGTGCAAGACCCAGATCAGCTCCTGATCAAGTATGTATTATATTCTACTATCAGACACATCAAAACTTGAAACTGCTTCCTGCCTTAAATCTTAGAAGAAGACCATTTGAGTTAATTTTATGCTGCAAGTGTAAGAATTAGTAAATAAACAGTTCTTCTCTCTTTTGATGAGAAGACTCTCAAAGATATAATTCAAGATAAATTACTACAAAGCAAGTGATAGGAGCCATCTCTAAGGTGAATGGAAGTTCCCATGGTGGGAAATTAGTAAATTTACTGAAAAGTGAAGTATCTCATTTAAAATCACATGGTGTGCTACAAGGATTGACAACATCTCTCCAGTTAATTTACAGCTAAAGCTAAAATGGAATCATGGCTGCCATAGTAGATGTCTGTATCTGCTCATTCAGTCTCACCCATGTTCATAGTGGTACCCAGAGCCTCTGAAGGTCCTCTGCAAGGTTGACGAGTAGGAGACAGAGGGTGCAAAAAGCTACAGAGCCAGGAATTTTGTTTTTACACCTGATCTCAATAAAAAAAAAATCAAACAAATAATTAGTAAGGAAGGATAATCACAGAAATTTGACCTGGCTGATTGGTTTGTACGGTTCTCTTACATGGGCTTGTGTCTTTGGACAGGTGACTGGTGTTCGTTTGATCCCTCTCACAAAGGGGCAGATCATTGTGCTGTGGGATGATGACTGTTTAAAGTCAAAGTAAGTAGCTTTAAAGTAAAATGGATACAAAAGAGTTACAAATGTACTACTCTCTAAGTTTCCACAAGCCCTACAGAGTAAAACAAGTTCAGAAATTAATGAATTGTTGCTCCTTGATAGATGATACAGTGCATTTGTCTGACAAAACGAACTGTAGGACCTGTATGTGCAAACAGTGAAGAGCAACCCTGCCTAATTTGCTGCCTGATCCAAGGAATCTGCCTGTTGCTTACCAGCATTCAGAGGCATTCTGAGGGGATTCTATTCAGCATAGCAGATAGGAGGATTCATGGTAAAAGTTACATCAGCAGATGCCTAAGTGGGATCTTGCACATCTCTGTAAGAGATGTGAACTGGAAGGGAACCTTCAGTTGCTTGCTTGCAGCAAGCTGGACTCCACTGGAAACCCTCTGTAGGTGAATTCTGAAATGTGATCCAGTGTACAAACAGATTGCCTCAGGAAGCAGTGACTTAGCTCCTTTTCCAGCCAGTCTCCCTAGATTCTTCATTCTTGGTAACCCTTCTGTCTGAGTGAAAGATGCATGACAGTTTGTGATGCTGCATATACCCAAAGCACCAAGTCAGTCTAGGTGTTTTTCTGAGGGCTGTTAGAGCCCTGGTTCTTCCTAATAGTGGCAATTCATTCCATCCTATGTTTGGTAGGAATGAATCACCTGAACATTTCTTATTTTTGTCCTTCTTGTTGGAACAGCCCTGATTTTTCATAGTATTTGATAGTTCACACATTATCAGTTGTATTTACAAACCTCTCTGGTTCTGTTTTCTAGGTGTATAAAGACATTTGAAGTGGAATTCTCATCAGATGGAAAAGCATACCAGCGGATTAATGCCAAAGACATAATATTCACTCTCTGGGTCTACAGTCCAGGTATGGCAAGAATACTCACATTAGGTAATCTGTCATGTGATATTGCCTCTCACAGGTGTATCAACCATTGTTTAGTAACTACTGAAGGGAGGTAACTTGCTAGTAACATACAGTCCCTCACAAATAAGATCGCAACTCTTCCTTAAGGATCATATTCTCAGTAAGAGCCTTATTCTCAAGGACAAACAGTGATCAACAAGTAGTCATGAGGACATTATTAATAGCATGCCGTATGTAATTCCTAGTCACAAAAGCCAGTCACTGAGCCGCAGGCCTGGCAAGGTCCCTGAGAAGTTAAGGAGCACTTTTGTAGCTGGTGTAGGAATATGGAAATATTATAACAAAAAACTCCACAAAAAGCCATGACCAGGCCTTGCAATAGAAGCTTACTCAGATGAAACATCCAAGTGAAGGAAGTTACTAATGTTTTATTTGGGTATTTTTTTGTTTATCTGCAAGTGGAGGATGGTGGCTGTTAGTTTTTTGTTTGTTTTGTTGTTTTCTTTTTTAAGCAAATGCTGTCTAGTCTGCAACATGACCATCCAAGAAATACTGATAATAAGCACTGATGAGAGCTGGGTGAAACACTGACAAACCTTGCATTATAGTGATACTGTTAAAAAGCAGTTGAGAGATTTTTTTACCAGACAGAGATGTTTTTACCTTACCCTGAGAAAGTCCTAACATCAGCAATAGTGGCATAATAAAAGTTCAGAGCTATTGTTGCAATGTAAGGACTACACAGGCAAGCAAATACTGTAAATCATGGCTGTGACAAATATCTGAAATTATTATTGATTATTATATTATAATATTATATATGAGTTTTAATAGTTTGTTTCAAAACCAACAGCAACAAAAAAGACTGCTTGAAAAAATATCATGTCTCAGCAGTCCTTGTTGCTAGGAACTTCCTCCTCACCCATTATTTCTAGCATTCTTTTTTTTCTAGAATAAAAACACTAAAACACATACAAAAATCAATTAATTAGATAAAATACCCCCAAATTTATATTGCTTGTGCGTTCAAAGATTCTGCTAGGGGAAGCTCTGTTCTTTGAACTGGATCAAGGATAAAAAGCAGCAGAACCACAGATCATCAGCTCACATACCTTTAAAGTAAGTGGTGCTGCTTCCTGAGTAGAGGTTTTCAGTCAGCCTGCATGCTTCTTGTTCTGCTTCTTTGTTGAACCTGTCCCCACATAACCTGTTCCAAAGGCAAAATTCAAGCAAAAAAGTAAGTCGGAAAAAAGGAAATTACTAATTGTGTGTTGCAGATGTCACAGCCTTCTTCCAAAAGAACTGCTGGGAAAGCAATCTTGTAGCTGTACTTGCTAATCCTAGTAAGTAGAGAGGACATTCTTGGTGAAACACGATGAAAAAGCCAATACTTGGCCGTGAGGAATTTGTTATCGTTTTTAATCAGACAGGCACAGACACACTTACGTAGGGTGCAAAACTGATTTCTCCAGCCTGTTCCACGAACCTACATTTTACAGGAGTAGTGCCTGCTTCACATCCTCCCAGTACCACAGGCGTCAGCATTTCACAGTGACCATTTCTAACCTTTTCATTTGCAGGACACTCAGTCTCCGGCTTTTACAGAGTGCGTGCCATTGACTACTGGGGGAAGGCAGGCCTGTCCTCTCTTCCTGTGGGGTACATTGAAGCTTTCAAGTGATGCTGAAGAGTGGTGACTGGTTTGGTGTCAGAGTGGTGTATGTTCCTTGCAAATGACAACTCCCCAGAAAAATAAACTCCTCCCAGGCTGAGGAGGGCGTATGGAAACGACCTGATGAAGTTAGGAACGCAAGTTAGAAGCAACTGCCCCTGTTAACTCTTCACAGCACAAAAGACAGCATTATCAAACAACTACAAGTGCCAACACAACTGGTAAGAGGCTGCTGTAGGACAGGGATTCAGCCTGATAACTAGGAATTATGGGAATACATGCTTATTACTCCCCTTTTTTCACTGAGCTAATGGGCCAGGGCAAGCTAAGATTTGTAGAGGTCACAAACTGTAGCAGGAACAGAACCATGGCTTCACTGTGTGAGAGAGGATGGTAGCAAAGGCACATGGAGGACCTGTCTGAGAGAGAACTGACTGCCTTAGATGCCAGCCTGTCTTGACTTAAAGATTTGATGGAAAAGTGCACAGCAACCAGACACATTCAGAGCATAAAGTAAAGGATCCCTTATTCTCTGCTGGTTAGTCACAGTGGGTTGTTTCAGAATGCTTGCCATGTCTTCAGGTGTATGAGGTTTTTCACTCTCTCACAGAGGGGTTTCCACCCAGCTCTCTCAGTATTTGTGACCATTACACGAATGCCAGAGCTATTTCCCATAGGCAGAGGAAGGGGTATCAGCTCATTCTCAGAGGGGAGAAGGCACAGAAAGCCATAGCCTCCAGACTTCCCTGCCTTTTCTCTTTTTTGCATTTGCCCAAGTCACCTGTGTGCACTTTGGCTGTCAGCTGCTGCCTCTTTGTGGTGGAGGCTCTAACCCTGAAAGTCCCTCTTTCTCTCCGTTGCTGTCACCTAGTATGGTGTCCTTCAGCCCTTACAGCTAACACCTCCCATCACAGACTGTAAGTGGTTGTTCAGCTCTGCATGGCCAGGAGAGAGCTGAAACACTAGTTAGAGCCTTTTGTGTTTTCATATGACAGGACAGCACACTCTTGAATGTAGCAGGACTGCTACTTAGGACACTTAGGAAATTAACAAAGAGCAATTGGAGCTGCTGTGCTTTGCAAAGCATATGCACAAGCGTGTGATAGCCCTAGATCACGGGCTACAGATCACCACTGGCTGTGCTTGCAGCTGCCAAACACTTTATGTAAACAGCAAAGTTCCCTGAAATTGCAGGGGTGCTGCTTTATTTTTCCCTTTTCACAACTGGCACAGTTTGAGCCGTGTCTTTAACAGGCTTGCAGAGGGAAGGATAATGCCAGTGAAAACAGCTGGAGTATTTTCCATAAGAGAGTGACTTTGTCACACAAACAAATCCCCTACTGCTTTCCTTGCTGACATCAGCCACCTCACCAACAAAACAACAAAAACTGCATATTTGATGAAACATTGAGGTCTCAGAAAAAAGAAGTGCCTAAGTTTGCACAGTAGGAGAGAGCTGAACTACCTCAAATACTCTCAACTTCTACAGCACAGAAAAGAAACATATGGAAAAAGTCAGTGCATGTGAAATGTGGCCTTGTATCTCCTTACTTGCTGGTTACTTGTTCATGTGCCTTTTCTGAAAATTAGCCTTAAAAGATTTATTCTGTCACAGAATTCAGATGAAATATTTCTTGCCTCATTTAAGTTTTAATAAAGGGGCACTTGTCGCATCCTGGTCCTCTAATTCCTTGTCCATACAGGCAGAACAGAAAAGGGCCATGGATCCTACTGAATTGAAAACTGTCAATTTAAGAAAAGTTGCTGGGACATTCTACTGGATGGAGATAGTAAAAATACACTTTAAACTTCTTAATTGCCCCTGAGTGAAGAACCAGTGTACATAGTTAAGTAAAATCTAGCAGTTAACACATGCTGTTTAGCTAGTATGAGGTGGAACCACAAATAAAATGATTTAGAGAAATAGTAAATATAGGATCTTGAGAAATTTTAGTGGGTCTGGAGCAGGGGAAGATGTAGGAGCTTGAGTGGACAGTTTAGTGTGTTAGGGTGTCCTGAGTAGCCCTTCTGCTTTAAAATTTTCCCACCCTGGCAATCAGAATATAGCAGTCTTTATCAAACCAAGGACTATGTACTGGTTACAGGTGTATTTGAAAAAAAAAAAAAAAAGGAAAAAAGAAAAAAAAAAGGAGAAACATAGCTGTAGTGAATAGTATTGATTTTGTTATGCAGGGATGAAAATATATAGATGTGCAAACCATGAAAAATAGAAGATTTCTTCTGAAAATCTTCTTTGCTGCTATGATATAAACTCATTCCTTTAAGAAATGAGCACGTATTAACAATTACAGAGAAAAGTTGGTATTTCCAGTACCACATGGTATGAGTTTATTTCTAACAAATTATAAAAGTTTTTGAAATGGTGTTTTCTTTTTTATCATAATGTCTACAGAAAAACGCTGTTTAGTACTTGAAACTTGAGATTTCTGTAACCATCTGTTGGTGACTCTGATAGTGTTTCCAAAATTGCATGTTTAACTAATCTCCTCTTACATGTAGTGATCAGCCCCCCATTACAGTTTGAGTTTTTGGAAGTGCCGAGTATCCATAGCACCAGGTGTGAATAGCAGGTGCTTAGTAGTTCTGTAGTATCATAACCAAAGCAAGGCTGCAGAGCACTCATGTATGTCTTTTGCTGTTCATTAATCCAAATAAGAATATGTAACTGCAACTGCAACGTGGGATTATTTGCCTGCGCTTCAAACAAAAGCTTGTGAGGCTATATAACCATTTTGCAACTGAAAGAACCTTTCAGCTGAGTATTTTACATTGTCTAATTGTGTATATGCTACATTTGTTACCATCTTTTGTGAGAGCAAATAAAACCAGTTATTAATCTTACACATGAACCCTGTAAAAACAGGATCTGATCACTGTGTTATAGCAACTGCTTACAACTCAACTTAATCTTGGAAAGTAAAGACTGTTCTCAAGGACTGTCATGTTTCAACTCCAGCCAGCAACCAAGTACCACACAGCTGCTTGCAGTGGCTACCGGCACAAGGGGTGAAATAGCTCAACTTGTGGAAATTCTAACATTACATAAAACATAAGGGAACCTTACCATAAAAAATGTCGAGGATGAAGTAGAAACCTAAATGCATAGATTGCCTCAGTTACCACAACCTGGGGAAAACTGGACAAGCTCAAGGTGGTATCACAGTGTCTGATCTCAGAACTTGCAGTGTCCTTGCTGGAGGAGGTTCACTGGTGTGTGAAGGACAATATCCTTGCAGGGTCCCTCCTGCTGTTGCACAGTCATAGTCTTTCTGCCAGCACTAAAGGACCTTCTGAGGACAAAACAACAGTCCTTTTAATGCATAAACAATTTTTTTATTTTGTCTTGTTAGTGGAAAGTTTGTGCAGAACAGAGATTATGACTTGGGACCTATACACACACTTAAAACCCAGGAATAATAGACTGCTTTTCATCAACCAGCTCAAACAGCAGACAGAAGATGTCTGCCTCTAGATATACCTGAGATGTTTCATAGTGAACTCAACAGAATTTCAAGAGAAATGTAAATTTCATCAGCCTACGCTCATTACTGCTTGCCCTATCCTAACTTGTCTTTCACATTTCCTGCAGTCATTAGAGACAAATGGATATGATGTGACTCCCTGTTAAGACATCATACAATGAGGATTTGCTTGTGGTCCTGATGGAAACATACTCCCTCAAGTACAATTCCTGGGGCACATAAAGTCTATGGTGTATTCAACCAGAATCACCTCTATATTTCTGTGATCATGCAGGCTTTGCCTCATGTAGCTAAGGAGGAGTGTCACTGCCTGTCTTGTCCGGACAGACGACACCAAGCACAATAAAGATGCACTGGTTCCTGCATATTGATTGTATCTTCTTGATACAACTCTCATCTGCTGTGGTCATACAATTAGTATAACCATAGACATTAAAATCCCACTTCTCTAAGACTGGTAGTATTGGTCTGGCAGTTTTGGCCAAAGGCTACGCTCCTTCAGCTAAGGGTTAGCACTGTCTAATCAGTTGTTATACAAGTCCTAAGGTCACAGATTCCACACCAATACTTCCTGCTGGGAGAAGGGTGGAAGTGGAGAACATTCAATCAATGCACTGACCTTGCACTTAGTCCAGCAAAAAAGGCTGATATTTTTTCAACACGCAGTAGTTCTCTGTGTGGGATTTTGTTAGCATTGCCTGCAAGTGCTCCTCTGTTTCTGTCCTTAGCTTTAGGTGGTAGCTCACAATCTTGTTCTCTGTCAGGGTAGCTTTCCCTAGAAATGAAGAGCAAGGACACCCTTGTTCAAGTGGGTTGAGAGCCTTACGAGTATTACCAGGAAATCCGGGGAAATACAAGTTTGAGAGACTTCACTGCATCCCTGGGATAATGTCTCTGGTCCTGGAGAGTGTCTCTGGTCTTGGTTTCTATATTCTTTGTGGTTACTGTAGGTAAGATTAAGCAAACATCTTGCAGAAACAGTGAAGGTCTTCAGTCAATATCAGCCTTGTTCCACACACCTTTTGGAAGCCTCAGAAGTAGGGGCTGTTCAGCTTGGTCTTACCTCTGTGCTTGGTAATTGCAAGTTGTAAAAATTTGTGTAGTTGACAAAATGCAGGGTTCAGCTGAATGCTGGGGTATTCTAGACTGGTAATTTTATTACTAGGAAACATAAAGTGAATGTGATTTTACTAAAAGCAGTGGGAATTACCTGTCAGTAATGCTGACTCAGGTTACCCTTTTTCTACATGGAGATTTCTAGGTACTCTTCTTTTAGTTTTCTCTATGTGAAATTCTTTGCTATAAACCCAGTATGTTCTATACCTTTCAGATACTGAAAACTGGATTATGAAGGTGGAGGGGAGCAAATTACTGCTAATGCCATCAGAAATGCAGGCACCTGCTCATTTAAAGCATTGTCCAGTGTTATTGAAAGTAGCATCTGTTTTATTGCATTTGTGTTTCTCCCCTTTTGGGAACTTTGCTGCAGGTAGCTCTGCCCCAGACATGCTCTTGAGCCCTGTTTTTGGCTGGAACCATCTCACCGATGTGCCTGCACTCTGCACTGTGCCTTGCTGCCCTCACTTGCTGGCTGGACTTTCTAGGTGAATCCCAGACTTACTCTGTCACCATGCTTTTGTCTGACAATCAGCACTGTTAGGGGACATGCCCCTCTCACCAGCCTTGCCCTGCCCCCCCTATTTGGTGCTGGGGACTAACACTGCCCCGCCTGTGCTGGGAGCACCCTTGGCTGCTGTCTCACTGCTCCTCAGTGAGCATGCTCAGTGCTTCTGCTCCCCAACAGGCAGGACAGCAGGCAATAAAAACCAGTTTGAGAGGTACCTTTTTTCCAAAAACATTTATTGACAAATGCCACATTAGGTATTCCCTTGAAAATTCAAATATCACTATTATATTGCACACTGTTTAAAGATCCCCCAATATTTTCATGTGTTTTTCAGGAAAAACACACTATTCCATACTATGATTTTTTTTTTATTATTATTATTAGTTGAGTGGCAACTTCAAGACCAAGAGGTCTGGTTTCTGTGCTTAAGGATAGGATCAGAAGCGTTCTTTTAGCAGGCCCCTGGAAAGAAAGAAAAGTAAACTTTAGTCTGTGTAAGTAAATTTGCAAATTGTTTTAACAGCCTTTAAGTTTCCAGTGAAGCTATAACTACAACCTTCCTAGGGTGTTTCTGAATTACAGTACAAGACTAGGATGCAGGGTGCAAAAGTTGCTGTTTGCATTTCTCTGTGTCTGTTGGCACAGACACAGGCAGCTTTTTTTTCCCAGCTAGCCGTGGGCTTTCATCTTTCCTGAGCACCCAGCCATGACCCTGCACACCAGCTGCCTTCCCTCTGCTACGGGGAGCAGTACAGATGGGTACGGGCAGGGATGCCCATGCTGTGCACATGGCCTTGGGTGATCCCAGTACCTGCTCTATAGTGGAGGACTGGCTGACACAGCAATGTGTTCTGGGTTTAGCTGCCATTCCTTGTCCCAGTGTGGAAGACGTGTTTCATGGCTTAGTAAAGGGTCAGCTTCCAGCAAGGCAGTGAGGTTGTGAAGCGTGTGGCGTGTGGGTGCTCAGCTGCCAACAAAGAAGAATTCCTGCCTCCTGCATAGCCCTAAAAATGTATCTGCCTATTCATGGACAGCATTTGAACTGAGCATTTGAATTGAGCATTGGATCAATTCCTGTACCTCCAGAAAAATGTTCTCAAAATGGGCTTTAGACATGGTCTATTTGCATGTATGTGGCGCAACTGCTGATTCCCACTGCCTGCTGATGCAGTCAGAAATGCTGCTCAGAGTCCATCATCCCTGCTCCTCAGACCACACAGGACACAAGCTGTGATGGAACTGAGTGTGAGAGTGGTCCTTCTGGAGGCACCTTTTCATCTTTTCCTGGAGGACACTGCACGGACCCAAGGTAAAGTGCTGTTATGCAAGTGGCCAAGACAAGCATTTCCAAGTGCAGAAACACCAGCTTGTTGCACCCATCCCTGTTCTGTCTACTACAGTAACAAGGCTGATCTTCTTCTGGTAGTGTTTCAGTTCAACACAGTTTCAACACATGGGATTCCTGTAACTAACAGTTTTAAGGCTGCAGAACCAGCCTGTAGCAGATTCTTGTTCTTGTATGGATTTCCCTTTGTAGCTCTTTTCATATTAGATATAACATGTGGAAAAGTTTGCTAAAAAAGAACTGAGTTTGCTGTAGTTCTGTCACATTAACAGCAAATGCAATCACCTACTGTGCGACTCAGTGAGTCTGCTAATTAACCCAAAGTACCTGACTGAAGCACAGGCTGGAACTGGCCAGACATGCAGATTTCTTCCTGCTTTTGGCGCACAATGCGCTGGATGGCTGGGGGGAGGCCACGGGGGTTGCGCGAGAAGATCAGGGAGTAGCCATCATCGCAGGAGCCGTCCTCCTTCAGGCTGCGGCAGGCGTAGGTGATGGCATAGTTATCATAGTCAGTGTCAATCACCCAGTAGTTGTCCCCTGAAACATCAGAACACACAGGTGTGTCACAGTGGGCACAGCAGAGCAGAGGTGGATCCCTCAGCAGGGAGGTGGCAAACTTCACACGGCAGCGATAGCTTTCCAGAGGATCCATAATGACAATACACATCCATCTTATCTCCACACCGTGAGAGGAAGAACTGGGACAAACACAGGGCATCTTGAGACCATGATTTTCCCCATGATGCTCAGTGCATTTTCACCTTACGTTTCTTAGGCTAGTAGTATTAGGAGGACTAGGATTTTCTAGGTTTTCAGTAACAAAATACCTCTTTATGTTGCTTGCTCAAGCATGGTGGAAGGAAGGACATACAGTACAGATTACATTTCCTATACAAGAAGCCTCAGTAAAACGTTCCTTCTGTTTTCTAGCCTTGTTCAACTAAGTTCTTTCTTAGTACTTATCTGCCAGTACTAAGGGAATGTATTTCTGTTTTACACATTAGAAGTCCTCCCCAACTTCCACAGCTGAAGAACTGCTGCTATGGGAGGCTTGGGCACAGAGGATGGGCTTTGAAGGGTGTGTAACTGAGGTTCAGCATGAGCAATTTTTGAAAGGTGGACTTGAGTTAACAGCTCCATTTCTTTGAGTCTAGCTGTGTCTGTCTGAGGAGAAATGTGTCTTGTTGCTGGGGTGCAGCTGTGGGTCTACATGTCTCCTCCGTTTAGCCTTGAGGAGTACAAGGATGAGTGACCTCAGCACTTTTATAATGCTCACAGTGGGCCCCAGGAAGTTCAACACCATACTTGGCTGTACAAAACCCATTGTGTGCGGCCCAATGCCTCTAAGCCTCCTTGTTAACATATATAGTGTATGAGAAGGATCTCTGGGGAGTCTCTGGATGCTGCCCTTTCTGTGGAGATAAAATGCACTGCTTGGATAAAGCATCCCTCCCAAAAAGCATGTTTCAGGGGGAGCTTGGAGCAATCGGAGCTGAACTGTTTTTCCTGTTTATATGTGGAAACACACATCTGGACAGCTGTAAGCAATTGACTAGTGTCAGGGGGCTGGAGAATTTAACTCACCACCACTGGAGAGGTAGCTGGCGAGTCCCTGGTAGGTCATATACATTTTTGCTGGAGTGGTTGGGTCAGGTACCGTGTACTGAGCAGCCATGTCAGCACAGATCACCCAGAAACTGCAACGAAATTCATAAGATTTGAGGTAAAACCTGTCAGCATCAGGGCTTCATATGGGTGTCCTTCACTCAGGAAGGACTTGGGCACAACTGCCTCAGACATGGGCATGGCATTTCTTAATGCAAAATCACTGTCAAAAGTAATGCAAATCTGTGACACCCCCCCAAACACTGCTAGTGATTGCTGCTGCCCTCTGGTCCCCAGCTCTGCTGTATGGCTACGCTGTGGCTGGGGCAGTGCCCTGACCCTCCTTCAGTTCAGTAAACTTTTTGCCACCCGTTTCTGTACAAGCAGACAGCCACCAAGCACAATAATGAACATTGTTTCTTGGCTCTCTGCTAGCAGTCTGCAGGGTGAGCTCACCTACATTTGGGCTCTTTTGTGGTCAGTAGCTGTGCCCCAGGAAGAGGCAGGGAGTTGTCTCTCCCCTTCTATCCCTTCCCAGCAATATGGGCACAGGAATGTCTGTTACAAGTACAGTAATAGTTACAGCCCCTCTGCCAAGCTGGTGAAAAGCTGTCACAGAGCCTTTGAGAAACTTGTGGGTGTTGATGTGTTCCAATGCCCTTCTTTGTTCAGTATCTGTTTGCTTTAGATGCCACCCACATTTCAACACTGTTTGTCAAGCATTACCTGGATTAGTGAAACAGTGGAAGGGTCTTCATTCCATTCCTTGCACTTTCCTTTATCCTGCCTTTGCAGAAATAAAATTTGCAGCAGCCTTGAGACTCCACTTGTTTTCTGAAGAGTCCTTTCAGGCATCTTCCCCCATGCACAGTATGGCATGCCTGCAAAACCTCATTTGCCCATTCCCAAAATATCTTGGAGTGCTGCACTGTTAAGACGTATAAGGTTCATAGCCACCTGCTGGTGCTAGCATATTGGAAGCCACAGATTTTCTCTTCTGCACTCGGGAAGCTATTTAATCTCTTTACATGCTGTAATTCCTTGTAGTAATCATGACCAACAGGCAAAACTCTAAGCTTCCTGCCATCTGTCCATTCAGGCATTGCAATTACATGTAGGAATTAACCACATGTTTTCCTCAGAAATCTGTCCAACACTGTGTTCTGATGCCTGTGAAAGTAATGCTCCTCTCCTTCCCCTGAATCTCACAGTGACATGAGAGTTGTCCTGCCCTCACACCTTGACAGCCTTCATTAGCTGCTTTACTTGACTGGAATTAATTTATCTAGCCATTGCATCAATCAAGATTTAACTTAATCATTAACTTTATGCAATAGTTTTTTGACGGACCCAAACCTGAGCCTATGATGAAACTCGGGACTGAAAAGTGTCTACCCTCTAGTTTCTAATCTAATACTTTGGCTAAATTTCCCTTTTTGATAAAGAAAACCCAGCCATGTTGTGTGTTTAGGGTAGATTACCACCCATGACCCCCCATCCAGTACCTCATGACAGCAGCTAGAGCTGAAAGTCAAGAGAACTCACCCAAAAAGCTTCACTCGGCCTTTGGAGGACGCTGTCATTGTGCCATCTTCCTCCACAGTGTATTCAGCAGAGATGTTGTCCTGAAGGAAGAGGCCTTCTGGATCCTTCTTGGCCAGGGCATACCATTTCCCTGCATACTGTCATGGAAGTATATTAGTATCTGGATTAGCCACCATGGCAAGGTTAGCACAAAAACAATATTGTCATCAAAGTGCCTTTGTAACTCTCCACTGCCTGATAAATGTCAGTCTGAATTTGGGAGGGGATGTAGCACACAGATGCTGCCTGATGAACCCTTGCTTCAGTACCAGAAGGAGTGGGTCCAGCAGCTCTGCACTGCTGTGTGTGTGTAGTCCTTGTCAAGTGGCACATTCCTGTCACAGTGACCCCACACCAAAAGCATCTCCCATCCTAAGACATCCTCTGAGAGTAGGACTGGGTCTTCCCTGTTCCTGTTCAAGCCTCTTCTCTTCCATGGAATACCACAGGAAATTCAACAATATCAAATTGCAGGTACAAAGACTGTAGAAAGCTGGCTGGAGACAATCTTTGTGGCTTCCACAGGCCACAGTTAATCTCTGATGGGGAAAAGGGTCTCTACCCAGCAAAGCAGAAAGTGATGACTACATACTCATAACAAGGAGAAGATGTTTTGGGGAGAGTAACATCAGAGAGAAATGGAATGTGACTAAGGCAAAGAATATGTTTGTGCAAAAAGTGGGCCCCTGAAAATGTACAAGAAGTACCTAGTAAAATGAAAACAAGATATGAAAAGGTGGCTGACAGGGAGGAAGGCCCTTAAAAGTTAACATTAAATATTAATGTTAACTTAAAAGTTAACGTTATCGGTAGAAATGCTGAGAAGAGCGGGAGCTAGCTGTGTTAAAATTGATTCTGCAGCTAATGACATCTGTTAGGCAAGTTATGTGATTAAGCCTGCAAGGCTGTGATTCCCAAATCCCAAGCAAAAACTTTAACTTTTTAAAACTGGGATATTCGCAAAGCTCTCCCCACACATGATTTGTTTCCAGCGAAGCCAATCTTGTGTAGAGAAAGTACTCGCCACATCCCAGCTGCCCCTAGAATTGTGGTGTTTCCTGACCAGTAGTTAACATAGGTACTGACACACATCTGGACCTTTCCAACAGCAGGTTAGCCCTCATTTTCTCCTAAGAAGCACAAATGATGTGTTTAAACAGGAGTCAGTGTTCGGCATACCAGACTAGGTAGGATTTCCATTTGCTATGACTCCCAAGAATGACTAGTGGTGGATGCAAGTACCCTAGGGCTTGTGCTTAAGCTTCCTCTCTGATGTGGATCTAAATTGTTCCTTTCACAGAAGTGCTCAAAGCTCAAAGTTGTGCCAAGCTAACAGAAGATGAGCTTTAGTAACATCCCTGGCTTTCAAGGCCAGTTTTACCGTAATGTTCAGAAGGTTAAACAGTACTGGGAAAAGAAAACTACAGAAACAGCATCAGCAAGACAAAATAGGAAAGAAGTAAGCTTTTTGGTGAAGAACTTCTTTAGATGAACAAATCTCATAACCTAGAAAAACGGTTTTTATATAAAGCTTCTTCACATGTACTATTGAAGTAACCGTAATTACCCTTTTTGGATCAAAATTGTCTTTCACAGAGAAAGACTCCACTGCACAGGTCTGAGCTAGGCTATATTCAACAGTGTAGAAGACCGAGGCCAGGAAAACATACTGTGCATATTTCATTCTGCAAGACAAAAGCAAACATGGGGGTTTATTTCATGCAGTAGGTAGAGTAGCTAGTGCTACAGATGCATTTCCATAATTTTAAAACTAGTTTCTTTCTATACTAAGTAGACAACCAACTCTTCCACTAATACTGAGTCATTGTGGTGCCTAAATTCAGACAAAACTGATCATCAGTGGCAATTAATTTGGAAGAGCATTTTGTTCCCCAGTAGTGGTGATGCAATTTTGTATTATAAATCAAGCCAGACTATGGATAAGGTCAGTAAGAACTGGTAAAAAATTGAAATGTTTTGAATTTTGTTTTCACAGGAAGAAAAATGTTCTGATGAGCTCTGGTAAAGCACTGTACATTGCAAAGATGTTGTTTATCATTATTTCACAGTGAGTGCCCACTTTGCTTTTAAGCCAGCAAAGCTGTGTTCTTTATCACCAGTTCTGCTCACCAAAACAGGTCTTTCCTAGGTGCCTACTCTAATGGCATAATACAACTTGATATTGGCTGCCCTCTGACCATTCCTTCAACAAATGTGACAAATAATATTAATTTTCTAGAGGCTTGATCTGTCATTGCAGCACAACCACTAGGTGCCTATGGCTGTGTTTCTCCTTGAGTATCCCCCAGCTCATCCGTATCCCAGCATATTTAATTCTCAGACTTTGGGAAGAGATAACCTTCATGATACATTCTCTCAGAGTATTTGACACTGAATGTCAAATACCTGTCCTGATGCCAAGATAAAACAGCTGTCTAACACTTGTCAGCACCATCCAAGCTGAGATACCAACCTAGAGCCCAAACACCCAAGCAGCTACACTAGGCTGTTCCTAGCTGCTGCCGTGGAAGCTGCATTTGCCTTCTGTAAGAGATGCCAGTCTGATCCACCTCTGGTGAAGAGACACCTACCTGCTGAGTAGAGATGCTGGAGATCCTTGGGACTACTCTGCTTCAGTCTTTGGGCTGCAGGTAGCAGGAGAGTTTTGTGTCAATTGCACTCCAGCTCCCTTTAAATAAGGAATCTGCAAAGTCACTAATTGGTTATTTTCGCTCGTGTGCCTGAATAAAACACTTAATCTTGGATAATCCATTATGTAAAAACCAAGTGTAATCCTCACACTGGTGGGTCTGACTGCTAAACTAATACAAACACAGCTTTTACATAATGGAAAAAGCTGCCCAGAAAGCTAATAAATCTGATGATTTGATTGTACCACTGCTTTGTCTCGTTGAAGTCTTTCTGCCTGTAACACATGTTAGGAGAATAAGCACAGGGCACTAATTAGAGAAACACTTGGACTATACACACGCATCTGCGTAGGCACGTGTTTTGACAACTCGCATGGAGCAGGTACATAATTAGCTCTTCTCATACCTGCATCATCAAATTAAGGTGATCCTTTCAAGAGTAGGAAGACATTATGCATTACCTACATGGAGGAGGGGACAAAAAAGTGCAAAAATGCAGTTTAGCCTTCATGTTCATACCAGAATCTTGTGAGTCCTCAGTTCTCCTGTACAATGAAACATGTTTATGTACATTCTTCCTAGCTAATTTTGTCGACATTTCCAATTACATAAATACTACAGCTCTCTCCTTCCCAAAATGTTCTTTCTAGCAGCCTTTCATGGGAATACAATACATCAGAAAAAGACAAGAAGGCAGAAATCTCTAGAAGAGTACTTTTAGCAGCAAGCCATGCCTGCCATTCCCAAGCACCCAAATAATTTCTCTTACTGCAATGGTTGCTCCTGAACTCATTTTCCCAGGCTCACCTGGGAGATCTAAGACTTCAGACATTCAAATACGAGTAGATGGTACTAGCAGTTATTCCTCACACTGAGTGCTGAGTGCTGGGGAGCCTTGGACATAACCACTAGGGACAGCCCTATAATTCCAATGGAGTCAGTCCAGGAAGTCCTGAAGCTTTTGATTCTGATCCAACAGTCTGGACTTCCAGAGTGAGGCTAAAGCCTTCTGGATGTCTTGGGCTTGCTCCAATGATCACTTACTGCCTCTGGCCCAAGACTTCCTGAACAGAAGCAGAAAACTTTGCCCTGTAGCTGGTGTGAACTCTGTTGCCTGCCAGGCAGCTTGTTTAGGGCTGCCCATTGCCTGGAAAAAAGCTGTCCTTGCTTGCTGCCAGAGGCAGCTTTGATTTGGTGTCTGTGCAGCTTCCATTTACACTTTAGAGGGAGGCAGTGGTACTTTGCACGCAGCGCAGTGAAAGAACCTATCCTGTTCATGCCATCTGTGTGTCTTCAGAGGCAACCTGGGCAAGTCCATACAGGAATGAGCTCATGGTAGCTGGAACTGCTTGGCCACTTAAAGAGTAACATAAAAAGCAACTTCTTAAACTGCGCTTCAGGGCTAGATGCCCATTAGATTTTAAAGTGACTGACACTGAATCTAAAATATGCTCTTTCACCCTAACAAGGGGATTGGACAGAGAACAAACTGCAGTGTTTTCTGTAAATTAGAAGGCTTCCAAACACTTATCACTTCATCTGTTTCCAACAAAAGAGATTAGTTTATGTCCATGTGAGACATAGGTGACACTCAGAAGCCATGCTGAGATGAACCACTTAATCCCCTGGGGATTAGACACATGCTAATAATAGCTAATCACAGCACAAGATTTTGGTTGGTGAGCATAACATCTGTCACTGCATTACTTGCTGTTTAGAGCAAGAAGAAAACAAAACCAAATTTACCTTCATTTTTGCAGTATTATGGCCATTTGTACTGGGCATAGGGGGAAAAAAGGGAGGAATCAAAGCATTGAAACATATTCCCGGGCTTGTTGAATTTGATGTAACATGAAGCAGATTTTATAAACACAAAGATGCCCTACCATGTTTGATTGTCAAAGAAGATACCCAGGAGCCTGTTCCAGACTAGCTCACCAAAACTGACTGGTTTTTAGTAGAAGAAGTGGCCTGATTGTTCAGTGTACTGAAGTCAGCACAAAGGTAACTGGTACTTTTAATGACACGCAGCAAAACAGGTATGCAGATGAGATGGTTAATCTTATCTTCCTCCCTATCCTGTGAAATACATCACCAGCAGTTTCAGATTTCCTGCACCTAGCAGGTCCTCCTTTTGCCTTATTATTGGAGTAAGCATTGGGTAAACTGCTCTGGGAATTACTGCAATTGCACTGCCATCTCAGATTTAGTAGCTTGTGCTGCTAGCTCAGCAGCTGATGGCACAGGCTGAGAGCTCTAAATATGCTCCTGCATCAGGCATTAAGTTCCCTGCTGTCCAGCGGGTGATCAAGTTGTGGGTTTGTTTGCCAGTGCACTGGAGAACAGCTACAGGTACGTGCATTCTGAGTCACCCCTGACAGCTTCTGCAGTGGTTATTGCACCATGAATTGTGGACACTTGATCCTCTAGCTTTTGATCTAATTCGTGCTGCTGATGCCGGGCTATTTTTTGGGGATTCACACGGCAGTGCCTGCATTTCTGGAGAGCACACATCCCAGTCCCAGGTTTGCCAAAGGCTGAGAGGACAGTGATAGTCTGCTCCACTCCTTTGTTGGGGCAGGACACAGGAGAAAAAAGACTTCCCCACAGTGGGACACCACATTTATGCTGTGGACATAGAGGTTTTCAGTTTCTGTGACTTCTGCTCAGAAATGTGGTTCTTTCTCAAGGAAGTGAGTGTTGCAATACAGATGAAGAGGAAATTGTTTGAAGTTTGTTCTTCTGTGGTTCAAGGGCAAGATTCTTGGGTGTGTTGTATAATTAGGTTAAAAGGGCATTGTAAATAATTGCCTTAGGACTTTCAAGGTAATATTCAAATACCTCACAATTTTAAATTACAGGCACTGAGATACACCTTTCCCTTCCGAAAAATAGTAATGTAATTCTTCCTGAATGTGTTGACTGACAATTGGCAGAGCAGGACCTCACATGCTCCTGTGCACACAGTACATCTCAGAAAAAGGCACACACTTGCCACCCTGTTTTTAAGTGAAACAGGGGGCTGCTCAAAGCAAGAGAAGTCAAGAAGCCTCAATGTCTCTGTCATGTTGGGCAGTCAGCCTGGAGGGAACAGTTTCTCAGAGCCACTGACAAAAGCTTGCCAGAAAAATTAAGTTCCAGCCTCTCTTCCAAACCCTTCCATGTCTTGCTGCCTTGGTAGAACAGGGTGAATGCGGAGCTAGCTAAAATCTCCTTCAGCAGGATTTTACCACACGATGATCTGCTGGCCGAATAAGCAAATTTAAGATTTTGTGCCATCTGCTGGCTTCTGCACAGCTGTGCAGATGGTGGCTGCAGCTTGATCAGTGGGCTGCTAGATTTCCTCTCCAACCATGGCAGTTTCCCAAATGGCCTGTTGCTAATCTCTACTAAAAGACAAATCGGGTCTGAGGCAACCTCATGAAAAAGAGACTATTTGGGGCCATCAGATAAATAGATGAACTTTTTGTTTGTCATTTTCTAGTACTTACTATAAGGCACACGGTTGACATATCTCGTCACCTATCTAATATTTACTACTACTGAACAGATCCATTTCCAGACATCGGCAGGTTCACTTTATTTGTTATTCATTTTAGTTGCAACATTTGTTTAAAGATACAATATTTGCCTTTTTCATGCCAAGCTGCTAGGTCCTGGAGGGCAAAGACCAGCCCATTCAGCATAAGAAGACTGGAAAGCCTGCTGTTTCATTTGGACAAGGAGGGAGGCATCTGCAAACAGGAAAAGAGCTCAGTTCTCTGGAGGTAAGGTCTTTACAATTGAAAAGGTCTCTGATACACCTCTATGGCCTGATTCTATTCTTCTCTTGGAGGAAGGCAAGGGGAGGGCAAGAGGAAGGAGATTGTTTCCTTTGGGCAGTGTTAGCCTCTCCCATATTTCAAAATGAGGTAACAGACCAGAGTTAATTTAATCCCTGGTGTTATTCCCAGGATGCCTTCCAAAAAAAAGGAGGCACAGAGGTCATGTGAATATCCCTAAAGGTATAAACTGTGCATGTAGTATTCTGTCTCTTTCCTTTTCTGTTCATGCAACAGAAACAGCTTAATACTAAAAAATGCAGGAATAAATCTATAGGCTCTAATTAGTTGCAAAGTATGATATAATAAGAGACCATATGTCAACATGTTTTCATGTCAACAGTAAATTCTGCCTCTAGATTATTGCATCAGATTACTCCAATGGAATATATACAGCTCCTTACACGCATCTCAAGGTGCTTTGCAAAACTGATACTGCTGGCACAGAGCTTGAGTAGTTATGGGTAAGCCAGGATGTCCATGCCAGCTCTGATGATGGATTTAAAAGCTAAAACCAGAAGCACAAATTACAAAAGCCAAGGAAATCTGTATGTGCACGCAGTCAAAAGCCATTAGCCGGGCACCTGGCCTCGGTAGGTGTTAGAGGACACAGTTTCCATGTGCAATAGAAGGTGCAAGGAGGGAAGGTTTAGGTCAGAGCACCTTTCTGCACTCCAAAGGGAGGGCAGCTGTGAACACAAGGCTGATTAGTGAGTCACAGAGCTAAGAGAATAAGCAAAGGCTTTCACATACCACTGCACTTCAGATTTCTGTATCTGCTTCTTCTGCAGGAGAAATGGATGGAAGTTTGGAGTGCGGGGAAAGAGAGGAGTTTTCTAAACTGTTAAAAATGATAGAATGACTTTTTTTCCCGTGGATGATTTGTTTGTTTGTTTAATGTTTAAAGCAGCTGGTCTTTTAAGCTGCAAGACCTTAGATAGCCTAAGCCTTCCATGGGCATGTTTTCACCACGGTTCTCATCACCTACACAGAAAAATTATTTCTTTTATGGACAAGCCCAGAAGTTCCAGTCAGATCTCAGAGTTCCATGGTGTTACCACCTCTGTAAATTTACAACTGGAATACTCAACCTGAAGATCAAGCTTACATCTGCTTCAGACTGAGCAACAAACTGGAAACACTAAAAGCTGCAGGGCTGCCTCAAAGAGAGAAGCCTATTAAAGATACCACCACAGCAGCCACCTCCGCTGTAGGAACTGGACACTAAGCATCCCTCTGCCCACAGGAAGAGAAAGAAGAGGAGGCAGGCCACAGCATGGCCCAACATTGCCAAAACCTCTGCAGGACCCTCTGCAATCCTGTGCTTGCAGGCCTAGCACGGGGAGCTGTGGCCGCTCCTGTCAGGACCAGTGAAACTCCTGTAGGACCACTCCTGCTGCTACTCTCTGGAATACGAGTACTTCCTTCCTCTTTGCTGCAGCCTTGTGTCTGCCGGTGCTGCAAACCTCTTTATATTGTTCTGACAGGTGCACTGAGGTTACACAGACACTTCCAGTTTCTTCTTGTGATTTTTCAGCTTGAATTCTTCTTACCCATGGTGGCTATGCTTGTTCCCACCCTTCTGGTTCCACAGCTTTTTATAGACTCAGTAGCCCTTTTAAATTCCTCATTACTTGCTCTTCCATTACTCTTGCAGTTAGAGTAATTTTCCACACTTCCTTCCTTTTCTGCTAATCATCCTGCTGTCTGTCTTTTTTCCCCAGTTGTGGCCCTGTTTCCCACAAATAATTTCCCTCATCTGTCATGTTGTCCTTTTGTTCTGCAAACTTCTGCAAATCTTTCCTTAGAGCATCTTCTCCTTTCTTCATTGTTTCTTCATGACACTGCATAAGAAACTTACTTTTGGGTACATCTGAGCACATATTTTGTGTCACTAGTGTTCCTTCCAAGAGTTTTCATAGATCCTACACTGCTGTGCTTTCCTTAATTCCATGCCCAGAGCATTTTAGGAAGAAACTTAGGAAGGCAGTATTTGTGCACATGGCTTAGTTTGAGAAGAGTTTAAAGATCTTTTTAGTCCTCCAGCTTCGAAGAACATTTGATGAATTAAGTAATCTTCTTATTCAAGGTCCAGTGATTTCTGCTAAGAGCTTTGGATACAATCTGTCAATTGAAACACAACAAACTCATATACACTGAGGGCAGAAATTGCCACTGCTATGGTATTGCAATATTTTTTAACAGAGCCATCTCTCCATCAAATTAAGAATAAGAGAACCTGTGCACTTTTACAACATATAGAAGGAGGAGGAAGTCAAGAAGGCACATCCAGCCTGTGGTGACTTACAGGCTCAGGTACATTTCCAATCTTCTGGCATGGCAGAGATACATTTCCTCATAAATATCTCTCAGAATAGTAACAATCAGACTTGACAAACACCAAACTGACCTGTGTATCTCAGAAACTCATGTCCCTTCTACAAGAACCATTCAGATGGAAATCTCTGACTAATTCCTGCAATTCACCAATGCAATACAAAAAGTTGTATGCTACTTTTAAGATAATTCTCCAAAGGAATTAATAAATTGAGGGCTGGTGTTACTTTGTCATGACAAGGTGGAGTCAACATTCTGGCCAAAATGCAGGCAAATGACAAAGTGATTCCCCTTTGGACTGCCAGCAGCACACTTTCTCCTGTACACAAAAGTGGAAGGGATTTATACATTATTGAAAATATTTCATGATATGGCTACAACTCAGCTATCAACTGTCCTGCCAGCAAGGAAATACAGCTCTAGCATAACCAGCTACTGCTCAACTGCATTTTCTGCAGAGCTAGAGTCTGCTGCTGGGCTCGTGTGTGTGAGTCAGATTGCTGTGTTTCTGTGTGATAATCAGATTGCACTAAAACAAATATGTCTCAAGCTGTGCTCATGCACATGCCCCAGCTGACACACGGCTGCCAGTCTGCACCTCTGTTGAGCTCCAGCCAGCTCCAGGGGCAGGACTTGGTGCTTGCCCAGACTGGAGGAGGTTCTCCAGCCCCTGAATTTGTGATGAAGGGTAGCCCTGAGCCTGCACATCCAGCCTGGTGCCATCCCCAGACTGGCCCAGGTGCGCTCTGTCCCGGTCCAGCCCCAGCCAGCTCGTGTGTAGACAGGGAAGCTGTGGCAGTATCCCACCCACTGGTGGCTGCACTAGCTGTGGCCACAGGCCAGGACTGGGGCCCAGCAGAGTCTAGGGTGAGATCCCAGGTGGCAAGGTTGTGCTGTGGTGGCATCTAAAGGTCCCTGGAGAGCCACAGGGGCAAGGACAGGGAAAGGATGCTGAGCAAGAGCCAAAAGGATTTGCATGCCAGTCCTCCATGTGACAAGTGACAATCCATGTGCCGCTGAAGGAGAGGGCCAGACTTTGGGGGACAGAAGAAGACCCTGGCCCAGGACGGGCGAGGGACAGGGCTCTGATCCTCCCTGGGCTCCCAGGCTGCAGGCAGGAAAGCTTGTGCTTGTATACAAGCAGGTGGCATGAGAATATTACGTGGTAAATCAGATAAGCTGCAATCTCGTTATGCCAACAGATGAGTGGATCAGAAAGGTTTGAGTGTAGCTGTCAATACAGCACCCTGTAAGGATAATGTCTAATCAAATTAGATTAGGCACTTGCAGCTCCCATCCCCACAGGTTCTTGTTTAGGGGGAAAAACAATGTTCCCATGTAGAAGGAACACAAAGCGTCTTAGCAGCCTGAACACCTCCAGCATGTCCCATCCCTCTTTTTGTTTTCCAGGCAGTGTTTGATTCCACTGCTTTGGACACAGTTCCATAAATAGCCCTAACATTACTGTTTTTCCTGAGCAGTATGTTTTGCACCACATCGGCCAGACGATTTTACTCCACAAATTTTCAGTAGTTTTCATGCTAGGACTAGCGAGTGATTTCATATGAGTTGTTGAGAGGGAAGAAATTTTAGTCCCAGAAACTCCATCTTGTTTTCCCAGCTACCAGCCAAGCCTTTGGAACAGCTTAAATATTTGAGGTTTCCGACTGGAACACTGTTTCAATGACATCTACCAACATGTGACATAGCAGGGGTTTTATGCCAATTCTGCAATTTGGGTTTGAAGCTATTGAAAAAAATTTGTGCAACCGCACGTGTTCAGATGTTATTGTGCTGTGTGACAGTCTAGTGCAAGTTTCCTAAAATAGCAGCCTCATCCTCCTCCAAAATCCTCCATTGTCTGCCTAAGGCTATTCAAAGAACATTATCCTATTGCTAGCTTAGACTGCATCTACCTCAGTTACCATTGTTATGCCAGCAATGGCTGTCATGCTGCCACCTGAACACCCCTGAAAGCCCAGGGAACACTTACGCCTTTTTGCGTCATGCTTTTAATTCTGAGTACCTCAGCCCACCACAGGGGTTGCTCTGGCCCTGCTGGCTCCATTTGCAAAGGCGATTTAGATTTCCACCTCCCATTCCTACATGGTTTCAGTTGCATGGCAATTACATGGCCCTGGCTTGCCTCAATGAATACTGCCTCAGTTTCTCCACTTCTGCAGCTATAAACATCAGTAAGCTAGGACCTTCATTCTTCCTCCTTGTTAAGAGGAAATTTTCTTGCTAAATTTCAAACCCTGAGTGCAGAAGCAAGAACTGATCTTGGATCTTACGTATTTGGATCCCAGAGTATCACTGTTGGACACCGTTTTTCTTATGAATGTTTTGAAACAAAAGCATTTATCTTGAACAGAACATAAACTTTCACACCAAATGAAGTATGAACATCTGGACGGTTTGGATCCAAAAGAGTGCCAGTTTTGATTCAATAGGAAGAGATCACTCTTCTGAAATTTTTCAGCCCAAATCACAGCCGAAAAGCACATACAACAATTTCTGTAACACTGAGTGCATCCACAAAACCTTTTTTTTTGGTCGGGAAAACACCACATGTTACCAAGCTCAAAGGACCTTCTGTTTAGATGTAGGGCATCCTAAGTACATCCTCAAACTGCGTAGCTCTGTCCTGTGATATACACTTCATATAATTCCTGGACATTTGATCATTCCTATGATTCCTGAACTTTTAAACATTTCTGAGAAGTGGCTATGAGGTCCCAGGAGACTTTGTCTCTTTCCATAAATTTGACCTGGTACAAGGAGGATCCAATGGATCGTAAAAGCTGCCAGGCAACAGTATGCTGGACTGTAAGAAGAGCTAAACTCCACTTCAGACTTTCTTCAAAGATCTGATGAGAGGAAGCTTTTTTTCTTTGGGATACCAGAATCCAAAATGTGTTAGTCCCCTTGAAGGACATTTAAATGGTTTTACTTTAACCTAACCTTTAACCTTTCCTAACCTTCCCCTGCATGAAACAAGGCTTGTATTTTACCATGTACTGGAAGGATCCAGATTGCTACTGGAAGAGAGACATTGAAATGCAGAACACAGCCTTCAGCACTTCTTGTATGAATTATAAATAAAATTACTCCCATCTGGGAGGTTTACACAGCTGTGAACGAAGTTTTCACTGGTGTACAAGCAATGGTTTCCTTACATACAACTGGCCTGACAGGCCATGGGCAGGTAGGCTGGACCCACAGAAAAATATGTTTCCCTCCAGCTGTAAGAAGTTCTTTGTCTATATCAGTTCCAGCTGGCTGGTGTCATTACACATGCATCTCACTGACTAGAAATGCTCCCCAAGAAAAAGGATGGCACCCCTGTTTCTAGGGGTATCTTAGATAAGATGGGAGCAATCTCTTCCCACTGTTTTGGAAGACTTTTCTCTACAGTCTAAAATCTACTGTCCTATATGATTATGGAGAACAGACTGTTCCTTTTTTCTTAGCCATAGCCTTTTCATACAACTGGGAACTGTTTTGTTAGAAAAGAGATGACTTGGAAAGAGACATGAGAAACCTCAGTGTTTCCTCAAAGGTCACATTTTCCCACTGGGTTCCAGGTGAGACATCTGTTCAGAACAACGTGGCATAATCTATTATGCAAGAGAAGGTTCATCCTAGTGGATGTACACCTCCATCTGCCTGGAAGTCTTGACACATTGTGCAGTCTTTGTTAAGCTGAGGTAGTGGCTCATCCCCATGAATTCTCCAGGTGACTGTTCTCCATGTAAGTAGGACTTTCCATGCCTCCTTGGTGAATTCTAGTCCCCTCATCCTGAACACAGCTGTCTTTGGTTTTAAGATTGTGCTCAAACACATTTACAGACACCTGACCATGGCTTATGTACTGGCTTAATATTTTTACACCTATCATTGGAAATACTGACATGTTCTACATCTGTTAAAGCCTCCACAGAGAATCTTACTCAAGAAATTCTACATTTCATTAGTGAGATACTGAAACAAACTGTTCATCTTTCAAATACATTTGCCACCACCTTCTATCTTGTCTAAGCCCTCACTGTAAGACACAAAATATTCATTGTGTTATTTCCTCATCAGTCAAGAGTTGTGACAGCCATTGCTTTCCTTCTGTACAGTGACTTCTGACTCTAACATAGAGGAAACTGTGCTGTATGACACAGTTTGCTCTTGAGTAAGTCACACTGGCTGTTATTTGTCTCCTCAAGTTATGTACATAAACAGGTTTGTTTCTGCATTTTCTTAGAAGCTAAACTTAAAAAATTATCTATTGTAGAATTCTCCAGTTCTTTCTTTTTTCCTATTTTGCTGAAAGGATCATTACATCTACTTTTTCCCAGACTTTCAAAACATCAGAAGATCCTCCATTAGTTGTCAGAAAAAGTCATTAAGTGTTTAAAGGTTACTTTACACAACTCTCTAAAAGCTTCATTTCTTCAGTACTTTTCTTGGTATTCTTTCTCTTCCCTGTATGATAAACAGAAAATATTCTTTGCTTTTCATGTTCCTAATTTAACCTCATGTTTGATCTTGAATTTTCTGACTTTCTATTTTTGCTCGTTCATGGCATTTTTTATACACATCTTCCATAATTTCACCACACTTACACATTTTCGGCCTGTTTTTCTCTTGTTTAAGGTTAACAGGAACACAGAATTTACAAAATGGCCTGTTTTTTCCAGTTTGAAACTTTCATTTAATGGTCTCACTCACCTGAGCTGTCTTCCACCTTCATTTCTCAGCTAGTCCTTGCTGTTGCCTCCAGTCAAAATCAAAGAAAATTGCCTCTTGATCTTTCTGCCACCCTTTGTACCCAGAAAGCTGCTGCAACATGTGAACCTTGCTGAACACCCTGCAACCTAAAGGGCTGCCATCCCTACTAAAATTCCCTGTTGCCACTGAGCCCTGTGCTTGGGACAGTCCTGCTTGTTGCTCACAAAAAGTCTTCATGCACCCCATTCTGGAGGCCTGGAGCAGCCCCTGCCATGCCAGGTCTGAGTAGGTCCTTGTTCCCCTGCTAGAACATTGCTGTGGAAGGCAGTGTGGTACACATCACCTCCCCCAAGTCTTCTTGAGCAATAATTCTGTTTTAAGATCCTGGCTGAGAATTACCACAATAAGAAACCTTCCTCCCAGGCATCCACATTCACATTTGGGCTGGATTGAACCACTCCTGGAAGAAGTGACAATATGTACAGACACAAGCAGCCTGGGCCCTTACTCCTTAAACAGGTGGGCCTTGCTTATTTTCCAGCAATGCAGTAGATGGGATTCACCCTTGTTCTCCAGTAATGAAATCTCCTGTGCATTGTTTAATTCTTCTGAAATGTAATGGCCTCTGTAGCACTTTTCCTCCCAGCATCACACTGACCCAAACCTGCTGCTTGCAGTGCTGTGTCTTCACTGATGTGAAACAACTCCTACAGCCATAATCCTCCCCCTTTCTCCACTGATAGTGATGAGGGAAACATTTTTACCTTCCCAGTTTGCTTTGGGGTTTGTTTGGTGTTTGTTTTTTATTTTGTCTGCAGGGCTTCCCACGTTTGCTCAGAATGCTTCAATTCAGCAACCCCAAACAGAAGCTCCCCAGATTCCTTCCTATATGGATGCCACTAAGGAGCATGCTTTCCTGTCATGGCTCTTACTAGCAAGAAACAAAGACCATAGACCTTGCCAATTCAGTTCAAACCGTGGACTAAAGCATTCAGGATTGGTGCTTCTCTTAGAGAACAACTCTTACAGGAGTTGCTATAGAGCCATGCAATAGTAGACAGAGTCCTAAAAGAGCTGTGTTACTCCACTATTTTTATTTTGGCCACCAAATTCTTTTGTGAAGAATGCACTTCCTACTATTGCTGGGAGCTGAGAGAGCAGAAATAATAAGATGGTCACCTTGTTAGGCAAGGATTAGGCCCAAGCAGTATATATTTAATTAGACTCTAAAGAGCTTATTTCAATGTTAGGAGATGCACTCCTTCCCTGTTGCTGCTGCCTCAATAGAACTGTTTCAGTAAGTGTTCTGTTCATGAAGAGAAAGGAGAGTGTTTTCAGACATTGTGAGTACTCAGTTTTTGTTTGCAGTTAGATTAAGAAGAGGAAAGTTGACCCAAAGCTCTTGTAGAGGTCATTTAATCTCTTTGGTTGAGAAGATCTGTCCTCCCACAGACTCACCTGCAGCATTATAAAGGAATACATCTTCCTGATGACAAGTTCTCTTTGCAGAGATACCTCAAACTTGGTTAATCCAGAAGCAGCACCTTCTATTACAAAAATTTAAGAGACACGTGAGAAATTAGAGTGCTGCTTGCACATCTTTGGACTACTACTTACCCACAAGATCCCAGGCATTCACAATGAGCATTAGTGAAGATGATGTGGAGAAGTTTCTTGATGGCAACCCTGCTTTCGCCAAGCAGTATTTTGAGAGGAAACTAAAAACAGAGTCCCAGGATAACAATGAGAGTGAAATACTTTTTGAGCTGATCCAAGACATGCAAGAAAGCATCAACATGGAGAAAGTTGTTTTCAAGACCTTGAGAAGAATCAGGTCCCTTATTCATGCTGACCGCTGCAGTCTCTTCATGTACAGGCAGAGAAACGGCACTCCCGAGCTGGCAACAAGGCTTTTCAACATCCAAGAGGGAAGTACCCTGGAGGAATGCCTGGTCGCCCCAGACTGTGAAATTGTCTATCCACTAGACATAGGCATTGTAGGCCATGTTGCTCAGACCAAGAAAACCATGAACATCAAGGATGTCCGTGAGGTATGTTTGCCATTTATTTATTACCTAGGTAGAAGAGAGGCTCACAGGGGTCAAGAGGCAGCAGCACACCACAGTGCTCGGTCAAAGCTCTTGTGGTGTAGTAGCTGTGTACTGGAAACAAGTAGCAAGTCTGAAAGTCCCTTCCAATTTTTTTTATGGGTGAGGTGAGCACATTGATTACACTAGGTCTTAAAGCCCGCATACAGCCTGCACCTTGCCTGTCTAACTAAAAAATAAAAATCACATCTAGTCCAGCAGAAGAGAGTGAAGTAGTCAGATCTGCACTGAATGCACATGGAATTTTCCACACAATTTTATATTCTATGAGTAAGTGGCAAAGACATAGAAATTCTTTACAGTGAGTCCAAAAAGGGTTTTCCACCACAAGGGACCTTTGAAAATATTTGCTGTGATGAAGGTTTAGCTAAGGGCATTTAGAGGCATTATTATCAAACAGAGGGAGTGGACCCCAGAGCAGGTACGTTAACTGCAACTGTGTATGGGCAATCTTCATCAGAAGCAGCAAGAGACAATCTAAGACTGAAAAAACTCTTTCAGCAAAAATTGCAATCCGCAATACCAGGAGGGATCTGAGGGATTTTAATGTTTCATGTTTATGCCTTCATGACAGTATTTATTCCTCATATTTCTAGTTCAATCATGTAAACCTGGATGGCAGGAATAACAATCTGCTTGTTCTAATCATAGGTATAAAACTAAAATCCATGTGACCCAAATATGGCATTTGGGATTACTCCATCTATTGTTTACTAGTTACAAAGAGACCATCTGTTTGTTCATTCATTTGTTGCTCAGTGCAGGCATATACCAACCCCTCAGCAGAACCTTCCTTGTCTTCCACAGAACACACTGAGACACTGTTGTTCCGGTTTTGCTGCCTGGGTTCTTTTTTGCTGGATGTGTTGTTGGTGTTGCGGGAAGCACCAGAATGTGACTTAAATTTTGAAGTTTTTTGGTTTCTGTTGTTTCTCCAAATACAGGGGAGGATTTCAGACCTGTGAGCTAAATGCTGTGCTCCAATTCTAGTGCTTTTAGACACTGCCATAATACAATTCCTTTGAAGAAGACCCAGAGACAAAATGTTTGGTCTGCCCCATTTGGCAAAAAAGGCCAACAATGGGGAAGATATGGGGAGAAGATTGATTAGGGAGTGATAATTCTTTCTGGTGTGACCTTCTGAATATGATCAGAGCCATGCGGCTTTTTCTAATCCAAATAAAACAACTTTTAGATGGCAATTTATTCACCTGAGCAGGGAGAATATCTTTGGTCAGCAAGACCATCCCTGCACTCCCCCATGGCAGATGATGATGGTATCAATATGGCCCTGTGCAGGTGAAGTGATTGGCCATCTGCTTTCCCTGGACTATCCTTTATCTGGTTTTCAAGAGAAACTAGGGCTAGATGCTGCAAGTTGGCAACAAACTTCATGGTAAAAGCAGAAGAAAAATGAGGGTGTGTGAACTTGCCAGTGACTGCATTGGTTTATACCCTGTTGCTGTGCAGTGCTACCCTGCTCTACTCTGCCGTGCTAGCAAGAAGTCAGAGGAAAGGATGGAGGAGGTACCATGAAGAATGCCATTGTACTGAGAATAACCAGTGGCAAGGCCCTTTGTTCTGAGAGAGTTTGACATGTTGAAGCTTTTGATTGGCAAGATCTTCACAGAAGGTTAAAAGCACACATGTTGCAGTTAAAAGCCACATCTTCTGCTCTTGATATTAGCTTTATCAACTGTACATGGTCCAATTTACTGCTAACTCATTTCTTTTCCTCAGTAACTTTTAAGCAAAACTTTCTTTAGGCAGCTTACTTTAAGGGGCTGTGCTTGGACTTAGTTTCAAGACAAGTTGTGAAAAATGTTTATTTGTAAATTCTCTATTAAACAGTGTGCCCAGTTCAGCCCATTTGTTGATGAGCTCACCGACTACACCACAAAAAACATCCTTGCGACACCCATCTTGAATGGCAAAGACTTGGTTGCTGTCATTGTGGCTATAAATAAGCTGAATGGCCCACACTTCACCAGCTCTGATGAAACAGTAAGTGGTCAGTAGCTGAATTCCTATCAAAGGACTTTACTTTTGTTGTGTAACAGAGATCCTTTTACGCTAGTGATGCTTGCTTTAATGAAGCTCCACTGGTGTGAATTTTCCTAAAGATAACTCACACTCTCATAGAAGAAGCCTGTAATGAGGATGTTTATGTCAGGTCTTTCAGGGATGGTACAGTGGGATAAGCCTCACGTCATGGCAGTGCAAAGCAAAGCATTTTTCCTGGGAAATTACCTTGATGCTTGTAAAGCAGTGTTATGAAATACAGTACACATGAAGTTGCTACTGCATTCAATTCAATCTCACAATTTGCTTTTTCAGCTTTTTCTGAAGTATCTGAATTTTGCATCCTTGAACTTGAAAATTTATCACTTGAGTTATCTTCACAACTGTGAGACTCGAAGAGGCCAGGTAAGAGTGAAAATGTAGACTGCCTGTCTCAAAATCAAATTAATAGATTCTTCTGATTTAAAGGGTGAATCTGACCTTCTTCAGAGATTTGTCCCTGAAGAACAGAAAGACATGCTCTCAATTGCTTTCAGACACGGCTTCTTTCCCAGAGTCCTTCATTACTCTCTCTTTCTTCTGCTATTGGCAAAAGTGCAGGACCTGATACAGTGGCACCAGTTTCAGCAGGACTGACCTCTAGATGTTTTGTTGACTTGAGGCTGTGAAGCACTCTTGGATCATTTCCTCATTTCAGACAGCAGCACCAAGAGATTTTCTGAAACACTTAAGAATGTGGTATTTCCTCCCATTAAAAGTGCTATTGAACTTCCTCTTAGAGCCAGTAAAATTGTTGTCATATGCATGTTTTATTGGCCTCTATCAGTAGAAAAGAACATATATTAGGAGTTTAGGATATTCTAGATTGAAATCCTGGCACCATACTTTTCCATTAGTTGGGTTACAGTAGGACTCTCAGCTTATTGGGATGGATGTGAATCCTTGCAATCACTTTGTGCAGCAGGCCATAGTTGACATTCAAGAGGACATGGAATTGCATATGTGCTTCACAGCGGCCACACTCTATTCTCCAAAGGTATTGCCATGGAGAATAAATGCCTATCTTAGCAAAATGGATGCAGAAATAAAGTTTATTTTGGAGCTTTGAGGCAGCACTTATACTTTCTAATTAATGTATTATGCTTTGCCTAATCTTTTCATTTATCAAAAACATGAATGATGGTCCAATAATACCAGCAATGATGAATAGTTAACTAAAGTAGAACTAGCAACTTTCCTGTTGAGAGCTTAGCAATAGGACTAGTCAGGGTAAGAAAGGGGCTAGAAAACAAAGTGGAGACCCGTAAGGTGGAAGACCTAATGTTTCTGGTCTGGGACTGCAGCCAGGAGTCCTGTGTTCAAATACTACTGCTATCTGAGCAGGTCCCACACAAAGAGAAGAAAGCAAGGAACAAGCAGGACACACTGCTTTAGTTCTGCCAATAGCTCAACTGTCAAACCTCTGACTAATATAGGTCTTTAGGGCTGTGTGAAAGTTATTATAGTTCATTGTGTTCGAATTTCAAGTACTGAAGTACAGAGTGAGCAAATTACATTTTCAAATATCAAATTTTGATATTGCAAATCCCAATAGCAAAGACTGAGTGATACTGTGGGTAAAATGGCTTGTGCAAAGACAGATTGTGCTCAGCTACTGTGTAAAAGTGTTATTAGAAGACCATATAATACATTTTTACCAACTTCTTTACATCATTCCTTGACTTAGATATATTTCAGCAGTTTTTCTCAGTCCTTCTTACCGGGCTTGTGGCTTTCAGTAATTTTTGCATGATGTGAAGTACCAAAAAGCTAAACTGCTGCTTATTTTAATCTAATGGTTTGTATGACAACACCACTGTCCTGTTTGAGGGATGTTGACACTGAACAACTCAGACTTCATACAAGTGGCAGAGTTGTCCCAGTTTATGGATTAGAAACAGAATTGCTCAAAAAGGTTTACTAGTGCCCAGTGAAGAGGTGAGACACACTTCTGGTTGTGGCCGTCCTGGTAACTGTATTCCTTGCTCAAAGCACAGGCCCAGTCTGCTTCAAGTTGCAGCTTCAGTGCTTCAGAAGCACGGCTCCTCTTATCTCCTGGGCTCAGAAAGCTGGAAACACACCTTGGATACAGACACACGTGCATTAACTAAGCTAAGCAAGAGTGTAGATGACTTCCTTACCATTTCAGAGCAGTATCTGTTTTTACAAACGAAAGAGCCTAATAGCAACAGCTTTCTTAAAGGTACATCTGTACAATGTACCAGAAAATGGGGGAAAGTATCATAGGCTGATGGACAACTGAAACAGCTGCTCAAACACTTTGAGGAAATTGTTAACGCAGATATTTCAAACACTGACCTCTGGAATTTGCAATGCTTTTGGTGTTAACTTGTTTCGTATGCAACATTTTACCAATGGGTATAAAACCTAAGGGGAGACAGATCTCTGCCTGACACTACTACTTTTTTTGTGCTGTATTGATTCTTTCTCCCTAGTAATTCCCAGCGTGAACAAGCAGTGTAGGTTTCCTGCACTTTTCAAGAACTGTAACCCAACATTCAGGAAGTCCAATTCTCCGAGAAAGGTTATGCTTACATTTTGATTTTGTCCTGCAGGTGCTGTTGTGGTCAGCTAATAAGGTTTTTGAAGAACTGACAGACATTGAGAGGCAGTTCCACAAGGCTTTTTATACGGTGAGGGCATACCTGAACTGTGACCGATACTCGGTCGGTCTCCTGGACATGACAAAGCAGAAGGTGAGTGCTCACGTGTGTGCTGTGCATCTTTCTGATTGCTCTTATCCACTGAGGGGTGATGCATGCAGATAAGATTTACTGAGGCAGTAAAAGTGCGAGCTAACCTTGAGCCACTATTCCTACTTTGCTTGGCACTTTTTTACTGTGCAAAGATTAAGATAACAGGTTAATGAAATCAGAGGAAAGGGGAAGAGGTTATCACTGAAATGGGACTGTCGGAGGCTGGGAAGACAGAGGAGGAGAAGAAGTGTCTGACTTTGGCAATCCTGGCCGAAGTGTGCAGCTCAAAAAAAAAGTCTGTGGGTATGGGAAGTATAGTGAGACACCTGTGGAGCCATCAGCAAACAAGGGCGTATTTATACACAACACACCCTTGTCTGGAGTGGCGTGAGATCTGGAGAAATCTGAGGATTCAATATGAGCAGAAAAAAGAGTTAGGCCATATGAGTTAATTTGTGACCAAAGAGATACCTTCCTCAAGGACTCATTCATGCTCACAATATCCAGGTTTTAGATGAAAATTTGGCTTCATGGAAACAAGCTGACAAGTTACATCTGATTTGGTCTGACAGTTTGCACCTTCAGCAAACTTTATGTGGGGGTTACACATCATCCTTGCCAGTGGGGCCCTCTTTGTCCCATGGTCAGGCTGATCGTCTTGTTGACAGAGCTCTTGCAGCATATTGTCTTGTGAAGAGATGTATTAAAAGATCATTAGTGTAAGCTAACAACACTTTGATTAACATTATAATGTGGTGTAAGAAAAAAAAGCTAAAGAAGTATTTCACTTCTTCAATCTGGCAAGTAGTAGGTGAGGCAGTAGTCACACTTTGGAAAATGAAGAGCACAAAAACATTGTCACAGCTGTTTGCTCTGAGTACAGCCAGTGCTCACTGTTCACTGAATGAATCAGCACTCTGTGTACAGGCAGTATATGGTAATATGCAGCCATATAAATGCACCTGACACTTCCAGATTTGGATATTTGGGTATCATTCTGCTGCCTAATGTTGGATTAGTTTTATTATTTCATGCCTTGTTTACACAACACCAAAACCAGCGTGGTAGAGCGATGGTTACTTTGAGGCTTGAGACAGAAGGCACTTTTCTACTCTAAAAATAATTTTTTAATTTTAAAACCAGGAGTTTTTTGACCTGTGGCCAGTCCTGTTGGGAGAAGTACCTCCCTACTCAGGACCTCGAACCCCGGATGGCAGGGTACGTGAAAACAATATTTCTTTAACTCTCTTCTCTCTGTATGGATTGCCTCACAACTCATTTTAACACCATTCTTTTTTTCACTTGTAGGAAATTGTCTTTTACAAGGTCATTGATTACATATTACATGGAAAAGAAGACATTAAAGTAATCCCGTAAGTGCCCAGTCCCTGAATGCTATGTACTGACACTGGGTATATCTAAAAACAAGGTTCCCCATGTTTTAAAGACATCCATGTGGAGAAATGTAAAAGACTGATAGATGAGCGAGAGTCAGATTGTAAGTTGGTGCTTCAACTCACATTTCTGTGGGATAAAGATTTCCTCAGGAGCATTGGGATCCTTACTTGGAAGTGAGGCTCCAAACCTCACTGCAACCAGCGATCCTTTTTAGATGGAGAAGTGAGCTGCCTTGTTTGCCTGCAGTTTTCTGCTCTCCTTGCCAGGCAGAGGCATCACTCTCCTCAATGCCTTCCGTGTCTGTGGCTGAGCCTCATCCAGGATGCTTTTGTGCTGAGGTTCCCTTGCTTTTCTCCACTCCTTCTATCGCTGACCCCATCTTAAAGTTACCTCTGGCCTTTTCTTCCCTCCTGACACATTGGGACTCCTTTCTAAGAACGGCCCTCTCTTCTTGGCACTGAATTTTTCAGAGGAGCCTTGGGCAGCTTAGGCAAATCTGACATAAGAGACGTTTCCCCAGTTCTGGTAACACAGCTTTACATTAGAATATGTGCTACAAAAAAGGCCCCCATTTCTTGGGTAATGCAGTGTTCACAGTTCAGGCTGGCAGACATCCTTGACCAGCAATCTCCTTTTATCTTTCTCTAGATCTGGAACTTGGCCTTCACTCCTAGGGATGAATTTTTATAAAGTCTCTGCAAACTGATATTTTATAAGTTATTTTGGTTTGAATCTTAGAAGGGAAAGTACTTACTTATGTGGAAAATTTTTGCTTGCGCACATGGATCCTTTGAAAGTAACAAAATAATTTATGGACTGGGGGTTCCAGGTCTAAACCTGGATTATACAATGAGCTGAACACACTTCAGCTCCAATCTTTTTTCAGTAAACATATGCCTTTAATTTCCCTTATACATTTTTCTTTCATTAGAAATCCTACCCCGGATCACTGGGCACTAGTTACTGGACTGCCAGCCTATGTGGCTGAAAGTGGATTTGTAAGTACTTAACCTGGGATTCCTCAAGTCCTTCTGAGATGAATAATACTCATGCTGCTTTATCAGCAATATCAGTCCTTTGTTTTGGCAGCTAAACTTCTCGTTGCCCATATCGTAATACTTTTTCTTCTGTGTGATCCCCTAGATTTGCAACATTATGAATGCTGCTGCAGATGAGATGTTTAACTTTCAGGTATCGTGAAAACTTCCAATTCTATCAAGTATTCAACTTTATATTTTTGCAGAAATGTAATGTAGAGTCAATATTAGGCATATAAATACTTATTTCGCCTGTAGTCTGAATGTAAAACTGGAGTGCTCATGTATTTACATGAGCATAATATGTAAAACATGTTAAGTTCATGATGTCTTTTTGCTTGCTGTTGCTTCAAGGAAGGTCCTCTAGATGAATCAGGATGGACTATCAAAAACGTTCTCTCCATGCCAATAGTGAATAAAAGGGAAGAAATTGTTGGTGTTGTCACATTTTATAACAGAAAAGATGGGAAACCATTTGATGAACAGGATGAAACCCTCATGGAGGTATAGTTTCTTGCTGGAAGAAGTTCATGTAGTTGAAGAGTTCACTATTGTTCCCTTTACACCTGCAAAGCATCCTTAGTGTTTTGCAGCTAATTGGGAATCTTTGTTGCTTAGAGAGGTGTTATATGTCAGCATGAAAATTTTGAAAGCAATTGCTTGAAATACTGGGGGAGTTTGGTATGAGAAATCCAGCTATGTTCTTGTGATTTTTTTTCAGCATTCCTGGATTGTACACCTAGCCATGAGCAGCTACTGTGTGCCAACACAACCATTCTGACCTGTGTTCACATACCTGAGAGCTGGCTCTCACTGGCTGGGCAAGTCCCTGGAAAAATTACACAGAATTTATCTATGTAGCTAGGATAAAAAGGGAGGCCAGCTATTAAATCTATCAACAGTGGCTGTGATTAAAGACCTTCCTCCCTAGAAACGTTCCTGTGCTAGTTTCAATGATATATGTATTTAGCTCTTGGCACCTGTTATCAATCGGAACGTTTCCTGAAACAGACTTTCCTTATCAAACAAAAAGATCATGGCAAAAAAACCCCAAAAACCAGTGTGAATTGGCCAATGGACAGCAAACAAGTTGAAAGCAAGCACAGCATGTGAGTAAATACATGAAAGGTGATGAGACCACCTTGCTGTCCTTTGATGTGGGAGTTCCTGACCTGCTGTCACCATTTTGACAGAAATATTTCCACAGGTGTGGAGACACCTGCAGAAATACATAAATAATTTTCTGTACTCTGAACTGGACAGAGGGTCTTTCAACCTCCACAGAATGGACGCTCTCAAGGCCTGGGCAGATCCAACAGCAGGGGAGCTGCTTTGCTGAGGAGCAAGTCACAGTTAGGAGCAAAGATGTGGTTGCTCATTGCTAGAATTTTGGCCAAAATTGAGATTGTGTTTCTTAAAAAATACACGTGTCATGTCTCTGTGTCTTTGAAGAACAGATGTTATGGCAATTTCACTGTTTCCTTCTCTTCCCTTTATCAAGTCCTTGACACAGTTCCTGGGCTGGTCTGTACTCAACACAGACACATATGATAAGATGAACAAGTTGGAGAACCGTAAGGACATTGCTCAGGACATGGTGCTCTACCACGTGAAATGTGACAAGGATGAAATCCAGGAAATTCTGGTAATGCCTCACAATGTGGAGCTCACACCCAAGTGTACTGGCCTGGCCCAGGACTTATGGCACAGACGCAGGTCTTCCATTTCACAGAGATGCTTTCAGCCACCATGATGTGGCAGCAGCACCTGGGCCCTAGAACTGCACAGGGGCAGAATTAGTCTCTCTTTTGGTTCTGTGGTCTGCCCTCCTCCTTGGCACACTGCGCCACTATGCTCTTTCTAACTTCCTCAACAAAGCCAGCCTTGGAGATGCTACTCAGGGCAGGGCTGTAGGAATGGAACAGAAACTGATTTATTCCTCAAAACCTCCTTAGTGCTGAGAATGTGAAGTTAGAGGACCCAGATGTGACATTGGCTCTAGGGGGACATTTGCAAGTGAGGGAAATAAAAAACAAAATCAAGGAGAGGGAGAACACTGCCAGGAAAAATGTGTTGAAAGACAAGAAATTGAAGTAAGGTCCAGGAAAGAAGCACAATTTGCAAATGAGAGGTGCCCTAGATTGCCCCAGAGCTGCCCAGTGAAAAGTCTAGGGGGGTTCAATTGTCTCCTTTAACACACCCATGCTTTTTGCAGCCAACAAGAGAAAAACTGGGGAAGGAGCCAAGTGAGTGTGATGAAGAGGAGCTAGCAAGCATTCTGGTAAGAAAAATGCACTGCTGGAAAGAACAGCCCTGGCAAGCAAATATTGCCTGCCTAGATGTAGGGAAGAGTTCCCAGTGCTGGCATGTTGTTACCGGTGAAGGGTGAAGGCAAAGCATACCCTGCCCTCCTTTGCTGGCTGAGTTTGAGATTATCATTAGTCTGTGTCAGCACGTGCCTTTTGCAGCTCCTGGGGAATCCCTGCTCTCTGCCTCTTTATCTCAAGGGCTTCAAAGTCCATCTGGAAACACGTCAGCCACCTTGGCTTGTCATGCATTTTGTTTTTCAGAGTGATTAAGGAGGGCTGTAATTCTTCCCCCGTTTTGAGTCTTCAAACCATATCAAATCAAATGCTTAACAGGAAACTAACAATATTTCCTGCACAAAACTCCCCTCCGTCTTCCTCCACTAATGGGGTTATCATGACAATCTTCATTTCAGTCTATTTATGTGCTATATTCTAAAAGAGAAGCAGCATCAGACTGATACATTTTATTCAGCAAAATTTAGGAATTACATAAGCAGCACAGCAGTAAACCAGCCCACTTCTCTTACAGAAAGAAGAACTCCCGGGGCCCACTAAGTTCGAAATCTATGAGTTCAGGTTCTCTGATTTTGACTGCACTGAGCTAGAGTTGGTGAAGTGCGGCATTCAGATGTACTACGAGCTTGGCGTGGTGAAAAAGTTCCAGATCCCACAGGAGGTATGAGCTGGCAAGAGCTAGGATCTCCTGTCTTGGATGTACAGCAGACTCATCCATGCTGTGGCTGGCACTGAAGTTCCCATGCATGCCCAGCACAGCTCACAGAATAGCCACAGGACTGGGCTCACGGGGGCTTGCAGGGAGGGGGTTGTGTATCCTGAGCACCCTCACCCCGTTGAGGGTAGGGAACAGTCTCTCACGTGGGATTGGAGCATAAAGCTGGCCTTTTCTGCTCCTCACTGCCTGCCACAGATGTGGGTTTGCTATGAGGTCTATATGGATGAGTGGTGGGCTCTGCAAAACATTGCTTGCACGTTCTGTATCCAATGCTGCTCACAGCTGCGGTGTAAAAACACAGTTCCCAGGAGCGACATGGGGAGTGCCTACCTGTGTGCCTGTTTCCTTTGCTAGAGTATGTAACCTGCAGCTTTCAGCCAAGATATGCTGAAACACACTCTGGCAAGCCTCTTTGGTTTTCATCCCATGCAAACACGGATGTGCCTTCATTTGGCGCAGTTGGCACCAACCTGTCGACAGGAATGCTGTGACCCTTTGGAATAAGGGCCCCACAAGCTCTGACTTGCGAACTCGTGACTTTTGCAGTTCAAAACCCTATAGGAATTGTGAAACTGGCATTTCAGCAGCTCTGCTGCTCCCGAAGGGATTTCTCTGCACATCATGTGAAGTCGATTTCCATCTAGTGAGATCTGGGGGTAACTGCAGGAAGAGTTTTCAACCTGGAAAGGAAGGATGCCAATCGAGAGTGGAGTAAACGGGGATCACCTCTGTGCTTCTTACACGTAGAATGTCGGTGTCAAAAATATTAAAAATATCTACTGCAGAAAAACTAACCCCTGGAAGGGGTGTGAAAAGCAGTGATTCTTATAGTTGAGATTTCAAGAAATGAATACTTACTAATAAATAATTTGCCCTTTAATGAGAAAGCCTGCATAGCTACAAGAGGGAGTACACACGGAGAAGTAGACTGCAGAGGGAAAAAACAGTTTTCTATTTAATAGAAAAATATTATATTGTAATTCTTTATTTAAATCCTATATTGTAATTCTTTAGGTGATATACATATCATTCAATTAAATATCATCTGTGGATCCATATCTCTTGAAGAGAGAGATCAGTATTAATAAATCACAAGACAACAATAAGTGACAACCTGGATAAACAGAAAAATTTAATAAATTCACAAACAGTAAGATGAAATAGCTTTTCATCTTGGCAGTCTTGATTCTTGTTTACCCCAGAGTGTCCACTTTTGCTCCCTATTAGGCTCTACTCTATCAGCATTGTCAGGGTAGCCTGACGATATTACACCTTCCGATCCCTTTGTCGGCCTATCCCTGCAGAGCTGGTTTGAATGCAGAGATCCATGACTTCTGTACATGACCCCTATTGCAAGATGAACAGGCAGCAGATTCATCACCCACACTAACATCCTCTTCCCCACTGGCAGGTTCTGGTAAGGTTTGTGTACTCTGTCAGCAAAGGCTACCGGAAGATAACTTACCACAACTGGCGTCATGGCTTCAATGTTGCACAGACCATGTTCACGCTCCTGATGGTAAGGTAGCACCACTCCGGTTAATTCTGTGGCACAGCTTTATTTACAGCAGGTCTTCTGTCACACCTGAGAAACACGCAGGGCTCCCTTTGAGCTCTGTTGTAGGAAAAATTTTGTCACTCCTAGCACAGGTCCTGCTAAACGAGGTCTCCGTTTGCCTGAAGCGACAGTCACTGCATTACACATGAAGAAAGCTTTGGGTCAACATCGGCCAGTGAATGGAGAGCTTTAATTCTCATAGATACAGATGTGTATGGTGTTGAATAGATTCCAGATTAAATCTTTCTGCAGAGTACAGGAGACTACAGGACTTCCGCTCTTGCAGTAGATTCTGACAGTAAGGGCCAGACAGAAGTCAGCTGTCCAGGATGGACACAAACTCACGCTTTCCATTTCCATCCAGAACAGACACAGGTGTGAACAATCTTTTGGCTGATTCAGCTTGACACCACATTGCCCAGAAAGACCCAGAATCTTTTCACAGAGTGCTTTGTGTTCATGGACTGGAGGGGTGCTTATGACAGCCTGGGTGAATCCTAGGGCCAAGGCTTCTGTAGGAGTGAGTAGCCAACCCTGCATGCGAGCATCAAACACATAAACACCATAGATGCACCTGCCTGTGTCTGAAACGTTTTGTTTCCAGCTGATTCCCTGTTTTAACCTAAGTCCACCATGTACTGCATTTCAGTTCACAAGTATTTCCAGCTCTCCTGGACTGTCCCAGGACGTCCCCAGCACAGAGCCGTCATCGCTCAGTGCCTTTTCCTGTCAGAGATGTTAACATATGGTGTATAAACTCTCTCCCTCCAGACTGGCAAACTGAAGCGTTACTACACGGACCTCGAAGCCCTTGCAATGGTAACTGCGGCTCTGTGCCATGATATTGACCACAGGGGAACCAACAACCTCTACCAAATGAAGTAAGCATTTCCTTACCACTTCAAACCATTTTGTGTTGCTCCTGTTTGGAGTGGAATCAGGCTGTGATCACACCAAACTCCGGTACAGCTCTGTTTAACACACAAGGGTGACAACCTTCTTTTACAAGTTACCTTGCTTTTCAGTTGCTGCAGTGTTTGGGCTTATGCTTTGGCCAGTGGAGAAAATTTGCCATTCTCTTTGGGGCTTTCTTTACCTCCTAGTAAACCTCCCTTAGCTAATGCAAAACTCTACATGACCATTTCAGTGTGGAACAGGTGCAGAGCAGGCACTCAGTATTCTCAGCATTACAGGAGAGTTAGGATGCCAACAGAAGCATCCTGGACATAAGATGATCAATTTTTGCTATATCTATAAAGAAAGCACCATGCTTGGCATTGCCTCACTACCTACAAAAACAAGGCACCTATGAGAATGTTGCTCTCAGTAGGTATTCATTAGCTACAGATAAACAATTGCATAATTTCATTACCTAGTCAAGGCTCTGCTGCTCACTTAAACCAGTCAGGTCACAGCTCTTCTGCAATGCTTACTGGCTATATCCTCTTACATTTTCTGGAGCTTTGGAAAAACATTAAGTGAAGTTGGTTTGTGTTTTTGATACAAGAGGACCTTGCTTTCCAGCAGGGTGTCCAAGGATTGTAGGTGTCCTTGCTTTTCAGAAGGTGTCCAAGGATTGCAGGTTTTTCTGTTCCTATTACCAGATATCAATAGGTAGTTATTCAGGAATTAAACAAATTTACTAAGCTGAGTAATTACACTACAGTCACAAGCAATATTTGGAGTGAAATTTGTAGTTAGAAGACTGTTTTACACAGTGTCTAAAAAGTTATAAGCAATGTCACAAGAGTCTTTTATTAGACTGAGCTCATTACTCAAAAAGTTCTACTCAAAAGCCTTTTAAAAAAATGGGACTTATATGTGTGACAAAAATGAAATACAAAGTTAGACACTTCTTTTCATTTTTAAGTGCTGCACTAATGTCTTCATTTTTTCCTTTATACAAACAGATCTCAAAATCCTTTAGCTAAACTTCATGGATCCTCTATTTTAGAGAGACACCACCTGGAATTTGGAAAATTCTTGCTCTCTGAGGAGGTTGGTAATGAACTGTAGGATAAGGGCATGAATAATTTCCTTTTAGAGAAGTTTTTTATTAACAACAGAGTTGTCAGCACAAGACCTTTCTCTGGCTTGGATGCCAAGAAACTGCAGCTGCCTCATTTCCAAAGGACTCTATACTCACCCAGAACCAAAGCACATATGCTTCCTAAATGCGTGGTCTTGATTTCTTCAGAAGCCACATTTTTATCCCCATAGGAATATGTTAAATAGAGAGCTGTTCTCCTGTAGTCCCTCTGACAGGGGCGAGGCTGACACATTGCCACAGCTAACTTTCAATTTCAGGCAAATTTGCACTGGAGTCAGGGGACGGGGTTTGTGTAGACACTGTGTAACAGTGTCAGTGAATTAAAGGGGAAATAGCACTACACGTGGTGTAGGGGCTAGCACTCCTTGTACCTCAGAGGAGCAAGCTGAACTGTTGAAAGAAAAGAAAGTGAACATATTTGGGAAAGGGAGGTGGCCAGGAGCTCATAAAGAGTTGGATTCTCATAGAGCTTGGATTTCTCAATGCCCTTTCCTTTGTTTTTCAGTCACTGAATATATGTCAGAACCTCAACCGCAGACAGCATGAGCACGTGATTCACCTGATGGAAATTGCCATTATAGCAACAGACCTGGCACTCTACTTCAAGTAAGTCGGTCACATACACCTTTTTTGAAGGGCAGAAAGCAGCTGGCACTTTACAAAGGCCAAATGGCATGCTTTGCTCTGAAAGCCCCCACCTGTGCTGCAGTTCTCTTCACAGACGCTGGCTCTGGGAGGCTGCCTTTAAAACTGACCTCAGACCTGGTGGGAGAACTCAAATTCAAAAGAATTTTGAACTTCTACTCAATTAAATAACATACATGACTTTTTAACCCTCTATTGCCAACAAGGCAGGGCTATGTGATCCCGTATGGGAAGAAGTGGGATTTGGTTTGGTTTTGTTTTATTTACCAAGCATTTCAGATCTGAGAATACTCATAAATGGCAAATGGACTGGCCAGGACTATATTAACTTCTCTGTGAGAGCAGAATAACACAAGTAACGAGTAGCTATTGTCGGTGAATGTCCAGCTTACAGCCTATTTCACACACAAGGGCTAAAAAAGCCAAAATCTTAGAGCAGTGCCTGCTTTCTGGGACATGAGGCTAAAACTCAATGACATATAACTTCCTAATTAGCAAGGAGTTTTCAAAATGTGCTTTAAAAATACTGCGTCAAGACCAGAGACTGCTTCTGTGTTTTGCGCTGCAGTATAAATACACAAAATTTCAACACTCCAAAAAACAGGAATTTGAGGGTGGTTGGGATACCCAGAACACTTACTCTGGAGATACAATACCTATATGGCACCACTTCCTCACCAGTTGGAAGCAAACTGGTTCTTGCCTCCTTGGTCCATGAACTGCAAGCAAAGGCTTGGCTGAGCTAAGACACCGGATTATGGATGAGAGAACACACACACAAGTCACTTTGTGATATGGCCTAACTCTTTTCTGTGCTAATATTGAAACCTCAGATTTCTCCAGATCTCACGCCACTCCAAACAAGGTGTATCATATATAAACTATTTATCAGAATTCCCGATATATATTTAGATTATATAAATAAGGTTAATAATGCCTGACTAAGTATATCAAGTTAGGTAGCCTTAAAAATACTCCAGCTAGCTCTAGATTTCTGCAGTTTGCTTAACATTTAATGAAAAAGATTTCTTGAACTGCAAACAAAAGTGTAAGCATTTCTCAGCTGACATAACTTGCAGTAGCTCGTAGTTTCAAGGACCTGCTCATATCTCACCACTATACTCATTTTTAAGGCATTTACAATAGTTAAGGGAGCAGATGGTGGTGCTTGGTTTTGTTGGGACATAAGAGTGAGGACAGCACCCACTGGAAAACCTTCTGGCAGAGTTACCAACACCAGGATTAGCCACCTGTTTTTGACATATTTGTTTCCTTGTTTCATAGATTTTTCTTTTCTTCACTTTTTTTCTTTTTTAACCTTCCTCCTCACCCCCCTAAAGAAAGCGAACAATGTTTCAAAAGATCGTTGATGAGTCTAAGGGGTATGACAGTGTGACTGCCTGGACTGAGTATCTGTCTCTGGAGGCAACAAAGAAAGAGGTTGTCATGTGAGTAATTGGCTCTGGGAGGAGGTTAGTGACGTGGGCACCTGGTGAGAGCTCCAGGATATGGTTTGTGCTCCAAAGTCAGCAAGTGATACATTACTGGCCACTCAGATTTGATCTTCTGGAAAAGCAGGGAAAAAAACCCAGGGAGAAAAAAGCTAAAGTGGTTCTTCATCCAAACAAGTGGTCATATACTCCCAAGGAGAAGCAGGATCCCTTCTGGTTTTATATTACCACCAGATCATCCTGCAAGCCACAAACAGGGACATCAAATCCATTAGCTGTTCTTCCCAGTGGCAATTAATCTGCAGAATGCTGCTGGTGTTACCAGACAGAAACTTTGCAGAATGCCCTACGCTGGTGATGAAGTGCTCTCACCACCTCACTGCAGACTTCACTGCTACACACCCATGGGGGAGCCAAAGGTGTTGCCCCAAAGTCAAGGAATTCAGTCCAATGATCACTAATCACAGCAAATCTCTTAGTACCAGAAGCAAGTAGTTCCCCACCATAATTCCATTTTAATCAAGACAGCAACCTTTTGATGAATGTCCCAGTCAGAACCAAGGCTGTTGCAGCAACATGTCTATCAATTCAGAAGTGGCCATGGGATACCTGTTACAGTACTGGGGTCTGAGGGTCCTAAGCCTGAAAAAATAGGGAATAAATGAATTTCTTTCCTGTTTTTAGGGCCATGATGATGACTGCCTGTGACTTGTCAGCTATCACAAAGCCTTGGGAAGTCCAGAGTAAGGTCAGGTGCTTGATATCCTGATGGATTTCTGTAGCTTATACTTCAAAGTAATGCAATTTCTGAGCTGCCTAGAAGCTAAATCAAAGTCTCCTACCAAAATTACTGAAAGGAATAGCTGTGGTTTTGATGTATTAACCAACCTTTCAGATTGTAGTTCTGTACAAAATCCATGTTTACAGAAAAAAAACCCCAACAAAACAAAAAACAAAACAAACCTTCTAGTTACACAGATTTTTGGGTCACAGTGAGATTTTTTTACATGTAACATATGTATTGGCTTTATTACAGTAATACCTACCTGCAGTTTGCTCAGTTGTTTAATTTCCTTTAGGAGTTCATTCCTGAACTGTACTTGATCAATTGCTAAATAATAAACACTAAAATCTAAAGGAAGGTAAAAGAAATAAATCCTACCTTCCTGTTCATCACAAAGAAAGGAAAAACAGAAAAAAAAACCAAAAAACAATAGCCACCCACAAGGTGACCAGTGGGTAAATCCTCAAGGGGAATACATTGGAAATAATTCTAAGTAGATGAGCAGTGGCCTGATGAGATCCAGTGCCATACGACTGTTGAGCTGTCACCAGATGGGTGCAATCCTATTGCCACAGCTGTCCTTCCTGGGAAAAAGAGTGAGGCTGTGGTTGGACAAGAAGAAACAGAAGGATAAAAAGTGAGATTTGCTTCAGAATGGAGATGTGAAGAGCATTAAGCTATGGGGCTGAACTTGGTGATAATTTTCCTTCTTCCCTTTGTGTCAATGTAGGTAGCTCTGCTGGTAGCAGCTGAGTTCTGGGAGCAAGGGGATTTGGAAATAAGCGTCCTTCAGCAACAGCCCATTGTAAGTATCTGCAAGAACCAGGCAGTTCAGTTCAGACAGCAAGTCTCAAGAGACTACAAGCAGTGCTGCCCTGAGTGCTCTGTGTCTGCCTGAAATCATAGTGCTTGCCAAAATCCTTTAGAAAAGTGTGTTTTGAGATAGTGAAGAGCATCTCTGACATGTGCCTCTTGTCCAGCTGTCCATATAGTTAGATAGGTTCAGTGGCTGCAAAGCATCAAGGAGTGACTCCCCCTGGAGATTTTGAGCAGGTCCCTTACAGAAAAAAATAAAAATAAATAGATAAGACACAGAAGAATGAAGAGTTTCTAATAAAGTCCATGCAAACACAGACTTCAGAGAGTCAAGGAATTATTGGTAAATGGAAAAGCATTTCTAACACTTTTTTAATAGCTAAATTTGACATTGAAAAAGCCAGGAGTTATTCCTTAAAGTGTTCTCCACCTATGTGGTTTGGGGATTTTAAAGTGGGCTTTCATGCACCCCCTCTACCCACAGTGGCATCACAAATTGTATAGTAATCAACAAGATCCTGTAAGAATATAATTTCTGCTTCAGTCATGTTTTAGACAATTTAAAACCTCTTCAACACTTTACAACATGAACCTTTTCTGGCACCTGTTTGAGAGGCACAAGGGAAAAACTTGCTCTCCTCCCCATCCATAGACACTTGAAATGCCATCTAAAACGTCTGCTAAAATGGCAACAGAAATGAGCCCACTTTACTCCTCGGCAGCTGCGGAACAGGGCTGTGACGGATGGTCTTTAGGACAGCATGACAGAAATGCCAGGCTGACACAACAAGGCAGACTTGGCAAGAAAATAGAGATGTGTTTCTCGATTAAGTGTTCTCATAAATCACGGTGAATTTGTGTCCTCCCACAGCCGATGATGGACCGAAGGAAAGCTGCTGAGCTTCCAAAACTTCAAGTGGGTTTCATTGACTTTGTGTGCACATTTGTCTATAAGGTAAGCAAAGTGCACCCTCACACACGCCACCCTTATCAATAGGGGTTCAAATCCCAGCTGACTGAGTTCTGGTGCAGCAGCACCACTCTGGGGAGAGGGATAGGTAGATGAGTGAAAATCTGCCCTTTACTGAGGCATTGTTACAAGTTGCCTCTTTCTGCCATTGATGCTTTCTGCAAAGCATCAGCTTGGATGTGAGGTGTCAGGGTCTATCCTGGGGTATGATGGACAAGCATTCCCTCTGCACTGCATTGTATTGAGAGGTGTGTTTGGATTAGGAATTTTCCCGTTTCCATGAGGAAATTCAGCCTATGCTTGATGGGCTGCTGAACAACAGAAATGAGTGGAAGACTCGTGCTGATGAGTATGATGCAAAAATTAAAGCTCTGGAGGAAGAGAAGAAAAAAGAGGAAGAGAGAACGGCTGCAAAGAGAGGTCAGAAAAAGTAATTAGCTTTTCATTCCTAACTCAAAAACATGCTTATGAATACTCTCACAGATTACAGCAGCTTTGCTGACACAGCAGAGTAAGATGTCCAGAAAAAGTTTCATAAATTTGGCTCCACTGGCAAGGCTGAAGGCACCTTGCCTTCAAACCTCACACCATGACAGGTTGTCAAAAAGGCCACCAGCTTAAAATCTCAAACACTATTTTCTGAGAAACTAGTGACAACACATTCAGCATGAATTCCCATGCAGCTAGGAACAGCAGAATGCCATGTGCTGTCCCTAGAAAACAGCAGGTAAACATCCCTTTGGCTGATCTGCTGTCCCACAGGTCATGAAGCAGAAGCTAAGAAAAGTTAAAAAAAAGTCCTAAAGTCCTAGGAGAACATTTAAGAAATAATGGTTCATCACATTTCTAGCCTGGATTAGGTACCACCTAGAAGCAAGCAGTAATGGCAGTACCCAGAAGCAATTTATTTTGGTTGAACATGGTTTTCTTCTTCTGCTGGCCAGCCTGTGTAGTACTGAAAACCACCGGTGGTAGTGGGCACTGGTTGAAAGTTTTTCTGAAAGCTTGAGGATTTGTTTGACTCTCAAAAGGGCAGAAGCAGAAGGTTCTTTTGACCTCTCCCAAATGTCTGATCAAATATCTGCCACGACTGGGTGCCTTCACTCCACAGAGACTGTATCTGAGCTCTTCTTTTGCTCTAAACTGGACCAAAATTCTGACAGCCCATGGTGTGGACATTGCTCAAATGACACAGTTTAGAAATTATTAGAGCGCTTTATCTCAGTTTGATTCACAGCAGTTAACTTAAAATATCAAAAGTAAGTGTTTTAACTATGATTTAGAAAACCTCTGAAAAATTATTTCCTGAATAAGTAATTGATATTCAAGCAAGGAAAATTTCCACTAACTCAACTCTACAATACTCTTTCCTAGCAGCCTTACATGTACAATTACTTTGCACAGCAGACACACAAACACTTTGCACAGCTCTATATAGGGTGCTGTAGGTATGACCTATGCTGATCATTGGATAACATGAAAGTTCTAAAAACCTCCTGCAATGACTGAGAAGGAAATTTACAACTGTGCTTCTAATTCTATGTTTCTTTTTATATGACAGGTGAAATAACCTGTAATGGAGGAACAGCTCCAGCTTCCAAAACCTGTAGCATACTTTAGACCTATTCTTGCTGAAATATATGTCACCCAACATGAGAATGCCCATATTTAAAAAAAAAAAGAAAAAAAAAAGAAAAAAAAGAATACAAATACATTCATGATTGGACTATTCTGATAATTTATTAGGCTTGTGGCCAACCAGGGAAGGGCTAGATCTTGTTTGCCTTAATTGCATCTCTTCCTGATGGTAGGGAGCCATTTCCATCCTGTCTCCTGTCCTCCATTTAATGCACCTGGTGTCAGATGGCATGTGACAAGTCAGAACAACTGGCCCAATAAATCAGGTTGCAAGATGATGGAAGAGCATTTTTCTGCACTGAAACACTTCTTACCCCAAAGCTGATGGGGATAGTCCTGCTCCACACAACCTCATGGGACTGACAGTGAATGCAACCATAGCCTGCACAGTGGGAAAAATGAAGAGGAGATAAAGTGATCATATTTAAGTCTGTATCTGTCAGGATATCAGAAGGAAACCTGAGGGTAAGGATAAAGCATGAGAACTGACCATAGAAACCTTTGAAATGCTCTAAAATGTTACAATTCCATGTAAATCCAAGAAAAACTCTGACAGACAATACATCTGCATTCACTTCAAGAATCTGGATAGGTTGCTATCCCAAAGCATGGAGCCATTCATGCAACGCACAGTAGCTGCCTTCTCCAGGAGCAGGATCCACACTGTGTGCTAATTGAAGCTTCATTCTTTCATGCGTCATTTTAAGAAGACAGTGTTATCATTACCCATTACAGTTCCTCTTACAGTTAACCAAGCAACCTGAGTTGTGAGATCTCATAAATTTGTTCTGTTTTGCCTCATAATGCTAGTTATTTAACATAACTGATCAGAATCAACTGTCCTCCCTTTCCTCCTCCTGCTCTGTCTGGTTTTTAGATTACACTCCTGACTTGTGACTCTAATTTCAGATGAAGTTACTTTTCATGTTTATTAACGCAAAAATAGAATGTTCAATTACAGTTTTGTAGTAGTAGAGACACCCTCATGTCCTGTTCCCGCTCCCCTCCCCACCCCTTTCTTTTTAAAAATTGTTTGGAAATCTGTTTTGCTGGGGATTTTCTTCTTCTATTACTCTTGTTACCTTCAGGGTTTTTACCCCTCAGAATATTGTTTTGCATTACAAAAATACTGAAAGTAAAAGGAAAACTAGAGCTGTGGTGGTACCTGGTGATCATTTACCTGTCTCAGTGTAGGAAGCAAGATGTAATCCTCAATCACTATGCAGCAATTCTGTGAGAAGCAATTTGTCTTTCAGGAAAATACAGAAACTTGTCCACTTGCACGAAAGTTAATACACAACAGCTACGTACAACACAGACTCGATGTTGTACGTCTTGGTTTTATTAAGAATCAGAGAATATCAGGGGTTGGAAGGGACCTTCAGGATCATCTAGTCCTAACTTCACTGCCATGGGCAAAGACATTTCTCACTAGATCAGGTTGCTCAAGGCCTTATCCAACCTGGATTTGAGCAGTGCCAGAGTTGAGGCACCCACAACTCCCTAGGCAACCTGCTCCAGTGTTTCACCACCCTCCCAGGAAAGAATTTCTTCCCAATATTCAATACAAATTTCCCTTCTTGCAGTTTGTATCCATTACTCCTTGCCCTATCACTACAGTTGCTGATGAAGAGTCCCTCTCCAGCTTCCCTGCAGGACCCTTCAGGTACTGCAGAGTTGCTCTGAGGTCTCCACACAGCCTTCTCTTCTCCGGGCTGAACAGCCCCAGCTCTCTCAGCCTGTCTGGGGGCGGTGCTCCAGTCCTCGTATCAACACGTGGCCTTCTCTGCACTTGCTCCAACAGTTCCATGTCATTCTTATGTTGGGGGCATTGGAACTACTCACAGTATTTCAGTGGGGTCTCACCAGAGCAGAGAACCATGTGGGAAGCTTTTACCATACAGCAGAAGAAGTCCAATAAGTTCTTTTATGGCTTTTTTTTAAGCAGAAAAAATACCCACAAAGTTATTGTATGGCACAGTGGTAAGCAGTGGGCTTTTTATGATAACCACAACACACCGTACACTTAAATGCAGAGAAAAGCTCCTTATTTTCTCAAATGTCTTCTGGGAAATAAAACGTGGATGCTAACCTTCCTGCTCCCTGTAACCACCATGAAGCACTCAGAGCACTGCAGAGTGCTCCAGCAGGGCTGATCACACAAGGAGCAGGGTGTGCCTGCCCGTCACACCCTGTGAGTTGTGGGTGGCTGTGCCCTGTCTGCCCACACGCACTTGGGAGTACAGCTCGTCCTCACTGCATCAGGGTGGGCATGCTGCCAGGTATTTCCAAAGGGGACTATGCATGCATGCATGCAGAGGGTGTCCATGGACACTGAGGGTGGGGTGCCAGTGGAGGAGGCTGTTTCACGGGGATGGACCCTTTCCATGGGAGCAGTGAGTGTTTCTCACTGGAGGTACTGGTCAGTTAGTCGCAGGCGAAATTTGGCATAGCTCCTCCTGCAGTAGTCTCCTTTTGCAGCTGGGAGATGGCTGCCTGGATGTATCAGACATGGAGAAAGAAAAGGGCCAAGAAACAGATTTGTCCACTGTTTTCTCAGGTGTGAGTGTTCAAACTTTGCTTGGGTGGGGTGGTTGAGCCAGTTTCCATGATAACCTGGGGCTGATGTCTTAAACAAAGGGTTTTCACAACAAATAGGGAAAAAGGCACATAAGAAGCAGATGCTGCAGAGGTAGGGTAATGCTTTTTATCATGCCAATCTCCTTCCTTCTGGTGAGGCACAACTGCATCCAACAATACAAAACTCTCCCTCCAGGGCAGTGTCCTGGTTTAGGGCAAATTTGTGAGACAACCTCCAAAAGGGTTCCTCCAGAAAGCAGATTCCAGCGGCCCCTTCCCCAGCTGGTTTGGGAAAAGTGGAAAAATCCTGTTTATTTAACAGGCAAAGCATTCACCAGCACAAAAATAAATGAACAATATTAAACAATAAAACCTCTCGCCACTCCGAGGAGATGACACACTCAGAAAGTCCCCTCCGTGGGCTGTGACTCGGCTCACTCACTCTCTTATCAGTCCCCCAGGCGCTGGAAACGCCATGGCCCAGGCCAGAGCAGGTTTAAACAGGTCCAAAGAAAAAGAAAAAACGCACAGTCCAGAGAACTTCTCTGCCTCAGCTAGCTAAAACTAACTAAAAGCAAAGGAGAGCTCTCTTTCACTGTCCATACTGCAGACAACACAGCACAGCAGCAGGATTCGGGGGAGCGAGTGCAGTTTCTGATAACAAACTCTGCACACCTTCTCTCCCCTCTTCGGTTTCTGAACCAGTCTTAAAGGTGCAGAACTTATTTCTAGGCTAAACCGACGAATGGGGATACAAACATAGGGACAAAGTCACTCCAGGACAGGAGGCATGGGGGTGTTCATACATAGGCCTGAGGGTATTCCTTCTTTCTGATAAGGCACAACTAGTGCGAAAAACACCATGCACTTGTTTTAAAATTTTAGAAGTTTAATAATAATAAAAATAGTAATGAAAGTAGTAATGAAAATAATAATGAAAATTAGGACAATANACTTAAAAAAGAATAATACAGTACTGCTTAAAAGAGATAAATACAGCATAACTTTCCAACATAACACATATAGTATTCATTTTAATATTTGTGAAGAGCCAATCATAAATTATGCATTTTTCACAACTAGCAAAACTATGCAGATGCCAGAAGCAGAGCCAAACAGCAGTTGTGCCACTAGAATGCAACATAAGCCATCAAAGATCCCTGAAGAACCACCTTGACTCATTTCTACAGTGTTGCATCAGACAATGTAAAACCCCTCTCCAGGAGAGGTGTCAGGGTGTTCCCACGTGGGCTTGAACAACCCATCGAACTCTTTGTGGCATGGGCCTCCATCCCCAACAGATGAAGACTGTGACCATCAGAGTGATGACCATGGAATCAAAATTGAAACAATCCAGTCTTGTCACTGGATCTTTCCTTTCCACTCTTACCCTTTCTGTTTCTTTCTTTTCCTTATGTATTTTCCTTGTGATATTTTTATGTTTTTTAATAGGAAAGAACCAAAACAGCCACATACCTCCTTTCCACTGCAACCAAATTGTTTTAAAATAAACCTGCCTCATGTATGCACACTGGTCATTTAATGTTGTTTCACTCTAATCCACCTCAAGGGATCTATTAACAAGAACCCAGTTACCCTGCTTCAAAGGCAGGTCAGAACACTAGGCCTGAAAAAAGTATGTCATTGCAACAGTTTCAGGAAAGGTCAGCTGAGGGCTGTAGAGAATTCAAATCTTCTCATGGCACATTTGCCTACAATCCAGTTAAAGGTTTTCACCTTTGGCTTGATGCAGCTCTGAAGTGCGGTGGGACACCAGAGGGGACCTGTTTTGTCAGTGCCTCACTGAAGCAGGTAATGCATACAGACCTCCACTCTTGATTATGAAGGTGGCGGTTGAGGGGTTAGGAAAATTAATATCCCTGTGAGACTGGCAGGAGAGATGTTCTGGGGTGGAATGTAAATCATCTGTCCAAGCAGGAGAAGAGGCTTGCCTGAGTGAGAAACTGTCAAGAAATTTTGAATCCTGCATCTTGGCCATCATCTGCTGTTCCTGATGGAAGGGGTAGGACAAGCTGACACAAGACAGGACCTCTTTGCTACTGAAAAAGAGCGTGTGTATGCCCTTCAGCCATCTGTTGTCCTGGAGCCTAGACTACTGCTGCGTTGTGGGTGGAGATGCCTGACCTGAACAATCAGACGTGGGAGTACATACAAGGCCTGTGCTGCTGGCAGAGCTGTGAGGGTGCCAGCTCTGGCAGAAAGGAAGAGAAAAACTGACAGAGAGATTGGAGAATGTAGTCTTCAGCCACCTCTTGTAAATGAGAGAAACACTTAACTGTCTTTTCTGAGCTGGCCACAGCCTGACTTGAAATAAGCCTGGAAGTGCTTCTCTCCTCCTAGGCAGGAGGAACAGGAACAACTCAACTTTCAATCAGTTCTTCAAACAAAGAGATGGTACTAAACACCACAGGGAAGGTATGGATCCCAGCTCCACCTTTCAGACAGATGGGCTGCATGTCTTGGTGCTCGATAAAGGGGCTTTGTCCTACCAGCATCTCCTGTACAAGGATTGAACTTGATAATCATCTATTGTCGGGCCAGAATGGGGTGGCAGAGAACTGATTCGGTCCCTGTAGGATGGCTGTAAAGAGATACATGGCACCTTTCCCACCCCATGTAGGCATTCTTCCCAATCTAAGAGGTATTACAAGGACGGCTTTCTTGCCTGAAGCCAGTTTTTGAAGAATGTATGGGAAGTGCGGCAGACCTCTCCTGCATAATTAGGATGCATAGCAGATCACTCCTTATGAAAGAGACACACTACGATTCGTCTGCAACTTAGTTTTGAGGAACAATATCGGTCCATCTGCAGTGTTTAGAACATCTGACTAATGAGTCAGCACTAATTCCTCAGATCACAGCATAGTTTGACAAGCCAGAATCAACTCTTGACTGCTCTGCCACATGCAAGAATTGAGTAATAATCCACTGTGATAACAAAGCTGAAAAAAAGAGATGACAGAAACGCAGAATTGTGATCAACAGCTCGTTGTCTGTTGCAGACCGGTGACAGGTGGTGTCCCTCTGGGGTCAGTACTAGGGCCAATACTCTTCAACATTTTCATCAAGTGGCATGTACAGTGGGATCAAGGGCACCCTCAGCAAGTTTGTCACCAACACCAAGCTCTGTGGAGCAGTCAACACGCTGGCAGGCAACAACACCATCCAGAGGCCTGGACAGGCTGGAGAGGTGAGGTTGTGCAAACCCCATGAAGTTCAGGTCCTGCACCTGGGTTGCGGCAATGCCAGACACAGCTACAGGTTGAGTGGAGAACTGACAGCAGCCGAGGAGGACTTGGGGGGTGATGGTTGATGAAAAACTTAACATGACCCAACCATGAGCACTCCCAGCACAGAAAGGCAACGGAATCCCAGGCTGCATCCAAAGCAGCCCCTCTGCTCCGCTCTGGCAAGACCCCATGTGGAGTAGTGACAACAGCTCCAGTGTCTCCAGCAAAAAAGGACATGGAATTATTGGAGCAAGTGCAGAGGAGGCCACAACATTGGTAGGAGGACTGGAGCACCTCCCCCAGACAGGCTGAGAGAGCTGGGGCTGTTCAGTCTGGAGAAGAGAAGGCTGTGTGGAGACCTCAGAGCAACTCTGCAGTATCTGAAGTATTCCCTACAAGGAAGCTGGAGCGGGACTCTTCATCAGCAACTGTAGTGATAGGGCAAGGTGTAATGGGTACAAACTGAAAAAAAGGGAGATTTACATTAAATATTGGGAAGAAATGCTTTCCTGGGAGGGTGGTGAAACACTGGAACAGGTTGCCAGGGAGCTGTGGATGCCCCAAACTCTGACACTGGTTCAAAGCCAGGCTGGACAAGGTCTTGAGCAACCTGATCTAGTGAGAGATGTCTCTCACTAGAGAGGCAGTGAGGCAGTGAGGTTAGGACTAGATGATCCTGAGGGTCTCTTCCGACCGCTGACATTCTCTGATTCTATGAAACTCCCCAGTCAAGCCATTTAAGTAACAGATTCAGCCAGTCTCCCCCACCTGCCCACATATATTAAATTGTAGGTGTTTTCTGATTACAATCATTACCTGTGGATAATGGGGGTACCGACTGGCTATTGCTGGGGGAATACAATGGGGTATTTCAGTTGCAACAATAGCTAGACTGTGACAGTTGCTTCCTGTCACATTCTGTCCCTATTTTTGCCGCTGTTCCGTGCAATTCACTCAAAAAATACCAACTGAAGTGTAGTAAGGACTTTATTGATAGAATATCACACAAAGTTCATATATTTCCATGTGTGAAATTCAGATGAAATCTGTTGTTTATTTCAGTATGGTATCTTGACTTGCTAAAAGGGAAGAAAACACAAACATGGTTAGGACTATTAGCTACTCCCATGCAAAACTAAAACATGCAAAGTATTAGTGGAAAAGACCAAAGACTGTCTTCATGTAATTTCTTTCTGGCTAGTATTTATGATTCCCACTTCTGTTTATTCAACAGAACTGCGTTTATTCACAGCTCTGGGGTCAAGGCAAGCTTTTAAGTTTACTCAGTAGTAAAAGACAGTTTTCTGAATTGACAAGTCAAATAGGCCCAGAAAAAGCTACCACTACAGGTATGTCCATCTTTAAGGAACAATCTTCAGCAACTGCACGGCACATAATAAGTTTAACAACTGCTTTTCTGAAAAAAACAGACAAAACCCATTGTTGGGAACAACAGACCTGTCACCTTTGTGCCACTTTTAAACAGATTAAACATTCTAAAGCAATAATCAATAAAATTTCCTTACTGGGTGGCCTGGCAACACTACAGCACAGCCTCCACCTCCAAAAATACAGAAAGTTTCATCTAACCAGAGAACATCTAGAAGACCCATTTATTTAGTCCATGACCAACAGAGACAATGTATTTAAGAAGGCAAAAAGCTTCATCTCCAGTAAGTCATAGACAAAACATATTTTAATTTCTGTATATTTAATTAATTTAATTTAGGGTTTTGTTCAACACTAGTTTTGTTTAGAACAACGCAAATGTCACTTTTTCACATGGAAGGAGTTACTGAGCGTGTATCTCCACCAAGAACAGCCTAATTAATCAACTTTCTTAAAATTCTTCTTAGCTTTAAGTCTACCTAAAACCCCTAGGTGAAACAAAGCTAGAGAGTACATTCTTCTTCATGGCAGTGGGGAAGGAATCCTCTGTTAGACCTATACATAAGAAATAATCCTAAAGACAAGCGAAACAATGCTGCAGCAGGAATACTACAGGTGGAAGGGAATGAGAACAAAAGCAGCAGTATTAGTTGCAAGTGATGCCCTCCAGCACACCCTCTTCATGTGAGAGATACAACAAATGAAGCTCAAAAACTGCAAGATATAGAAAAACCAAACTGACCTCTAACAATATACGTAAAAAGTCTCAAGGTGCAATTACATACTGTTGTCTATGCCGTATATTCAGTCATATTTGTGAGGTTCCTACACTGCACGGAGAAAAGGGCTTGCACATCCAGATGAATAAGGGATATGCCGCCACAGCTGATATACGGATTCAGTTATTCCTCACAGAATAACCAGCAGCTTTTAGCAGTTTGTTTCCTCAATGGAAATTCAGCCATTTAGCAAGTCCTGACTGTTGCAAAAGTGTTAACTGTTGCTCTAACCAGCTTTTCAAAATGCAGGCATAATTAAACAGCAGCACTGTTTACTCCCCACATGGCCCTAACCACCACCTTCAGAGATTAGCCGCAGGCCTCAGTTTCTCCTAAGAGCACTGTGGTGAACACCAGTCCTGCAGCATAACGCCTACAAGACAGTGTAGGATGAATATATTGAACCGAGGAACTACCTTCTGCAATCTCTTTTGCAATTCGCTCCAGTTCTTCACGTTTCTTTTTCTCCTCCGCCTCTATTCTTCTCTCTTCTTCAGCAATCGGCTTCAAGTAGTCTGCCATCAACACAATCGCTTTAAAACACAACTTCCCGAACCCCCGGCAGAAAGCTTCGCTCCTGCGGGCTCGCTCAAAAATGAGGAAAAGCCAGTTTTGCTGGCAGAAAGGCACATTTCATAGGGATCTGTGGGTTCACACCAGCAGGGCCGCCCCGGTAGGGCCGTGGCCGGGCCGGGGGAGGGAAATGGCGGCCGGGCCATCTCAAGGTGCCCTTGCGGGGCGGACGCGAGGGAGCGGAGAGCGGTCGCCCGAGACTCCGCACTCACCGTATCGCTTCTTGCCGTAGATCATCCCCACGAGCAGCGCCGAGTACCGGGTGAACTGCGGAAGACAGAGACAAGGACGCNTGGCGGCGGCGGCGGCGGCGGCCGGAACTGAGCGCGGCAGAAGGAAGGGGCGGGGAGCAGCCGTGACCGGGAAGCCAAATGCTGTGCTGTCCTCTGCTTCCCGAGTGTTGGCGAGTCCGTCACTCAGAGAGCTCCGGCGGTGCCGGGAGGGCTCCGCCACAAGGAGGGGCTGAGGGGGATGTGACTATGCAGCCTGTGAGAGGGATCGAGGCGGATCTCAGCGATGTTTTTCAATGACAAATGCACACAGACTGAAGTGCAGGAAATTTGTTGAGCCCTTTGAAAACAGATACTGGAAGTATTTTTTCACTGTCAGATATTGGCATAGGTTGGCCAGGGAGGTGGTGGAGTCACCATCCCTGGAGGTGTTCAAGAGGCATGAAGATCTGGTGCAGGAGATGTTTAGTTGTCCAGGGGTTACAGAGGCACTGCTGGGTGGATGGCTGGACTGGATGATCTTAAAGGTTTCTTACAACCTTAATGATTCCATCATGCGATAAGCTATTGAGTGGTTATGGTGTCTCTGTGCTGATGCTCAGTCTGACTGGACACAGACCTCTGCAACCAACCAGTCTAGCTAACCCTCCTTTAAACTGGAGGGTTGGACTATATGGTCTTCAGAGGCTCCTTCCAATGACATCCATTCTGGGATTGTAGTAATTATTGTATTTCACTTTAATTTTCATAGATTCAAAACCCTGTGGTCATTAGTAATTCTATCAAGAACAACTAGCTACAGTTACATTTGGGAACGATCTTCCTACTTGAGAATGACACAATTCAAATTAATGAAGTTTGTTTCTCGAGAATCTAAAATGATGCTAAATGTGCTGTTCATACTAAGTCTCATGTCATGTTTGTCCTCAGATTTAGGTTCTGAGATATTACCAAATTTGGGTTGAATAATGCCATCTTGACCACAAGCAAAAATAAAATTGTTCTTTCTGCAGAACAAAATACTTATTTGTAAGTGGGGTAAACAAAAAAAACCCCACAAACAAACCAATCCAAAAAACCAAACCAACCAACCAAAACCACACACACACACCCCCCCCAAAAAAAAAAAAAAGAAAAAAAGAAAAAAAAGGCATTATTGAGCCAATACAGTACCTTGTAATATTGATATATTGCTTTATACAAAGCATCCTTATAAACACTATAATGAAACTCCTTGGTCAGATTCAGCTTTTGGGTTTCATTCTCTTCAGGTACCATGAGAAGTGGAATCAACATTTCTTTACATTAAAAACATTTTGGTGTTTTGTAAAAAAAATCACAGGGAAGGGACCTTGGTGATCTTGTAGGAAAAAACCCATCTAACATAATTTTAATGATAGATATTCACCTTAAAATTCACCTACAGAGAAGAAATAAATAGCTTGAAGTTTTGTTTTTTCACTGATTGCAATTTATTACAAATACATATATTCACTACTTACTATGTGTCTGCTGCACATTAGAAACAAAACCATACAGAACCAAAAGTGCTTTTATTAAGTATCAGAAAAACTGCTATACGCAATACAATGCAAGTAATTTAACCACAACTACATATAAATCCCCTGAATAGCTGAACATACTCTTCACAAGAAGTATGTAATATTCACAATGACATATTCGGTATCAAGGTGCTTAAAAACAAAAGCACAAGTGCTTTCAAGACTGATCTCAACTGAAACAAGAGATTTGAATTTGTTTTTTTACCTATAATTTCTCCAGGCATATTTTGCCACCTTTTTTTTTAACGATGAACAACACAATTCCCCAAATGCCGTTAATTATGGCACTAAAATTGTCAGGCACTAAGATAATTCAAGATACAAATTAATCACTCTGCCAAAAGGAAATGTAATGGCTTTTAGGGCAGCCAGAGGTTAGATGATTTGAAAAGCACAATACTTATCCACCTGCATGTAAGTGTAAAAGAAAAAATTCAACATATTATGGACAGGAACTTCTAAGGGTTAGTTTCTTCTGCTGTCTTCTAAGAGTCAGAAATCTGTGGGATCCCTTAGTTGTCCACAGCTCAGGAGAAAGCTCAGCTCCGCTACCTGATGTGGAACCCTTACACACTGCAGTCTCATACTCTCCTTGAATATGACACCATGCCTTCCTAACAACAGAAGGATGTTCCATTGACAGACACAAGACAGACACAAAAAGCCTGAGAAATGAAAACACTTCAGATGAACAGCTTCTGCAGAACAGAAAAAACCCACGCTTAATCACAGAGCTCTTTTTCCTCAGAAAATATCAAGGCTATTGAACTTGGATGCAAAGCCACATGACTCCTCATTTGTTACATCCTTTTTTAAAAAAGAATAGGTATGGCCAAAGAACTTGTGTTCAGATGGCTTGGAAGACTGCTATCACAATTGCAACTCCCATCTAAACTCACACAGAGCCACTCAAACACAGTTAGATTTCTAACTGCTATCCCCTGTTTGTAACTATGCAGAACAGACAGTGCAACCACTGAAAAAAATTAAAAATATTAAAAAAAAAAGGAACAAAAAGAGTAAACCAGTAACTTGTATGCACATATGTTCTACTATGACGTACCATCCAGAAATCCAGATGTCTCTGTGTTTTCCATGCCTCACATTCTCTTACATAGAAGCTTAACCAACTTCTATCTGTGTTTGGCTGCCATTTCGCTGGGTATCTGCGCAATTCTTAATCGATCATTGCTGCAGTTACATGTCAAGCAGCATTTTTTCCTATAGGGCAAGCCTAAAAGGGGAACACACTTTTCTTTGCATCCCCTCTTTACCCAATATTTTCAACAGCAGATTTTGGAGAAGGGGTCTCAAGCATGCCCAGCTTAAACCTAAATATGCCCCAGTTATGGTCAATACAAGCTTTGGTTTACATCAATACAATCATCCACACATGAATATAACGCGAGTCAGAGGAACTGAAGTTGATTCAGTAACTTCACATGCACTGTGTGGAAATTTAGGACAGCATTTCATTTGGAGACAAACATGCCTCCTCTTCTTCTAACAATACAACCTTCCGTCTGGAGAGAGACATCACAGACTTTATGGCAGTTAAAGAAATTCTAACAAAAATGCGCAAGGCAAGAAAAGCAAATGGGATTACAATCTGCATAAGATGGAAAATTGCTGTGCTAAATTCACTTAACAAGCAAGTTAGAAAGAAGGCCCCCAGGCTTACACAAGGATAGAGAGCCAGCTTGGCAAACATGAAGGCATGCTCCTTGCCACCATATCTAGCAAAGGCATGCAAAGTTTCCTCTTCATTGAGAAGGGCTGTAGTCCATATTGCAAACTGAAATATGCTGGCAAAGAAAGTGATAACGCAGCTGACCTGAATGGCTTCTATTTCATTATGAGACTTTTCTGCAAATTCACTGGTCAGCTGGTAAGCTAGTGGAAGCCCACCAATGAAAGCCAATGAAAGTATGTTGAGCAGTCCCATTAATCGGGTAGCTTTTGTTACATAAAGGAAAAGAGAGTGATGGACAAACCACAGGAGACCAATTGTAACAAATGAGCCAAAGTAAGCAAGGTAGTTTGGCCCATATTCACTTAAAGCTTCAAGAAGACTGCCATGGAACTTCTCCTCAACTTCTCTGGGATCAGGAACATTGTCCTCACTGTGGAGAGAAAAATTACTTTACTTTGTGTATTACTGTCATAAAAACATATCTGGAGCAAAACTGAATTATGCTGTTTTACTTTGAGAAAGTAGTGAACAACAGGAATCCACTCCCTACTTCTCTAATTTATAATTTAGAAACAGTGTTTCAAATAACAGCTCTGCGAAGAAATTATATATAAAAGGAAATATGAGTGCAGGTTGGCATTCCTTTGGGTTAATAAAGTCACTACAGTGACTAAATAGCTTTTATTGATAAAAAGCTTTCGTCTGAAAACATAACTAAGCAAAAAAAAGGAAGCTTTGTTCTTCAAGACTCTACACCCCAACATGTATTACGCACACTGATGATCATTACTCCTGGAATGTGGATGTTAGAAGTATCTTTGGTTTGTGCTCTGTGTCCTTCCAGAAAATCATACTTTAAAGTAACCACTGCAGATTTTGAAAGTCAAAGATAATTTTGATTAATTTTATTTCCTCAAATATTACATACAGATGAAAGTTTATATATTTAACAAGACGAAGTGTAAGAACCAGCACAAAGCCTTACCATATATCCAAAATGAGCAGGGTTGCTACAATGGCATAAACTCCATCACTGAATGCTTCTACTCGTTCCTTACTCAGAGGCTCACTGAGGTAAAAAGTGAAGGTTTCTAAGCTATGATGTTCCTCCTCTTCAGCTCTCTGACCTGGAAAGAAATCCAGAGGCTTAATCATGGAAAGTATAAAATAAGGTAGTTCAACAACCTATTGTGACCTCTTTTTTTCCCTATCTGCCTAAATTTTTCTTTAGACAAAAGGATGCCAGTCATCCTCGCATGTCAGTCACTCCACTTTTTTTGGCATATGTGCCCGTCCCTGAAATTTATGTTTCTTTCAAGACGAGTGCTTCAGGAACAAAAAAAAGCTCTTTCCTTTAAACTGTATGGCAAATCATTTCCATCAAGTGAATAATGACTCAAAGCTGTAATTGAACAAATCAAATCAGATGCTGTGCCTCAGGAAGCCCTAACAGCTGAAGGGCCTCTATGACAGCTTGGAGAAGTTATACTACAGAGTGGCAGAAAGAAACTTGTCTTGATAAAAAACATGGAGGCTGAGCTGAGATATTGAAAAACCTCACTTAAAATAATTCAAGCCTTTCGTCAAAAGGTGTAGCCTTTATAGGAAATGGCAAACACATCTCTAAAGACTGAACTCAGAACTGCCTAGCTAGCCAAAATACACTGCTTCAGGTATATAGACTGGACAAAGAAAAATGTTAAGGGTCCACAGGCATGCAAAGCAGGTGTAATCACAAGAAATTCAATAAAGCAGTATTTCAGCCATCTGACAGGGTGAGAGGTAGAAATGTGACCTGACTGCAAACCACAGTGGCGCCATCACAGTAAGCATGGACGATATTTGTACGTGTTTATTCTCAGGCTCTGACAGTCTGGCTTCATCCTTTCAGAGCATTTCTGCCTCCCTGTTATTGCTGCCACATGGGGGAGAGTGTAAACATGATGCTCACATTTGCACTGTAAACAAACAGACTCGTACTAGTCTGAACAACAGCAGTAGAGGTACAAAGGTGTTATTCTTCTGACCCAGCTTGGCAGCGTCAGTTCCAAAGACATTATCTGTTCAGTGGTTTTGTGGTCCCTCTCAGAGGGACACTGCACCTTTCAGCCAAGTAGGTTGCATGTTATTCCCTTCTCCTTCTATTTTAGCAATGGCAACCGTTTTCTCAGCAGGATTTAAAAGCAGGTCACATTATTGCTATGGTTGTGCAATCATTAGTCCTGACACAAGGAGAGCAGAAAGCACATGAGGAAAAGGAAGCATGGGTTTAGGCTAACTTAAGATATGCATCTTGAAGGCACCTCTTTAGATGATAGCAGTTAGATTAATGAGAGGTAATACCCTGAACATTTAACTATTGTGAGAAAGTTTAATTTACAGGTGCAGTGCTTGCCCATTTGAAAATGTGTGACTATTCAGCATTGCGGAGAAAAAAATGATAAAGGCATAAAGCTTGCTTCCTTATGTTCTTCCATCTCCATGCTCCCTCTTGAGGAGGAAAAAGGCCTGCAGCCATCATTCATTTACCTACGTGTGTCTGCATGCACTTACATTATCAGGACAAACCAGCAAGGTTTTGCACTGGGAAATAATCTTTAAATGTATTGTGCCTTACATAAATCTCATTGCAATCATGGGAAACTAGGGAGCAAGGCAGACACTGTTCAGAGGCACATCAATAAACCCTAAAATCACTATGTTCTGAGACCAAAAATGAAAGCAGAACTGAAATTACTTCATTCTGGGCTGTCTGCATAACATGTTGACAACCTAATCTGAACATATGCCTAGGAATTTTGTTACTCACCAAGAATTTTGTTTTTACACCATGTAATTAATCGAGTGAGATGCGGAAAAATGATTACAAGTCCAAGAAGTACGTAAGACTGTTGGAGAAGAAGATAAACAGTTTAAATATAGTTATCAAAATATAAACTACCTTCCAGATTTAATATGAAACTATAACTCTCAATCTTAGAACTAATCACATTGAGAAAAAGAAATCTTGACTTTCAAAAAGAAAAAGGCTCAGCGGAAATGCTCATGCACCTCCTGAATATTGGATATGGAACGAAATACTGCTTTTTCCTAGCTAATGAAGAAAATATTGCTTTCTCCAGTAATGAATAAAACTAAAACAAGCAGGGAAATAATTCTGCTAACAAAAAGTGCAGGAATAACTGCTTTGGAAGTTTAAGAATTATCCCACATAATCCTTATGGGTCCTTCTAATTCATGATATTCTAAGATACCACTATCTGTGTCACAAAAACACATTGGTGGGTCCTAAGTGGTTCACAGGCTTTGCACAGGTCTAAGCATAGGAGCAACTTGGAAACTAATTTCACCATTGTTAATATTAAAAACAAACAACGAAACTACAGTGAACAGAGTGAGGAAGAAGAGGAAAACATATTTTCAGATAAAACTAGGCCTTTTCATGTTTGGACTCATAATTGCTTCTTTCATCTAGAGCAACCTGACTTCTCACAAACTTGGGGATTATTTAAATAGCATCAATTCCTGTGGAATCTTTCTCAAAATTATATTAAAAACATCTTTTCATAAAGAACAAGAGGAATGGAAGCTCAGGATACTTTAAAAAACTAGATTTCTGGAACCGCTACCCCTCTGAGTAGGGGTTCCAGAAAAGAGTTAAAGCTATTAATAAGTAGGAGCAACTCATTGACATCAAATAAAGACAGAAGAGAAAAAGGCTATGTAAAAGCAGTCCTTAGCCAAAACTGTTTGTTTTGAAATGCAGGTAGGGTAACTAGTCTCCCTTCTCTGTTTGCTAAGTTAGTGCAGCAATTGCATTCACTTCACATTCGCTTTCTTCAGTTTGTGCAATGTGGTGTTCATTTAATGTAAGCTTCCATATTACCTCAACTACTTCTGAAGCGTAGGATACTAAGGCAGAGTTTAGAAGACCTGCTTAAAACAAACAAAAAAAAGTAGGCCTAGCAAGTAGTATTTTAGCAGAATATTCTTTTTACACTATACAAACTCATGGATCAAGTTACAGGTTGATACATGATCTAAATACATTCAATGCAAAAAACAACACCCTAGAACTGGCAATTGAGAAAGTCTGCATAATTAACATGGACATCATTATTTTCATATGCAGTCCTAAAGACAGCCAATACAAACTGCTGCATCAAAGTTTTCCGTTAACTGAGAGAACTTACCAAAGGAATAAAGAAAAAAGAAAATATAGCTGCTAAAAAGCATAAAACTGGTCCTCTTAGGATAATTTTTAAGATATGATGTTTATAGAAATTCTGATTTTCAGACTCCTGTATCTGTTGATTCAGTAAGTGTGGGTGATAGAATCCATATGCTACTATCACAGCCTGCAAGGAAAAGAGCATTACTGAACTTACTGCATATAAATATACACAGAATTTAAAATAAGACATAGAATTATAAATCAACACATTCCAAAATACTTTCAAACTTATTCTTCACTCCCATAGGGAAAGTTGGTCCTAGAAACTCTGAGATTTGACAATACACTGCATGTGAAGATTTTAGTCTCCCTTGCAGAGCCTGCCATGACCTTTGATCCTTGACAAAGAGGAATGAAGACCTCTGTAATAAGGAACTGTAAGCAACAAAGCACTGCACCAGGAGGAAGAGTGCTGCTGGACTTGAGACTGAAAGCCTGTGTTCCCTCCCCCACTGCTGAACGGCTCAGAAAGACATCAGCAGGAAAAGTCAATTGTTCCTTCCCCAAGGCATTTTTACAAAGAGTGGGAAAGGAATTCCATGAATATTGAGATCGGCTGATTTAGTTGCATAAAACAGGTTCATGGGACAGTGAACTTTTGTCTTACATACAGGTACTGTATTATAGGCACAACTTTGAAAAAGAATGCTATACAAATAACATATTTAGCAATTTATGCCACTCACTAAGAAACTTAATTTCAGTTCTACACAAGAAAGTCTATATAAAAGTGAAAATGTAAATGGATAGCTCCAATACCTGTATAAGGCCAATGACAACAGCACAGACACTGAACAGAAAGATGCCAAAAGGTACCCCTGGAAAGGAGGCCATTAAGGAAAACTGGAAAAAATCAACAAGATCATATATTTAATTAAGAAGCAATGCGGGAATAACAGTAGAGAAAAGCACTTTTCATTCAATATTGAAACTCATAAATCTAAATAATAATTTGCATTTCATAATAATTCCATTAAATGCAATTTCTAGCCACAAATACATGCAGGCATCCCATCCAAAGGCATCTGGAGGTATGGTTTTGCTCTGACATTGACAGTGCTAAACCTTAGCCTCTCTGGCACTGTGCCTCCATAATAATTGCAGAGTAGCTTGTACCTGAGCATAAAGTTTAACTGGTTTTGGTCGACATGATTTCATAGCTGTGAAAATTCTTAATATTAGGATACCTTTTTGCATCTTTTATTTTGTCTACCTCCATGGCTCCCTGTTGTATTAATTTCTGCAGCTTTTTTAGGGAGGATAAAAAAGAAAAAGAAGAGGAAGGTGTAGTATTAAGGTAACATTGACAGCTTTCCAAAAATAATTTTAGCTTCAAGGCAAATGAAAAGTATATTCTCTAGCTGACAAAGATCGTCTTACTGACCACAGCCTTATTTTTTGCAGACTAAATATAAGACATATATAGCCACAGAGAAACAGGTGTCTATATTACACATACAACAGTCAAGATGTATTTTAAGTGACTGTTTTGTTCTGTTAATATAGAATTCATTTACAAATATTCTTTTGAGGTCATATGACCAAAAATTGTGCAGATTTTAAACATGAACCATCAGCTGCCAGAGTCAACCTTGCAGAACAGATCAGAAGTGATATCACAAACTCGATCAGAATTACAAAAGGAAAATGTCCTGCCATATAAGGAGAAGTTTGAAACACAGTTTTATTTATCATACCAAAATTCTTATCAGATAACCTGGACCTTTTTCAATACAGTTGCTTTTTAAAAAGAAATCGTGGGAAATTTTTTACCATGAGGGTGGTAAAACATTGGCACAGTTTCCCAGTTCCTGGAGACATACAAGATGAGGTTGGATGGGGCTTTGAGAAACTTCATCTAATTGAAGATGTTCCTGATCTTTGCCAGGTTGGACTATAAGACCTTTAATGGCCCCTTCCAACTCAAACTATTCTATGACACTATGACTTTCAATAACTGTAATTTTTGTTTCTAGAACACCCATTTTCTGCCAGGTCTAAAACATGCAGTATTTGAAGGTTTTAAAATAGTTTCATGAATTTTAAAGAAGCAACACTTAACTACAATAATGGATTCAGGGTTTATACTATAACAACACTTTCCTGGGTTTCTGAATATTTGGTTAAGTCTTTCCTTATTTATGAAGAAAAAAACACTGTAATTTAAACATATGTCAGATTTTAGAAAATTACTTACTGTATATGGCAAGAAGGTTATGATCATCATACAAGCCTAAAACAGGAAAAAAACATATTGAAACACATGTATTTTCTGGGTGCATCTGCAATGAGGGCATTGCTTGCTTTGTATTTTACAAGGAGATCAAATGCTTGTGCTGCATAATGAAAAATACACTCATTTCTGAGGTTGCTGAGTTTTGACTACAACAAATGGCTGCTCTTGTACACATCTTCCAAGTTCTCTATCCAAATTGTACAAACTTATTGTAGAAAACACTACAGTTTTGTTACCAATACCCCAGGTAAAAGTTTTGCAATGGTTTTTAAGAGACTTCTTTCTAAAATAGCAATGCTAAATACATAACACCTTCTAAATAGGCATTTCTGATTTGTCAAGAACATTAATAGCTGATTGTAAATATTTTGCATCTAAAAAAGCAGAATTTAAGAACTCAACCCAAGATACAAAAGCATAAAGAAACAGATTGCTTTGGAATCTACATTAGGTAAGATTTAGATGTCTTAGGTTATTCTTCTAAAATAATTTCCTCTAGTGTTACCTCATGGACCTCCAACAGGGCTTTTAGTAACAAAATTAGAATAATGGTGTGGTTGCATACTTTCAGAGAACAGAGTTTAAAAGATATTGCAAAATACTCAGATCCCTCAGGTGAACTTCAGACTAACCTCTGCAGAGCTTCTTTTGGTTTACAGTAAAACATTTGCAAGTTAAAAGCAAGTTATTTATCAATCAGTCACAGTGAAACTAAAGATCTTTGTATTTTCCTGACTTGGAAATATGTCAGAGTTATGCTATTTAATGTAGAAATTTTGGATATTCACAAACACATTTAAGTATCTGCTGGTTAACTATCCAGCTTGTCTGACAAGACTCACCAGATTTAGAAGAGCCAGGACATCATCAATATGCTCTATCACCTGAAACAACCTGTCAAGACAAGGCAAAGTGAGGTTATCATGAACAAGCCAACTCAAAATATATATTTTACAACACTACACTTAAGATAGTATGGGGGAACCCAATTTCCTTTGCCCCAGAAGTAATAAAAGTATTCCAGGTGCCACCAAAACCCATGTAGCTCAAATAGGAAAGTAATTTGTTAGAAAAATCTTAAAAGCAAGATATAATCAAGTTCAATCTTGGAGCAATTATTAAGAACCCGGTTTCTATTTGCATGGCAGAGTATTTTCAAAATTTTAAGGCTTAGAAGCATTCCTCCTAAAGAGACAGCACAGAAAGAAAAAGCTTTCCTTGCAAACATCCCCAGATTTTGTTAAACTTCTCATTTACAAAACTGTCACTTAGAATAAACAGCACCCATCACCCTCCACAAAACCCTGAGAGTGTACCTCAGCATTTATTTATACAAGCAAAGAAAAGCATTGTGATAAAGGAATGGATGTGAGGTATCAGCTTCAAATACTGAATTGCAGCATGCCTTTATTGGAAAGCAGCCAATCCACTTGCATAGTGACATCTGTAAATTTCAAAATTCAAACAAAAACTGCCCTGGTTCCAGTATGACGCCTGCATGCAAATTTCTTTTAACCACCAAGACATGGCAGGTGGGAGTGTCCACAGCTCTATGAAGTACAGAATCTGCAACATTCCAATTCATTTTGTGACAACTACTGCTGAGGACAGAGAGATGAGTTTTAGGCCAGCTGTACTATATCAGTTCCTTTGTTGCGGAGCATGCAAGTTACAAATTCATGTTTTTTCAGCACAATTGAAGTCCAATTCCACCTAGCCTTCAAAGTAAGATGAAAAGTAACTCTAAAAGATACACAATGTTTTTTTTTTCTCTGTATCACTACGGCAGCAGTATAAGAGTAGCTGTTCTCTGCTAAGGGTAGCATTTCTTTATGTTCCACAAAAGACAATTCAGAAGTCTGGCACCAAGACAGAAATACAGCACAAACATGGTTATCTCCTGTGCTTGCTGGCTTTTAACTTTAGATTTAAACACTGTGTTCCTACCTTACATGAGCTGCCCATGCCACTGTGACTATTAAAAAGGTCATCAAGTAGACTGCAATTTTTGCTAGAAGAAGTTGCTGAACACTTTCACCTAATTTCTGAAACAGAAAGTGACACCCAAGGAAACAAAATTTAAATGTTATGTTACAAAATTATTACCAACTTTTGAAAAAGAGATGTACAGTAATGTAATGTATTTTTGGAAAATGCCTCCCAAGAATGCAGTATCCCATTCAACAATCTCTTTAGTACATTGCAGAGAAAACAGTTTATTAGGAACTTGTTAAGTAGGCTGAAATATAGCATTTGATGTACCAACACATCAATCTGTAAAAAGGTTTTCCAGTGCTCTATTCACCTTGTTACTCATTTATGCATTCTCTCATCACTGTTACTATAATAATACATTTCAGAGGACTGGACACAATATGCCTCTTTTACTTTCACAGCACTGACCTCCGTTGTAGAAGCATTGCAGACGTTTCATGTGACAATTGTTAACAAGGAGAAAGGAGAGGGCTTAACCTCAGAAAATTTTGAAAATACCACTACAATGGCTTAAACAGACGCATAGAGTATATTTGGTGTATTACAGATCTTATCTGAGCTTCTCAAACTAAGATTTAAATCTGTTTAAGAGTAGAAAAATAAATAATGATAAAAGAAAAAAACCTATAAACGTTCTCAAATTAATGTTTCCTAAAATTCCTGGGTACTCTTAGAATTAATTTATTTTCTGTAGTCTTCTTTTTCCACCTTTGTTTATTCAAGTTACATTTATTATGAATCTGACTTTAAAACTAGCTTGCAGAATGTGCTAATTTAAGTGGCTTCTCTCAGTGATAGTTTATTACCAAGATGACCAGATGCTTTCTGAAAGATGTTTTGGTCAGACGGGCAATTTGTTTTTCATAGAAAAGTAAATAGTTATAATCTATGGCCTACAACATAGAAATTGTTCAGCTCGTTCAGGCTTTATGTCACAACATCTGCATATAACACAAATCTTAATCTAAAAGTTTTACACCCGAAGTTCACCAGCTCCTCACCCTATGTGAAATTTCTGTTAGGTTTAATGATGCTTAATGGCTTCTGCTTTTGAAAGCCCATAACTTGAAATGAAGTGGGCGTGCTAAACGAGGATGCTAGGTGCTAAAAGAGGATGTTACATCTACTTGCGAGGACACAACAAACAACAAACGGCACGTGATACCTGGTCAGGATGTATTTTTGTGTGAGCCACCGGCAAAATCTGAAATAACAAAATGTTTATTAACACATGACGTTCTTTTCCTTGTTGAGCACTTCCNTCTCCCGCCGCCGGGCGCTCACCATCACGGTGGCGATGATGGACAGCAGCGCGTCGCTGTAGGCCAGCAGCCGGTGCGAAGTCTGCGTGCTGCTGCCCGGCTCCGGCCCCAGCCCCGGGCCCCGCTCCCGCGGCGCAGCCCGCGGAGCCGACATGGCCCCGCTGCGCTCGGCGGCGGCGGCGGGGGCGGCGCTTCCCCTCGCCCTCAGAGGGGCGGGGGGCGCGNCCGCCCGCTGCCCCGGTGGGGCGGAGGAACGCGGCTCTCGGAAACAATGCGATAGATGCCCGTGAGTGATCGTGGCGCTTGTCGTCCAGCGGCTGAAGCAGCAATCCTGCCTTTAAAAGGCCTTCCAGTTCAGCTCTCCGTTTTCCATAACAACATCCTGAATCCAGTGATACTGACGGAGAGCCTTCCAGTTCAGCTCTCCGTTTTCCGTAACAACATCCTGAATCCAGTGGTACTGACGGTGCGTTCTGCACCGGTCAGGAAACGTCAACAGAAGAGGCAAAGGAAAGCATCACTCTTACAGAAGCAATTGATATTCCTCAAACAAATTCTCTTTTTAAAATTGCAAGAGCATGTCAGCAGTTGAGGGAGGTGATCCTGTCCCTGTGCTCAGCCCTGATGAGGCACATCTGGAGTGCTGTGTCCAGCTCTGGGCTCCTCAGTACAAGAGAGACATGGAGCTCCTGGAGCAGGTCCAGTGGAGGACAACAAAGATGATAAGAGGACTGGAGCATCTCTCTCACCAGGAAGAGCTGAAGAAGGTGGGCCTGTTCAGCCTTGAGAAGAGGCGACTGAGAGGGAACCTCCCGAATGTCTATAGATACCTAATGGATTGGTGCCAAGAAGATGGACATAGGCTCTTCTCTGTGATGCCAAGCAGTAAGATTAGGGCCAGCAAGCAGAAAAGCTGCATCTCAGTATGAGGGAGAACTTTATTGTGTGGGTGATCACAAACAGGAACAGTGTGCCCAGAGAGATCGTTGCATCTCCCTCAGTGAAGATACTCAAGAACCGTCTGGATGCAGTCCTGCACCATGAGGTCTAGAACAACCCTGCTTGAGAAGGGAGGTTGGACCAAATGACCTGCTGAGATTCCTTCCAACCTTAGCCATTTTGTGATCTTGTGAAATAAAGACCTGAGGAACTACAGGCCAGTCAGTCTCACCTTTGTGCCTGGTGAAATCCCCATGGAAACTATAGTAAGGCTTATGGAAAATAAGGAGGTGGTTAGTGACAGCCAGTGTGGCTTCATTAAGGGCAAATCATGCCTGCTGACTGTGGTGACCTTCTGCAATGGGGTTATAGAGGTGATCATTGAGGGGAGGGCTGACATCATCTACCTGGACTTGTGCAAAGCATTTGCACCCAATGGCTTGGGTTGGAAGGGACATTGAAGACTGACTGTTCCAACCCCCCTGCAGTGGGCACAGATGCCTTTCACTAGACCAGCTTCTCAGATCCCCATCCAACCTGGTCTTGAACACTTCAGGGATGGGGCATCCACAGCTTCTCTGGGCAATCTGTTCCAGTGCCTCACCACCTTTATAGTAAAGAACTTCTTCCTAATGCCTAAGCTGAACCTACCCCTCCTTCGGCTTAGAGCCGTTCTCTCTTGACCTGTCACTACATGCTCTTGCCCAAAGTCTCCATCTTTCTTATAGTCTCCCTTTAGGTACTGGAAGCCCACCTTCTCTTTTCCAGGCTGAACCATCCCAATTTTTTCAGCCTTTCTTCATAGGAGAGGTGCTCCATATCTCTAATAATGTTGGTGGCCCTTCTCTGGACTCACTCCAACATGTCCGTGACCTTCTTGTGCTGGGGCCTCAGAGCTGGATGCAGGGTTCCAGGTGGGCTCTCACCAGAGCAGAGCAGAGGGGCAGAATCCCCTCCCTCCCCTGCTGCCCACACTGCTTTGGATGCAGCACAGGACAAGTTTGGCTTTCTGGGCCGGGAGTGCTCATGGCTGGGTCATGTCCAGCCTCTCAGCCACCACTATTGTCCTGATCCAGGTGCAACACCTTGCACTTGGTATTGTTAAACCTCATGAGATCTCCATGGGTCCGCTTCTCCACCCTGTCCAGGTCCCTCTGGAAGACTTCCAGTCCTTCAGGTGTGTCAACCACATCATTCAGCTGGGTGTGATATGCAAATTAGCTGAGAGCGCACACAATCCGTTAATCTATATCACTAATGAAGATATTGGATAACACTGGCCCCAGTATGGACCCCTGAGGAGCACCACTTGTTACTGATGTCCGTCAGGACTCCGAGCCATTGACCACTACCTTCTGGATCTATGACAACTTCTGATACTATATTTGGACATATTGGAAAAGGATGTATGTCTGTGAGAACCCTTTGTGATCATATATTTGCAGTAATATTACCAGAGATAAAAGTAATTACTTGAATATTTGTGCTTGCATTTTTGTTAGAATTGTATCCTTAATTATCCAGGTCCTGTCACATGTTACAGTTGTTATGACATGATGATTTACAGCAACTGTTAAAACAGACCTGTGAAAAAGCATAAAAGTCTCTGATCACTGTCCATCATAATACAGATAAAACACATGGTGTCTTGGAAAAGCTGAAGAAGGATGGAGAGCATCACTGGTGGGACACCCTTTTCAGATCGTCACTCACTGCTGTGGAGATTTTCAGTAGACTGTTTCACCCTGTTGTTCTTTTAATATTGACTGTTTTACTTTAGTAATGTCCAGGTATGTAAAAGCATGTGTACTGATCCTTCAGCTACACATAATGTCTGGATGCATGAAAATGAAAGGTGTTCAGGAGAAGGATAAGGAATTGCCTTATAGGGATACCCCAAAAAATTTTTTATGTGCAGGTGTGATGGAGGCACTGAGTTGAAGGTGTAACTGCAGCCATGGTGTGAATGATGTAGGAATGAGACCTAAAACCATGAGATATGCTGGGAGATAGTCAGTAAAGGGATTATGTGGGCAGGATAGCCACTTGATGACAATGATAGGTCACCATACAGGGGCTGGATGACCATCATCACTGCAATCAGCAGTGGAAGATGTTCCATGTTGCTCAAACCCCACAGCTCCATTTTGCTCAAACCCCACAGTTTTTCACTTTGTAGTTCTTAATGTCCCTCAATTATATATAAAGTGTCTGCCCTCCCCCACTGTTTAAGACAAAAGTAACAGGATACTTGACTACAGTCTCACTCCCACTTATGCCAAAAGTGGAAATAGGCATTTGAAATTCCTCACCTTGCAGACCGGTCCGTGTGCTAGCTCTTCTCCCCAAGAATGACATTTCTTTAGTAAGATATCTGCCTCCAGCTGCATAGGAGCATGCATCCAGGAGCACCTGTAACACTTGTACATACCCTATACACTTACATTTTCTAGGTCTACTGCCTTTATTACCAGCAATCTAACAGGAATCTACAACCTGGTTTTTGTGGTCTAGAAATGGTACTCCCCAACTCAGTTCCCCCACCCAGACTCTTCCAAACCATATGCAGTTGGCTTGGCTTCCCCTACCTTTTTGCCCTCCGGGAATGAAGTTGAGAATTGAAGGCACAAAAGGTGAAAATTGGGTTGAGACAAGACTAATTTGCTGGGAACAGCAATGAGATAAGTTATGATAATGAACACTCACAGCAACAATAGTGAAATCAAAACTATAAAGAAAAGAGGGTAATTTGCATGCAAAAATGCTCACCATGGACTGGGGCAATGAGCAATATGTGACAGGTTCCCCACACCTGTCACCTCACACCACACTTTTTGTTCCACCAAAATCAGATGCCCTTCCTCCTGGAAGTGAGAAAGTCCCTTTTCCTGGCAGTGATGTAAGGTGGTACCAAATAACAAAATTCTTGGCCGTGCCCCCTCCTGCTGGTCTGAGCTGGAACCAGGACACCATTGTTTGGTGTGCTGTAAGCCACGTGATTGGTTCATCTGTGTTTGTGAAAGTTCTTTTTGAGCTGGGTCAAACTTCCAGCACTGAATTCATGAGCCACACTATTCGTGAATCCAGCATCACTAACATGGCCGGATTTCTGGTGTACCCACACTGTCTCTGCACCTGGGATCTCACTGAACATGACCAGACCTACACTGCCTAGTTATTTACAATCAGAAATGAATCCTCAAATGCATCCAGCCCCTCTGATCTCCCTGGACCAGCTGGAATGCCAGAGCATTTATTTTCTGCCGTATTTCTATAATCTTGACGCAGCACTCAGAAAAATTGACTTTTCTTTGTATGCTTTTTTTTTTTTTCCCTTTTACATTTGAGGTTGGAATTGGAGTATACCCTACTGAGGAGTATTTTTTGAATGAGAATAATTTGTAAGAGACAATCACAGAATAGGTAAGGTTGGAAGGGATTGCTGGAGGATACCTAGTCCAACCTCTCTGCTCCAGTAGGGTCCCTAGAGTATGTTACTCAGAATTGTGTCCATATGGCTTATGAATATTTCCAGAGAAGGAGACTCCACAGCTTCTCTGGACAACCTGTTTCGGGGCACAGTAGAAAAATTCTTGCTCATGTTCAAGTGGAACTTCCTGTACATCAGTTTCTGCCCATTGCCTCTTGTCCTACTGCTCAATGCTGAGAAGAACCTGGATCCATCCTCTGACACCCTTGCTTCATATACTTCTATGCAATGGTAAGATTCCCTCTCAATCTTCTCTTCTCCAGGCTAAACAGGTTCAACCTGCCCTTTTAAAACAGATGCTCCAGTCCTCTCATCATCTCTGTCACCCTCCACTGGACCTGCTACAGGAGCTCCATGTTTTCTTTGTTCTGAGGAGCCCAGAACTGGACACAGCACTCCAGATGTGCCTCATCAGGGCTGAGCACAGGGAGCACCTCCCTTGCCCTGCTGGCAATGCTCTTTCTAATGTACCCCAGGATCCCATTGGTCTTCTTGGCCCCCAGGACACACTGCAGGACCCTGCATCTGCTTTTGTTGACCTTCAGACAGTTCCTCTCTGCTGATTCTTCCAGGTTGTCAAGGTCCTTCTGGAGGGCTGCACATCCCTCTGGGATATTAACCACTCCTCTGAACTTTGTGTCATCAGTGAACTTGCTGAGGAGGCATCTACCCTTTCATCCAAGTGAACAAGTTAAACAACACTGAGCCCAGTATAGAACCTCAGGGGACATCACCAGTGACAGGCTTCCAGCCAGACCCTGTGCCACCGATTAAAAACCCTCTAGGATCTGCCATCCAGCCAGATCTCCATCCACTTCACCATCCATTCATCCAGCTTCCATTTCCTGAGCTTACTTATGAGCACATCATGACAGAGAGTGTTGAAATCCTTGCTGAAGGCACAGTAGACAATATCCACTGCTCTCATCCATCCAGGTAGTTGTCCCATTGTAGGAGGCAATCAGGTTGGTCAAGTGTGATTTTCCTTTAGTGAATCCATGCTGACTACTCCTGATCATCTTCTTCTCATCCACTTGGATAGAGGTATCCTTCAGGATGAGCCATTCCATTACCTTTTCACAGGAAACAATGTAAAGCACAAGTGTTTTAGAATGCAGTGTAATATGAATTCCTGATGGCGGAGACTGAAATTATTCATCTGAGTGTTTTCCCATGCTTTATATGAAGTGTTTTATGTCAAGATATAACTTGAGCTCAATGTGTATTATTGAAATATTTCCAGCCACGAACATCTCTATATAGCCAGCATAATTTTCTACTGTACCATAATAAATACTGAAACTGAAGGAAGGCAATGAAATAGCTAGTGGATTTCACAGGGCATTTGTGATAATTATTAACATGCTTTAAACTCTTCCTCTTTATTGCTCTTCTCCACAAACACTTAAGCAATCATTGTTCTCTGGACAGCTGGTGTTTTTTGGTGTTACATGCTGAAAACTTTTGTTTCTTGGATTTAAAAAAAATGAAAAGGCAAGACAAAACCAAAAAACGTGCAGATGGTTGTCACTGGAGTACATAAAATGAAGAAAAAGCTCCAAGGTTTGAAGATGAATCAGAAGGCATTTATTGTAGAAATCTAAAGTCTTTTATAGAGCTTTTCGCTGACAACTACGTGATTGGTTGAATAGAACAATGCCTCTCTACCACCACTGGATGAGGCAGAGAGAGCATGTTTTGAGAACAGACACAAAGAGAAAGTAAACTTAAAGTGACAAACAACATCTATTATTTCGAGAACAAGAGATGCTTACAAAAAACCTCTATCAATCTTTCTCTGAGAACATGGAATTCTTCATAGAGCTGTCCTTGGAAAGGAAAGCTGCTTTGCTGTGAGAAAACCAGGGCTTTCTGCTGAGTTTCTCTAAGTCCCACTGAGAGTCAGCCCCACAGATGGTCTTTTCCCATCAACTAAGTCCTCTTCACATATCATTTTCCAGAAGGGTGGTTTCCGCTGTTAGTGACTGGCCTGTTGCAGCACACTAGCTGTCACTTGTGTTGCTGCAGTTAGGCTGTACCTTCTCCAGTCATTGCAGCTGAGATATCATTTTGCTTTATTTTTTTGAGGGTTGGCTTTGTCTCGTTTGTTTAAGTGCTCTGCCTTCGTCACTGATTTTATTACCTCATGTACCTCACTACTGGGAGGTCTCCTGAAATGGAGTCGTGCCTCTTCCTAGCGTTGAAGACTTCACTGAACACACATCACTTGTGAGATGTTTGCTGTGGCCTGGTAAGGAATGTAGTTCCCTCATGATGGACAGTAAATACTTCACTTGTCAATGAAGTCATACCTGCATTTCAGTACCACTCTTGCTGCTGTTTAACATGCTTAGGTTTTGGAGCAACATCTTCAGAAGTGATGAATGATTTAGAGAAGCTGAGCTCACCATGATGTATAGCAGCAGTGTAGAGCTGCTCAGAAGGACAAGGGTTTTTAAGACCAGACACAACTGTTGTTATTCCTAAGCAGCTTTTTGACACTGATGTGTTCAGATGCTCTGGTGTGTTGTTGCCCTGCATTCTGAAACAAGACAAAGGGAAACAGTGCTTCCGAATGGGCAGCCCTTCTCTGCTTAGTTTGGATACTTGAGTCTATCTGCTGCCTACTAGTGTCTGTCCATTGAGACAAAAAGTATGAGTCTTTAAAATGAATTGTGAGAGCCTGACCATTAGCAAATCAAACATTCATTGAGCTAGCGTATCACTTTCAATTTCAGAATTCAAGGTAATGAACTTGTAATGAACCCACTGTCTTCATCCCTGTTTCTACAGAGCATGCTGTTGTGTTGTTCTACAGCTCCTGACTCAGCCACAGTATTGTAGAAGGAGAGAGCAATTCTTCCACCTGGAGCTGTTGTGAACATTTTTTCTCACATAAAGAGAGATACATTTCTGCACAGTTTACTACAGCAGCTGAGTAAAAAGTATGGAAAATATGTCTAGTTGAAAACATCATTTACCCCTACAAATTCAAATAAAATCTGTGTTCTGTGTTAATACCTTAAAAGTGCTCTTTAGTTAGCACTTAGAATAAAGGGTAAGAATGGAGGCTCAGGGAAGTCTGCAAGAGCACTGAACTTTAGATTAGCTGTGTTCACATTTCTTTCATAATGGTACACTTCTGCACAGTTTAGGAGGTTACCCACACTGAAGTCTTAGGAAAGAAGTCTCTGTAGTGGAGCAATGTAACAGCCACACAGATCTGTCTTACCTATTGAACCTTTGGGGAACAAACAGGAGGAGCAATGACATCAGCTGTTTGCATTAAGACATTAACCTTTCCACTTCACCTTCTGCCTGTGTTTCTTCTGTAGTTCAGTTGCTTTGGTTCTTTCTCACTTGCAGGCCTGCTAAAGATAACAAAACATGTCAAAAAAAGAAAAACTATTTTTTTTTCCTCAGAATCTGTTGCTGAAGGACATTCTGGTAAGTAAAAATACTGATTGTATCTTTGCTTCTATTGATGCTCACACAGAAGAATGCTATTTAATGAAAGTTCAGTGATATCTCCCACAATGAAGAAAAGAAAAAACAAATTCATTATTTTGAATAGACTTTGGATTAGGGTCTTTGTTTGCTTGACTAGTATTTGTCTTATTTGTTTAGCATGCATGATAATCTGACATAGGTAACTTTAAACTTCTGCTTGAGAAAAGCATGGATCAGTCTACAGGTAGAAGTGGAGCTGCCAGGTACACTAGTGTTGCATTTTCATTTTTTTATTTTGTAATGTAAAAAAGCAGTACTTTATGAACATGTATACTATAGGTGATCTTTGAACTTTGATTCTCTAAAATGTTTGAAATATTAAGCATTCATTTACATCAGAGCTGCATTCCAGATGTGGCTGTAATACTGCATATGTCTATTTGTCACAGTTTTGGTAGCATGAGTTTCCAACAGGTTTAGGACATATAAAACCATTGTATTTTCCAGGTCTTGAACGGCAAGACAATGCTTCAGCTCTAATTGCTCACTAAATTAGCTATCTGTCATACAGCTTTTTTTGCAACAATATTATCTAGAAGCTGTGGTAACTGAGTCATGGGAGGAAGTTTAGACCTCCAAGACACATGGTAATGACTCAAATTTACAGTAAAGGTAGTACTTTCAAATGGAGCATGTTAAAGTTAAGAGTAAAACTAACATTGCCTCTTACTTTTTCTATAGAAGAAGAAAGGACAAAAAAAAAGTGATAGAATGTGGTGTCAAACACTAAAGGTTTGTGATGACTTTTTCTTGTGTGTCCATATTCTTACTCTTTAGAGGGGAATGGCACAGTGTGAGGTAAGTTATAGTAGGCAGTCTGCCCTGCCCCTAATGAACAGCCTAACAGCTCTGAGACGCCTGCAGCATATGGCACCATATCTTCTACTTCCACTTGTGCCCTGCAAAACAGTGCACTGCATGTTGTAATGGTGCACATAGGCAATAAAACCTACCAGTGGTTAAAGGTTATGCCATTCTTGCTTGAGCCTTGGACCCTTTGGTGTGAGTTTCTCAGTCTTCAGAACTCGGTTTACCTCAGGGTACCAAACTGGCCAGAGGATATGGCATTCCTGATTTTTATGCTTGCTTGCTCAAGTGACTTCTGGGTCTGAAATTATGACCACGTATTGTTTCTGCCTTTCATCTTATGTCCTTGTGTCTTAAATTAGTGGTCAATTTTTATCAGTGAAGGTGAAATATAACTTGTGGAACTGATCAGAATTCATAATCTTTGAGTAGCAATAAATTTCAGGAAGATAATGTTTAGGTGAGAAATAATGCAGCACAAAGAGCTGAAGACAGGACTTACAGCTATTGAGATGGTGTAGATTTTGTTTTGCTTTTTTCCAAGCCTCTAAATTGTTGGACTTAGTTTGCAAATGATTAAGTAATGCAGTTAGATGTTTACCTTTAGCTTGTTGAGGCAAAATGCTAGAAATAAAATATAAAAAGTACAGAAATTGCTGATTCATGTTGTGAAAATTATGTCAGTGAAGAAGCAACCTGTGCATGTCCATAAGGAAATCTTATGGAGACATTAAGACCACTGTAGCCTATGTGAATAAAAGGGTCTAATGAATTTTTAGCACTCACGCTTGCTTCTGGTTATGATTCGTATTGAGTGTGGTGATATGGATGGCATAATGTTTCATCAAAACTATCTGCTAGCATTTCTCCCTTTTCCTTGCTTTTAGATTGCGATGAAAGATAATTTCAGTTCTCATACTACAATTCTATTTATACTTAAACCCTGCATTGAATTACAGATATTTTGGAACACACAAAAACTCTACTCTTGACTTATAATTTCATCCTGATGTTTGTGTGCTTCCCAACCATGTTATCTGTAAAAGTAAATAAGTAGTTTAAGGTGGACATTCAGTTATGCCTCTTCATTAATTTTCTCTCTAGGCCCTCGAGAGATGCTATTTTCAATTGGCAATTACATGTATAATTACACAGACTGTTACAGACTATGTGGGCACCTGGCTCACTAATACAGATGATCTTGCAGATCCAGCTGTGTACCTGTGTGGCTGAACATATTTTGGATGGCTTTTTTCATAACGATGGTGGGTGAAAATTAACTCATATACCTCATGTTGGTTTTGCAGATATGCTACCTCTCTCAGCTTGTAGTTTTGAAGTAATAACATGGATTATTACTTGCACTGGCTCAGTTATCCTCATGAGACAATCCCAATTTGTCCCCTAAATTGTTCATGAACTTTTAACAAACCAAATGCATTTGACATACTCAGATCTCATGTGGAAAATAGGTGCTAAAGATGGTATAGTAAAACCTTTTTTCTCCAGTGCTTTTTCCCTGAAACAGAAAGACCAGCACTTCAGAAATGTAACTGTAAAAAATTGTGAGGGGCTAAAGCTTGACCCTGAGAAAATGTTTGCAGAAGCTTTTCTGAACCTGAATGAGCAGTGCATAATTCAATATAATGTACCCTTCTGTAGGGATAGCAATTCCTCTTGTCATCCACAAAAATTGACACATGATATTTCAGAGGTCCACACTGCAGGTACAGAGGGGATAAACACTCACAGAAGTGCATTCCTCTGACAGTTATAAGATGTGGATCAAAACAGGTAATGCACACAGTAAATGCAACACAAAGTTTAAAATAAAAGAGAAGAATGCAAAACTGCTGAAGAAAGGTCTTAACTTAAATACTTCTTCCAAAATTACTGCAAGAGTATTTTATTATCCTGAAATTACCCTGGTTATTTCAGATACCTTTGCAGGCATTTTTCATTGTCCCCTCACCAAGAAGGCTGCTGGCCTGTGCAAGTGATAGTAAAATACCACAACTGAATTGAGGGGAGAGGTGAGACAACAGGGTAAGATGCACCTTTCAGGATGTAAGTTGATAAAATTGCGTCTTGGCAGTGCCCAAAAACCTTAAGTCTCTAAACCACAGGAAATTACATTTTATTATGAAATCAACTTTTTTTAATCACAAAAAAGAAATGTGATATCTTCTTATCTTCTTTTTTTCTTCTAGATAAGCTATGTGATCAGGTAAGTGATGGTGTTCTAGATGCTCATTTCAGAATTGATCCAGATGCCAAGGTTGCCTGTGGTAAGTACAATACAGATAGAAAAACAAATTAATGAAGTACAACATGTAATCAATGTTGATATAATATCTTTTGTTCCAGAATTCCTCTAATAGCTGGCTGACAATCAAGACTTTCACAGTCAGTAAAGAGCTCAGCTGTGGCACTCTGATTCAGAAGAGACGGAAAAGGAGGAAAAAAGCTGCAAAAAATGAACAAAATAAAGGAAAGACATAGTACTGCAGTGCAAGTTTAAATTTATGAAATGTAAGAAGTACACTAGATGGTATCATGGAAAAGTAGGTTTGTCAGGGTGGATTTTACTGAGGAATCTAAGAAAATCAGGGAAAAAGTGAAGTGTGGAAAGATATATGTGAAAGTGCGTGTCTTCACAGAGTAATTAGGCAATACCCTTTCTTCACAGAAAGATAACATCATTTGAATGTGATTCTAATCAAAGTGGCTTGCTATTTTGTGTGACTTTCCATTAGGACTATGCACAGATATTGCCACTAGCAATAGAGGCTATGAACATGTTACCGAATTGGAATGAGCTGGATTGACACAGAAAAATGGATGCAGGGAATGCACCTAAAGAGCTTTCCAAATGCAGTGATTTTACTTCTAGAACAAATCACCAAGGCCATAGTTACAGCACAGAGGACTAGCTGCATCTCATGGACACAATGATCTAATATTTTTCATCTGAAACATCTCGTGTGATTCTTGGTGCACAGATGTGAGCGGTGAGATATGAGGACAGGGTTTAGCATATGTATTAGACTTTATGACTCTTGTATTTCAATATTTCAGGCAGTTATGCTTCTAAAACTGCTGAAAAGTTGAAGATGGTAACAGAGGAATGCTGAAAAAATGTCAAGGAAAAATGTGTGTAAGAGATGTGAGAAACAGGTGTGACATAATTACACAGACCTAGTAGATCATATTGTCGTACCAAATTTTTTTGGGATTGTCTGCTATATGTTTTTACATAAAACAGAAAAGTTTGCAGACCAGATGGACTCCTGAAACAAACAACAAAATAAAATATTGAATGATTCTACACAAAATCTCTGATGAAGTTGCACTTCTTGCTCCAGGATCTTGTTGAAGCTAAAAGTTTTTGTGGTTGCCAAGGACAACTGGATGAATTGCTGTAATAAAAATATATTGAAAACTGGTAATACCATCTGTTAATAAATTATGTTCCTTTGGCTTCAGGAAAACACTGAGCTGAAATTCNNNNACTGAGCTGAAATTCCTTATATTGGGAGAAACAGCCTTACATACTTGGTCTGTTCTTACAGACATTTGCTTCTAGTCAATGTGAAGATAGGATAATTGGCTATGACAGGCCCCAAATGTACGCAGGCTTTTGAATGTTCATATCAGCTGAAGAGAAGAGTTGTTGCACAAAGACCCATAAGTGTGCTAAGGCTTTACACTGACTTACCCCTGTGATTAATCCTTTGTTTACAGAATAATCTTCAGGATCTCTCTGTAAAATAGCATAAGTAAAATTCTGAGATTTTATTGACATATTTTCTCCATAGTGTGCGGCAAAATCTGGAATGATTTTGCTCTGTGGAGAGATCACATCCCAGGCTATAGTAGATTATCAACAAATTGTAAGAAGAACCCTTAAGAGGATAGCATATGATGACTCTTCCAAAGGTGAGTGAGATGTGTGGTGATGATAATACTGATTGTAGGTTCAAATGATGTATGGGCCATTCACTTAAGAATTGGACTTAATGATCCTTGTGGGTCACTTCCAGCTCAGAATATTCTGTGATTCTCTGTGATTCCCTAATGAGATCCTATGTGTGTTAATTCATGGGTCTGTTCTGCATGTGCCAGAAGTCATGTCTTCATGGTCTTGTGAAGAATAAAATTGTGTATCCAGGCCTGGGAGAAGACTCACAAGTGTTGTTGATATGTATTNAAAAATAAGCGATGTCATAACAAGCAATATCATAATAAGCGTAACAAGGTTTGGCAGGATAGCTTGTAGGATTACACAAATCCCATCAGCTTCAAGAATTCAAGTTTGGCTTAACAGCACTGTTAAATAAATGTGCTGATTGTCTGCATCTGTTAGCAATAAAAATGTCATATAGGAAGCTTACATGCATAGAATTTTAAAAGGTTTAGCCAAGATAACTAGATAATCCTTGAAAACTTCTCTAGCAATTTGTGAACTCTCAGGAATGTATAAGCTAACTTTGCAATAAAACTGGACTATAAGACTTGCACAGTTTTAGTGGCCCTAGAACAACANAAATGTACGCAGGCTTTTGAATGTTCATATCAGCTGAAGAGAAGAGTTGTTGCACAAAGACCCATAAGTGTGCTAAGGCTTTACACTGACTTACCCCTGTGATTAATCCTTTGTTTACAGAATAATCTTCAGGATCTCTCTGTAAAATAGCATAAGTAAAATTCTGAGATTTTATTGACATATTTTCTCCATAGTGTGCGGCAAAATCTGGAATGATTTTGCTCTGTGGAGAGATCACATCCCAGGCTATAGTAGATTATCAACAAATTGTAAGAAGAACCCTTAAGAGGATAGCATATGATGACTCTTCCAAAGGTGAGTGAGATGTGTGGTGATGATAATACTGATTGTAGGTTCAAATGATGTATGGGCCATTCACTTAAGAATTGGACTTAATGATCCTTGTGGGTCACTTCCAGCTCAGAATATTCTGTGATTCTCTGTGATTCCCTAATGAGATCCTATGTGTGTTAATTCATGGGTCTGTTCTGCATGTGCCAGAAGTCATGTCTTCATGGTCTTGTGAAGAATAAAATTGTGTATCCAGGCCTGGGAGAAGACTCACAAGTGTTGTTGATATGTATTTCTCACTGATGATATTGAAGGAGCTATTTTAAGGTAGCATATTTGTAAAAGACTTATTCTTAAAAGTGTCAGGTATCTCTTGCTTTTCTGATGCAGAAGAGCTAGTATTTGGACGAATATCAGAAGGTGGTTACATATGTAGCTTTGTACAATGAAAGCTTTGAAACTGATGTTCCTTGTCCTTGGGGTGCACAAGCCTGTGACACTGGAAGTTCACACCAAGAGAATTCTTCATGTGTTTTTTACATGCATCCCGAAGGAGTTTCCTTCCAGCAGCTGAACTACTTACATCACTACTCCCCTTCAGTCTTCCCTTTTCACGTATGCTGTATACTTTTTCCTCTAATTCAATTGAATCCTAGAACATGATACAAGAAAAACTGAATACCAGTTTCTGGTAACATTTTCCAAACTCCTCTCCTAGGTTTAATACCCAANGCAAGCTGTCTCCCATGGCAAGACTGACAATGACATTGGAGTAGGGGATCAGGTAATTCAGGCACTTACTCAAATCTAGTTTAAGCACAAGCAGTTACAATTACAATGAACTGGAGCCTTTCCTTAAAAACTATTCTGCAAACTGCAAGAATCAGCAGTTGAGCACTGTACACTCTCTTAATCACCAGAAGTGTGAACACAGCCTTCACCAGTTTCAATGCTTTCCCCATATTTAGTGGCCTTAACAGGACAGAGCTACTGTTAAGCTTGACTGTCAGTCAAAAACATGATCTTTCAAGTCCTTTAGCCTGGCAACAATTTCTGTGTTGTGTGTGGGGAGAAGACTGAGCAGTCTTGATGATCTTCATGTTAATGAAGCCTTTGCAGTGGGCTCTTACAGGATGTATAAGGCAGAGCCATTCTTGGCAACTGCCCCCTGTTGTGGCTGTAATTTTTGCACATAAAAGTTATTTCAGGCTGGTTGTATGTGAAGGGTATTAACTCTGCATATTACTGCTGTCTCTTGCTAAGCTTGGGTGATTCTAAAGTACTATGAGACAACAACAGGTGCAGAATGGAAAGAGAGTATAGAAATGATGGCTTATTTCCCCATTTTTCAATGCAGTTCCCCAATTTTTCATGCAGGGTTTGATGTTTGGCTATGCCACTGATGAAACTGAGGAATGTACGCCGTTAGCAGTCCTTCTGGCACACAAACCAATTGCAAGCATAAGGGCTCTGGAATGGAATGGAACATGGCCCTGGGTCAGACCAGATGGGAAAACACAGGTTTGTAACAGATGCATCAGCTGTAAGGGTGAGAAACAACAGAAACCATTTACCCTGTCTGCTACTGTATTAGAATTTATGTTTGTCAAAAATAGTGCTGTCAGTCTCATGTCCCAAGGTGATGTGTTTGTATATAGCACATATGTTTGTTTAAACTGCTTTATCACTGTCTCAGCAGGTCTCTTCAAAACAATACTTCTATTTTTCTTGTTTTCCCCTGGAGAGAAGGAACATTAACAAATTACCAACAAGTAGGTTTGGGATTTTTTCTGAATAATTACCAGCTACTGACAGCTGTGTTGCTGTGCTCAGTGGATTAGTCACTGAGCCTGCTGTAAGAGCGATTCACTTTGGCTGTTTCAAAGACAGTAAGTTCTCTGTTTTCTGGGCTGTGAAACCTGCAGGACAGGAAAGGCAAAGCATGCATGTGGCGTTTCCAGTACAGCAAAATGTTCTACTCTCAATTTCTGTAATTTGGTGTGGATTAAGTGCACTGAGTGCGCCTAATGTACGGCTGCTGTTGTTGCAATACAACATGGATTGTGTCCCTGCCTCTTGTTAGGAGTGTACAGAACATGTCAACAGGCTGATATATGATGCATCTATTCAAGCATGTTTGAAGAGTAGGAAAGTAGAGAGACCACTTTAGTCTGTAAGGAAACATACTAAGGATGGAGCAATGCCAGTTTATACTTGCATATGCATAAAAGCCATGTAGAAGGGAGAAAAGGATCCAGCCTATCATATGATGGACTGTTGTTCATTTTAGCAGGGCTCTCCAAAATTTGTTGCTAATCCACAATTTGAAATTATGTTAACATAGCAAACCAGATTGATTAGCATCAACTGCTAAAATAATGGGATTTTGTAGCTTTTTTGTTGTTATTTTACTTCTCGCTGTCATTGCATACAATATCCCATAGTTAACCCTTTCGGTAGTGTTTTTACTTTCTTACAGTGAGTTTAAGCATTGGCAACAATCCATCACGTTTCATCTCATTTCCTTTCATCTGTTTATCTTTAGCTGCAGAAAATAACTGTGAGATTCATTTCCAGCTTTCAGACAGATGCTTTTGGCCCTGAGTGTTCATTTTGGTCCTGAGTGTTCATGGTCCATTTTTTTTTCCTCATTAGGTCACAATGGAATACAAGGAATGTAATGGTGCACTGGAGCCCATCCAAGTGCACACGCTTGTGATTTCAGTAAATCATGCACTGGACACATTGCTACAACAAATATAGGATGAGCTGATGGTGAAAGTTGTTAAAAAAGTCTTTCCAGAGAAGTATCTTGATGAGGCCACCATTTATCATCTCCTTCCAAGTGAAAAGTTTGTAGAAGGTGGTCCTAAGGTATGGTACTTCGATAAATAACAGCCTATGCAGACTTGGACTCCACCACATGCTTGTAAATGTTCTCTTGAACAGTAGCACAATGGAATGGTGTACCTTTAACCAAAAAGTCTTTGCATTTTTAAGGAAGCTTCAGTTATTTCTACTGAAGCTTTCATACTGGACAGCTGTCACACAAACTAAAGGTATACCTGCTCGGAGACCCACATGTACACATTCCTGGATCTTTGTCTTGCTTACAGAAAGTATTTTAAATAAGGAAAACCCAATTCTTAAGTTATGTGCTAAAATGGCTGGAAGTATCGCTTCACTTCCACAATAAAATGAAAACCAGAAATAACAATCAATCTGATATCTACACTGAAATTATTCACAAAGCTGAACAAATTTCAAGGGAGGCTTAATATACGACGTATCAATAGTCATTAGAATTTCACATATGTACTGATTTCCAGGTGTTGGCACTAGGTAAGAGAGCCACTGCTATGAAATTGTAAAAAGTTATGTTACACAAAACTGTCTAGTTTGCGTAAAGAGTTCAAAAGGATTAAAACTACAAGGTGTGCTTTTAATCACACTGGGATAATGAAGGGATACCACATTAACTGAGAAATAAGTGTTGGCTTTGCTCCCATGTTACTTATTTGGAGATTTAAAAATAGTGGAATAATGCCATTTATCCTCTTTCAGGATGAAATTTCTCAGCACTCTGGAGTTCATCTATCAGCATGTGCTTACCAGTGTTGCTAATTTGACAGAGAGGCAGTATTTCTGTCTTGGTTGAGTAAGCTGGGTCAATTCATAAAGTTGTAGGAGGCAGACAAAATCTATGCAAGAATTTGGGACCATTACCAAGGGCACAGGAAGGAAGAAAGAAGAAAGCGTAGTATCTCTTGCGTCACCACAGAACCGTTAATGTGAACTGAGCTAGAATTTCTCAGTACTCTTGTGCTGATAACATTGAGCTGCCATTCCATGAAGCCCCTGCTTCCCATTTAGTATGCATATCTAGGTGAAGCTTGTTAACCTTTTAGATCATATGTGATCTGTTTTTGTCTCTCTAAGCTCTTGGCCTTCATCAAAGTGCTGCTGAGTGAAGACTTCGACCAGTAACCCAGAGAGAGCACTTCATAATTGCTGATTTGAACGGAGAGTTATTTTTGTCATGTTTACAGTTGCGCTGCATTGTTAAAGGCTTTCAAAAGTCACTGCAGCAGAGATGGCTTAGTACATTTCTGAAGAGTACTCCAGCCACCTAGTGAACTCTTTCATTAAGCAGTTGCATGGAAATGTGAACATTGTGAACAGAGTCATATACGCGACAAATAGAAAAGAAAGCTGCACTCAGTAACCTAATATGGGATTGGATGAGCTATTGTGTCCAGTGAATAAATTTAGTTATTTGCCCTTCAGGCTGATGCTGGACTGACTGGCCAGAAGATCGTTGTTGTTAGGTATGGAGGCTAGGGAGCCCATGGTGGAGGTGCATTCTCTGGAAAAGATTCTTCCAAAGTTGATAGCTCTGCAGCATATGCAGCTCGCTGGATTGCAAAATCTCTGGTGAAAGCTGGCCTCTGTACAAGAGTATTAATCCAGATAAGAGCAACTATAAAAGTAATACACCAAATTCTGAAACACAAATTCTGCCTCAGAGTACATATCACCATCACAGCCTCTCTCCAGTTTCAGAAAATCTTTCCTCATAGTAGAATGGGGCTCCTGGAATTTTTAGGGGCCTTATGAGGGGAGCCAAAGACATGGGTCAGGATGGTCCTGAAACAAAGACTGTGTTCTCAGTAATTTTCCTTTTCCAACTCCTTTGTCATTGCAGGTCTAGGTACTTCTTTGCATCATACTTGCATATTAGGGATTCTGCACACACCTGCACACCCAGTGCTCCGGCCTGGGCTGCACAGCACACTGCAATTATGGGAGCACTTCCTAGATGTAGCTGTTCAACTTGCAACTTGCAATATGGTCATATTGGATGTAACTAATCTGTTTTAAGCTGCACATGAAATTACTTTAATTTGTTCCTAGTGTTCTCCTCTTCTATAGGGTATGACTAAAAGCAAAGTTCAACTGTTTTAGAGTTTAAGGCAAGAATAATTTCCATTAGTCTTATCTGCTTGGACAAAAAACCAATGCACATCCTTGTGCATTAATTTTTTTGATAACTAAGTCAAAGAAGTAGAAAGAGATATTTTACTGACACCTTGACACTTTCACTTAAACAGAATGTGACTATTAAACAGTGGCATTTGCCTAGGCAATTTGCATTACTAGTTTATGTAAATACTTGTTCTGAGTAGCTGCTGTGTCCTAAGTTAGTAAAATGTGGCAGTAATCTGTCCAATGTTTTGCTGTAGTGGTGTGTTTAAATCTTTTTGCTTTCTCTACGGAGCAGAGGAGAAGGCATGTGATTATGATCAACAACACAGTATCCAGACATACCAGTTAGCAACAAGGCTTCTTACTTCAGAAGCTGTGCATGTGTTTGACACTTGATTGTTTGCAGTTAGTCAAGAAAAGGGTAGACTGGGAATAAACCGAGCACAAATGAGTTTTGGTTAGCAAATAGTTGATTTTTTTTTCCATGAGGGAAAGAAGACAAACTTCTGATTTCTTTGTATACACATTTTGAGAGTCATTTTTGAACATCTACATCACTTATTTGTGAATTATGTGGGAATGTTGTTATTCCAATAATTCTCAAATACTGTCCTTAAATACTTGAACCAGTCTCTAGACAAGGAAAGACTGATCTTTTAAACAGCAAATTATGGAGATCTCAGATACTAGCAATGAAGATAAAATGGGGAGATAGGAGACCAAATAAACCAATGTCCTTTGAAGCCTTCAAAGGCTGGATTAAAGATTAACAAAAGGAATAATGTTTCAAGTGGAAATGCAAAAGTGATTTCAGGCCATTAATGTCTGTGTGTTACACTGAGGCTGACAACTAAGCTGGCTATCCTATGGATATGTCCTATGTTTTCATGCTAAGCATCTCTCACAACAAAAGGAAAACATGGATAATAGAAGTTACTGCAGTCTAATTAGATGTATATTAACACAATATTATATAGTGTTGTAAAGAATTGTCAGCTTATTGGTTAATGGCAAACAGATGTCATAATCTCATAATTAGCTAAGGGGAAGATAGTCATGATTAGAACACTTTCTAAAAAACAAACAAAAAAACCCCCAACAAACNAACAAAATCAAGCCACAAATATTTGCAGAATTCAGAGTCTCCAATCTTTTAGGCATGAGATCCTTGTGTCTAGCTGAAAGTGAGGGATGAAGAATAGCAGTAGCTGAGGATGACAGAAAGTACCTCTTTCATTTTAAAGGAATGTCACCTACATCTGACATTTGACCAGGCTCTGAGGAAAACATAATTTTCTAACATAAAAGACAAATAGCAAAAAGCTATCTCCTAACTTTACTTATGGCGACAGGATGTTAATAAACTCTACCCTGATACATATGATAAGCCTTTCCTTTCTCTTAAGCAAAAAGCAGGAAGGACTGTATTAATTGTATTTGGGTTGTATGCTTGTGTTCTACAACTATCATATGCTATCCATCTCACATCCTCTTGCCATCTCCATGTTCCATTATGGAACATCAGACAGATCTGAAGAACTGCTTAAAGTTGTCCAGAAAAACTTTGATCTATGCCTTGGAGCTATTACAAGGTTTGTGTGATGTTAGTATTTACTGTATGAAATAATTTTTAATGCTCTCTGTTACAGTTTAATTGTCTGGCTTATAACCTCAAGAAAGTCACCTTCATCATAAATCTCTAATTGATATAACTTCTGCTCTTCCCTCATGAAGAGCCAATTGATAAATTGGGTCACAAAGTGCACTGAATAAGTAAGACCAGCTTAAATTGCACCATGTATATCTACCAGTAACCCTGGTAGTGAGCTGTGTTGCAATTCATTAGCCAGGTGGTAGTGTGCCTGGTGAAGCAGAATTAAAGTTTAACGTTAGACATAGTTAGGCTTTCCAGTCTGTTTACAGGGTGTGTAAGGCTCCAAATCTCTGCCTTATCTGAAGGGCAACAGAAATACTGGCTCTTTCTGAAAGAAATGTTGGGCTCTGTGCCTTTGATATTCAGGTGGCAACAGCTTTAGAGACAGCTGAAAGGCTTTGGGGCTTCATGTCACAGTTTGGAGTCAACAAAACTTAACTAAAAAGGAATCCATGTTTCTCAAGTGCTCTCTTAAGATCTGAACCACTGTAATGAAACTATTGTAATTGAACTACTGTATAAATTTAAAAACCAGAACATGGACAGCCATGCAATGAACATTCTTGAAGTGAAAAGTTCACTTGTGATCAACAGTGTCACTGAGTGTCATGCAATCAGACAGAACATGCTATCCCAAACATATTAACACTGCCTTTTGCAGTTCACCATTTCTGGAGTATTTCTGAGCCTGAAATAGCAGGTCTTTTAGACAAATACAATCCTTACATTTAAACTAGCATTGGAATTACTCTTTTCTTTGAGAGAAAAAAGGACTGGAGGAGAGGAGCAGATCAGTACCTGTCCTTATCAGCAGTTACCAACCTACATTCCAGTGAGTTGTAATTTGACCCTAGCATTTTTCTCCCATTTGTGACTAACTCATATGACTTCTTGTGTAAACTTCAAGGCAGTAGAACTTCTTGCCTTTTTTTGTAGTATGGCTTCCTGAGACCTAGGAGTACAGTTTCATCTTCTCAGTCCTGAGTAACTTCCTAATCTCTTGGTTGATTTTCACCAAACCTGATAGACCAGACCTCTTAGACATTTTGTGAAATACTCAAGTAGTGGAGAGAAACACTATCCCTTCTCACTTCTGAGGGAGCAACCACATTGTGAGTTGCTCCTTTGTTTTGGGTCTGTGAAATCGATGCAGGGGTTCAAGCCTGAGATAGATACCAGCAAGAACTTGAGTCTGTGCACATTTTACCATGTACTTACTCATTTTGAGCAATACAGATTTTAAAAGCTCTGTTCTAAAATGCTGAAACAGAATTCTCATCTCATTATTTGATGAAAATGCTTTTCATGAAAATGCTTCTGGTTTAAATCTAGACCTATTAAAATCATTAAAATCATTAATTTCTCTATATTCCAGAACAATTGTGAGCATATTTGTCTCTGAAGGAAAAAATATCAACACTTTAGTGAATAGGAAGCCTCTTTTTTTCCCCTTAAAAAGGAAATACTTTTCCTACAAGCTATATCAACATTCTGCTGGTGTGCCCAGCCTTTTCTATTCCTTTTCAGAGGTATGTAATGTATATGCTGAGAGCAGACCTGACGTGTAACTTTAATAGTCAAAGATAATGCAAGGCATTATGGCAACTTCTACTGCCATGAAGTAAAGTTTTCCAAGTGTTATCAGTTCACGGACGTAATCAAAAATGTTCTTTAGCTTTATCATTATGGCATTTCATCTCTAATAATGTGTGGTGATTCCCAGACATTCATCTTGACTTGTTATATTGAAAAATGCTGCATTTTAAAAATACACTATCATAATCCTGGAAGTGGCGAAGGCAGGTAGGAAAGCAAGAAAGCAGGCAATAAACCATGAGCATTGTTGAGTGAATATTTCCTTGTTAAACATCACGTCACCATATTTAAAATCTTATAAATTATTCTGGCTGTCCATTTTAATCACCTATTCATTGACATAGTTCATGATGTCTTACTTTTCATCTAGTGAGCAGTCATATTTCAATGGCATTTGGCTTAGGAGCAAGCACACATGACTCCAACAACAGCCATTGCAGCATGTGACCATGCTGCACAAAATACTACTTGAAACAAGACTTAGCTGCTCTGCATCATGAATGTCCACATAACTGCAAGAATGTGTATTGATTATGCTGTCAGTATTTGTACTTCTTTCCTTCCTTTGTCATTTCTCCACCATTCTTCTCTCCAGCAGTTTACAATATGAACCATCTGTTTCAAGTGTGCTTTCAAAGATAATTAAAGCAAGATAATACCAAACAGAAGAAAGACCAAGCAGACAAAAATGTTTCAGGTCTTTCTTGAAATAAAGAGAAATTTCTGTATAGATACCTTTAGCTCTCGATTTATCACAGCTGCAATCCACTATATTATGCATGCTAGAAGGTGATAAGCATGACTTGCACCTTCATTAGGATTCATCTGGTCATAATTATGTCATGTAAAGCTCTATTCTAAATAGTGACTTTGTGTCTCTACATAAGCAGTTAAATTTCCATAGTTACTTGATTTAGTAGACTATCATCACCTTTGGCAGCTTCTTTTGGGATAATTATCTTTCTGCCACAGTAGAATTAGAAAATACTCTATATAAGACTTGAAATAACAGAAAACACATTGATGCTTGCCCAAGTATAGCTGAAGTTTTTTTCTGTTTAAAATGCTTCTGGACTGTAATGTTTATAAAGAATAACTGCATATGTATTGCATCTCTTAGACATTGAAAGAAAACTCATTATTTCTAGACACTTAAAACTTAAAATTATAAGCTCTCTATTTTTCCTTCTGTAAGTCTGTGTAGGGAAGGAAATAACACCTAGGTTTTATCATCTTCCGAGGATGATACTGATAATCCCTTTGACATATCTAGATCATAATATACATTGGAATAGAGTTAAGTGTAAGACTGTCCTCTTTTTTTCATTTAGGGAGCTGGAATTGAAGAGGTCAATCTACGAAAAAACCAGCATGCTATGGGCACTTAGGAAGAGAAGAATTTACATGGGAAATACCCAAAAAGCTAATGTTTTAAGCTTTTCAAAATGTTTCATGTTATTGATGTGGTTTAATAATAAGGTAAAACTTCAAGTGGTTGAAGAAAAGACTGTATCCACTCTTTTAAAAATGGCATTATGTAGTTAATAGATATCCTGGAAATTACTTGTATTTGATTTCTAACTTGCACAGTCTCCTTACAATTTCAATGCACACAGTTCTATCTAGGAGATATTCACAATTAAATCAGCTTTGATTGGTAATGTGAATAATTTTGGCCTTTGATGTGATCAGACATTAAAATGGTTGTGGATATTGATGCCATTTCTATTCTGCCAGGGAAGTCCACTACTGCTTACTCAATTAACTTCATACTGAAGTGGATGAAGTGGGTGAGGTAACTTTAGGAGCTCCCTGTGAGAGGAGAGCAGAAATAGCACAAATTGCTGTAATTATTTCAGCCAGAACTTCCATGACTAAGGTGCTTCAGTTAAGTTTAAACAAATTAGTACAAATACCCGTTTCTGAACGTTGGTCACTGTAACCCTACATATACCTAGCTCTTATGTCATATTATTTGTTTGCTTTGGACATTATGATTTTGCAGTTGTGTCTGTGAAAATTGATGAACTCCTATGTTGTGATTCTTTTATTCATTTATAGTCATTCTCTCAAACTTGAATTTTCCATGTCTGTATGAATTGGAATTGGTTGTAAAAATTTCCAATTAAGTTTATTTTGGCCACTTCTGAAATGTAATAAAATGTAAAAAACACTTGGAGGACATGATTTTCCTTTTAATTTTCTATCTGAATGCATAAAATGCAGAGAGGGCATTCAAAATAATTCAGTTTCTCTTTAAGGACTAGAGAGGATGAAAATGCTTGAATATAAAAAATAGCAATTCTGGCAAGCAAATTTATCATTTAATTGGTAACTAAGACACAATGTTGGAATGCTGTAATGGCTGTAATACCAGGGAATTTTAATAAACAACTAAGCAATACAGCTACCTCGCACCTGTTAACAGAAAGATAAAGGATCCAGTGGTAAGTCTAACCAAATGCAAGTAGCTGATTACATCCTTGGTCTCAGCAAGCTTTTAAAAGCTTCTTCCTTTCATGCAAAGACTGATCAATCCACTGCTCCATTGATAGGCCAGAGCTGAAGTGAGGTCATTGTACATCTGTACCTGCACCCTACCTGTCCTGGCTCAGTTAACTTGATCTAGCACAGGATTGCTGCTGTCACGACACATTTTTCTTCCATAAGAAAACAAAACTAACTTCTGCAATTCTTTTGTGGGCATTTTTTGCAGTTTTTTAATTTAATGACAAGTTTTGCTTTTTATCACAGGACCCTGGACGCTATCATTGTGTTTGCACATGCCCACAGTAGAATAAAACCCATCATTAATCTTTACTAAAATTTGTTCAAATTAGTATTGTCTAAGAAATGGTAATGTAGCTTTCTAATTCCGAAATGTCAGAGTAACTTCCACTTTTAGTGATGTAGGGGAACAATGTTTAAACGGCAGGGGATTGCAGAGATGACCACACAGTAAAATGACTAAAATCACCTTTTGAAAGAGAGTTCAGTAAACGGGTATATAGTCTCAATTTTACAGCTGTCTCAATTACAGCTACTATCAATTTTACTGTCGTGATACTTCACTGTTCCAAAGTGAAACAGTGATACTTTGGTTCTCATAGCAGAAGACCATTTTGATAAAAAGTCTTATGTTAAATTTAATAAAGAAATTATTTGTTCAATTGAGTTGTCTGTTAATCATGACTTATCATCAAACAAACAAACAAGTAAAGCAACACCACCCAAAAACCCCACAGTGTATTTCAGACAGTAAGAACACATTCCTGAAACATTTCTTTCACTTTCCTTTCTGGCTTCAAAGTTAAAGACCTTTTCTTTAAGGAATTGGATAGACTCCAAATCTTTCTTTCCCTTGTCATTGTTTGGTATTTCAAGGAAGTCAGGAGCACCAACTGCAGAAGAAATCCCTAACTACAGACTGGAACAGATACAGTGTACATCCAATCTCCAGAGACCCTATCCACAAATTTCAGCGGGTTTTCTAATAACCAGTAAATTAATTTTATTTATACAAGGTAGATAATTTGCCCTATATAAAATTTTACTAAAGAAGAGCAAAAAGATAAAAAAGATGTCTTGTTTGAAACCAGCAGACAGAGAAAAGATAAATCTGCTAACTTTGTAGTGTCTAATCCAAAGCTAGAGACAAAACTATTGCTCCACAAAATGAGTGAAGTAATTTTTTTAATCATGGGCATAATTTCCTATTATCAGAAAAGGATAACTTAAACTAGAAACTCAGCTATTAAGAAGGGGTTCCCAAATCAATAACAGCAGTTATTCCTGAAAATTTAGCTAAATTAGAATGTAGCATTCATACATAGACCTCAATTGAAATATCTTTATTTCTAAATGCTTCAAATACTGCTTTATTAACCTCATTATTTAATACCAAATGAACAGGCTCTTATTTGAAATATGTGGCTAGAGCACATTATAAAAATCTCCCAACATATAGCAGGTGATAATCTGCATGAGAAAAAAATGTACATCAGAAGAACACAAC
>VWZV01005532.1:214047-255831 GCA_013397155.1 Irena cyanogastra | reverse complement strand
CATTAAAAGTATATATTTACTATTAAAATTGCTTAAAACAGATACTTGCCTTGTGTGCTTTGGCTATCAGATATCTAGCACATTTCTGAAATTTATGTAGAAGACTATCTATCTGTCTATCTATCTATCTATCTTATGATCATTTATCTACTTATATGTACATACACAAAACCAAAATTTCAGACACACAGTTTCTAACTCCTTGTGTCCCACTACAACCATATTTCAAGACAAGTGGAAATAGGGGGCAAATGTGAACATATTTCAATACTTTTTTTTTTTTTTCCCCATCAAAAAATGTTAATTCAACTGTTTGGACAAATTAGAAACAACAGTGATTTTAAAAGTTACCCTTTTATTTTATTTTATAAATCTTTCTGACATCTGGTATCGAGTTTCAACATCGCTGTGTGAACAATGACAGGCAAGAATCAAAATTCAGGGCCAAGGGGTTGGAAACCAAATGCAAAACTAATTTTGGAAGACTTAACTCCCCTGTTTGGGTTGATTCTCCATGGTTTTAGGGCATTTATACACACAGGACCTCCAAACCATTTCCCTTGCACGTTATTTTGGTAACTCAGAACTGACACCCGTGTCTCAGCATCTTCAGGATGCTGACAAAGGCTGTGTCCTGTTGGTTACTGTCCAAAACCAAGAGGATTTTGTCTCCAATTCCTCAACCAGGACAATTAAGAGAAAACTTTGGTAGCCTAACAACCAGGGAGATGACCACATGGGAGGCTCAGGCTCAAACCCAGGCTTTCTTATCTATCTGATCATTCCACATCCTTCTTTACCCCTGCGTAGGTGGTGTCTAAACATCTCTCTGCACACAAAAGTTGCAGTGCTCAGTGGGGCAGCACTTGCTGGCACACCAGCAGAGCACCAGGCCCTGCCCTGTGCTCAGGCTGCTCAGACACTCGTGTCTTTTTGAAACCCTCTGAATATTTTCTCTTTCAACATCCTTCAGTTTGCCACTGCTCTCATTGTGAGTTGGTGTTTCTCAGCCTTCCCCGAGCGAATGAGTGACTCTGATCTCGTCAAATGCATTAAATTCTTTCCCTCATTAAAAAAAAAAAAAAAAATCTTCAAAGAAACTAACTATTAAAAAGCATCAAAACCCATCCTGGATTCTCGTGTGCACCGCTGCCTTAGGATGGTGTGTGTTTCCATCACAGTTTTCCTACAGATTACAATTTTGCATCTATATGTACGTATAGCCTTCAATATACGTATGTATATCTAAGGTTTATAAATTAGCACAGGAGCAGCAGCACGAATGAGAAGCACAAAACATCAGCAGAAATGTAACATCAGTCAATGAAGCAGAGGACAGGCACGAGGTAACTGTAAGCTGTATAATTTATAATAGGGAGTGAATGGAAATACTGGATCTCTTTGGGAATTTTGGCTGTAAAGAATGGTTTCATCTAGTTGGGGAAGTCATAAAAGGAATTGATAACTAGAAGTTGAATTCAGAGAAAATATCACATTGAAATGAAGATGTACAAGGTTCATAGCAATTAATCACTTCAGAAGCTTAATAGGAGGATAGGTAAAAATCACCATCTCATGACATTTTCAGCTTGGAGAGTGGATGGCTTCCCAGAAGATATGTTTTAGCTAAGCAAAAGTAATTGGGTTCAGGACAGGAGCAGACATGAAATGAGTTAAGAACTGCCTAACTGACAGATCTCTGAAAGCAATTGTCAATGCAGAATTATGGCCAAAGAAGAGTGTTACTAGGGTTTCCTCTTATGCTATTCATCAGTGATCTGGAAGTAAATATAAAACTGCTCCTGATGACATTTGTAGATGACATTATGGTCACTGAAATAGTGAAGAATGAGAGCAGGGTGGCCTGATGTAGCAAACATTGCCCGGCTTGGGCAAACAAATGTGTTTTATTGTACTAAAATGCTTCTTACAAACCCAGAACGAAAACCTGGACAATCCTGGCACTGCCGGGTTTGAGTTGGAACCTCAAATCTGAAAGTGCTGGTGTGAGTCTTGGGTTGAATTTTAGAGGCTGTCCAAGGGTCTCACAGCCACATTTTAAGACATATGGTGACAAAACTGGAGAAGGTATAGGAAAGAGTAACAATAAAAACCAAAATCATAAAACAAACAAACAAACAAAAAACACCCAACAAAAAAAACCCATGGGGAAAATGGAAAAAATAATATTGAGGGCAAAGGTTGAAGAATTGTGTTCAGCCATCAGAAATATATTTGAGTGCAGATGGAAAGAGGTTTGTAAGTGAGAAAATTTAATGATATCAGGGGACTGGACATAGGTACCTAAACTCTCAAGGAAGAGGGCTGGGACCATTATTTTCTTCAACATTTCCCAAATATCAGTTTAATTGACTCCTATCCACTGTAAATTCAAATAATTTCTAACTCTGTCCACACACTGCAATTGGAAGACCTTGCTCAAACATTTGGGGTCCACTTTGGGGCTTAGAGTTACATCACCCAGGTGCAGTTCTGGATTTGATCTGAGATTCCTTTCTGGAAATAAAGTTTAACTGAATAAAATAGAACTATCTTTTAGCTTAAGCCAAGCTGAATCTCTGGTCACCCTGACAGGCTGGAGACAGCCTAGATGGCCTGCATGGGCCTTTCTGGCTTGGCAGCCTGGGAAATCCATTTGCAAAAGAATTGTGTAAATGTCTCTTGAGCTTTGCCTGACAGTAATGTGCATACAGTGCGTTTCTCCTGGGAGCTGCCATGTAGCAGCAAGCAAAACCTTACTACTCCAAGGTGAAAGCAGCCATCCAGTGGCTGAAGAAACACTGCCATAAGGTTAGGTCAAATCATGACTTTTCAAGAGATTGCTGAGCCCCTGAAACCGCAGGGTTTTGCTTTGGCTCTGAAAATCGGCTCAGAAAATTTGGCTTAGAAAATTTCTCCGACCCAAGATGGATTTCTTGGTAGAGAAGGAGACACAGCCCTGCCTTCATGGTTAGGTCTCATTAGTGATGTGTGATTTCATTTGCAACCTGTTAAATCAGAGCAGATACCCAAACCTTGTCTTCCAGACCACTGCTCCAAGAATGACACAGCTGGCTGTTCTTAGGTGGCTCTGCCACCGTATTTTATTAGGGTGCTCTTTTAGGCATGGATAACATTAATTGAATCAGAAATTTTTGATTCATCTTGTCCAAGTATGTTCTCAGTCTCATGGAGAGGCTAACAATTCTTATTTCTCATGAAATAACTCAGAATGGCCTTGGCTTTATTAAAATATATGTACCTTGTCCTCCCTAAAAATAATCTCCAACAAAGCCCACACCAACAATATTAAAAGAATAGGTCTGTTATCTTTGTCTGTATGATTTTCTTGGGCCAGTCACAGGACAGGAGACACAGACTACAAGATAAAATCAACAAAGGATGATAAGGGTGGTAAGAGGGTGAGCTGATGTTGGCTCAAAAATTATTTGGAGGAAATAAAGAAAGAACATGTTTACATGCTATTAGTAATGTGTAAAATCCTTCAGATAGCAATGGATAATATCCATATGGATATCCATCCATAGATAATATATGTATGGAGAATAACCTGTCCTCCATACCTCTGCACCTTCTTTATCTAAAATTTAAATTATCTTAGCCTTTTCTTCCCTCCCAGGGCTTTGCAAAACTTGACACATGGATGCTTTTTATGCTTAAATTATTTATCACTGTTGCGGGACACCTGAAACTTTTGAAGATGGAAACATGAGGAACAAGGTGGATCCCGTTTCAGAGTGGAGCTCCATCTGAACAGCAGTTTGCAAACATTCTTCAGGGTGCTTGGCACCGTGTGCCTGGACCAACCCCTGCCAGCACAGCAGGAGCAGGATCCCACAAGGCCAGAGTGCAATATCTAACAAGAATAATGCTGGTATTAAGGCTCTGTCATCTGTGCTGGATCTCGTCTCAGGGACAGCACTGTTCCCAGCCAGGCAGGGCAGGTTGGTCAGTGCACAGGGGGAGGTTTGAGCCCTTGCCATGGTGAGCTGTTAGCACCTTGCATAGAAAGCAGATTCTATTTTTCAGTTCCGGGCCTACAGCAGAGCCTCAGGATACCAAATTTTGCATTTTATCCCTTTTCCTCGTCCATTAGCATTCCCTGACACTTCCAGGGTGACATCCAGCCTCGGCATCGGGTGACACAGAGATGCCCTGATTGAGAGGGGGCATCCCGAGTTACCTGGCTTGCCATCCCCAGGGAAAACTAGGCAAGGAATTCCAAGTCTGCAAAACCAGCAGCTGATTGATTCCCCGTGTTCCAGGGAAAGTGCAGCACAACTTTTTAGCTCACCCTTCGGTCATTTATCAACATTCTCTTATTGCAGTTTCTTTGCCACTGAGGTAAATTAAAAAAAAAAAAAAAACAAAAAAAACAAAACAAAACAAAAAAACAACCCGAAAAAACAACAAACAGCCCAAATCTACACGTGTGTGTGTGGGGCTGAGGCGGGTGGGATCTGCCTCACGGCTGCAGCACTGCCTTGCCTGCCGTTGTTGCCCTTTTCCTCATCAGCCTGTGCAATTTGCGAAGTTTTGGCTGGTTTTGCTTGAATAGCCATGAAGCATTGCCCTCTGCCGGCAGGTCGCACACCTGGCTGCCAGCGGCTCCTGCAGCGCCCGAGCTTGGCAGGGGAATAAAATCTCAAGCATTTTATATAAGGTTATTTAAATTTTGGAAAAGAAAAGAGAGCAAAGCCAAGGGAAAAAAAATAAAAGAGCATCAGCACCAAAAGGATCACTTCTGTCCTTAGAATTTAAAAGACAAATACATTTTTATGTTTTGGGTATGGTTTTTTTTTTTTTTTAAATTTTATTTTGGTCGTGCTTTAAAATATCGACTGACAAAGCATTTCTTGCTACAGCTGCACGACATTGTGCTCATGCAGCAGCATGTGCTTTTGAGAGAGCCTCATGGTGCAGCCCTGCTGCTCATTAGGAGTGAAACTCAGACTGAAAACAGGGATGTCAACAAGTCACTGCCGATAAAAAGTTGTCAGAGAATGCAGATACCTTTGGTGCTAATTTGGCCCTTGCTTACAGCAGGGCCTGAGCAGTTCACAGTCTCCTAGAAAGACATTTATCCTCACAATCTGCAGGACTTGAGAGGGACTCCAGTGCTCCTATTTTACCAACAAGCAGGCAAGGCATAAAACAGAAAAGAAAATTATTTACCTTGATTTGAAATGGGAGCCTTGGGCAGGAGGGCTTGAATTCATATTTCTCACGCCTTTCTAGTTCATACATGAGCTTTCCATGCTCCGAATTTTACACCAACCCTGTCCAGTTTAACCTGTGAAGAGTTTGGGAAACAGGATATATTTTTAACTTTTTTCACTTTCATGAAACTCTGCATCTTAAATAAATTATATAATATAGAGCAGGAAACTTCTTCTGAGAGCAAGCTAAAAATATAAGATTTTTTTTCTTTTTTTTTTCTCTCCATCACAGCTCCTGTTCCCAAATTACACTTGCCTTGCTCAGTCTTAGAAAGTTGACACAGAACAAATTGTCCTATGTAAATTGCAAGTTTCTCTTCTGATTGACAGCAATCCACAAAGACGGATTAATTCCAGAGGGAGTCAAGCAAAGACTGTGTCATAACTATTAACCCAATTATAAAGATGCTCCAAATTGCTGTGGAGTTGCCAGCACACCCTTCATGTGGTGCCTCACTTAAATTTGAAGTACAGGAGCCAGACAAAACACAGGTGAGGGGGATGCAATGAGCTGCACGTTGTGTGTGTGCAGTTTTGCTCCCTTGGCTGCCCCAGCCTTGCTGAGGAGGGACAACCTCCCCTCACTCCCTGCTGGAGACTTGGATCCTGAAGACACGCAGCGGGCAGCCAAGCATACGGCCTGTTACATTCTTTCTGCTTGTTTTGGCTGCTCCTGTCCTTAAACCAAAACAAGTCATTAAGGGAGCAAAGACAATTATTCTTTGAAATTTGTGTGGGGGAAAGAGAGTGAGAGCTGGGGCTGCTGTGAGATTGGTATTGTCACACAACCGATGTGATTGTGCCACTCCTAACCACAGAGCTGTGACTGAGTTTATCAAGGTCTCCTTTTGCAAGTGATAATAAACCTAATAGCTGCCCACAACTTAGTATTTTTTCTTGCACCACATACGTTCACTTTTGGTCCTTGGATTATTTTTTTTTTTTTTTCTCCAGTCTCCATCTGTTCATTTGCCTTTAGGTACTTTAGTTACCATGGAAATGACAACATCATCTGGATGGGTGGAGCTTCGTGCAGTGTAGAGTTGGTTTCCTACATGAAGTGTTTAGCAAGGTATGGGGGTGGCTGACAAAATTACAGCGTTTCATGTGGTAGCTTTTCATGCTTTTGGTGTGCAGCAGAGAGATACCTGTGTGTGCTCGTGAGTGCATGAGCTCTGCTCCAGGAGGGGGGATGCTGCTCGTTCTTGATCTGCCAGAAGAAATCTTTCACTTGAGACCTTCACGACTGATTCCTTCCAATCTTTTGTTGCAGGTCGGATTTAACTTGTCAGGATCCAGCTGTAAGACAGTTTCTGAGCCCTGTGATTGTCAGATGGGTCAGGCAAGGAGGAGAGCTCGTTCCCTGGAGATGTGTGTCTTTTGTCAGCATTGCCACAGAGGAGAATAGGAAGAGTTAATTCCGTGGGTGGTTGTTACACAGGTTTTGTTGTTTGGTGATGTGTGTGGCATCGACTCCTTGGCCTCTGTGAGGTGTCTTGTGCCTTCAGCAAGTTCACATGACAAATGATCTGTGCTTAATACAATCCAGAGATCACATAAAGCAACTGTACACAGACATCACAAATTTAATCTCAGCAAATCTGGTGAATCCAAGGCAGAGCCCTTGTTTGTACCAAATCAGACCTTATTTCACTAGTGACTCCCTGGACTTTAATGCAGAGCCAGAAGCTATTATCCACTATTAGCCCCTACAGCACCTGGCAATATTGATTATACAGTCTTGTGGAGATGAAGGTATTTTAGATGAATAATGATTTTTGGCAAAAGGTATTAAGAGAAGGGCCAGATATGTCAGAAAGATGAGAACTTGGCCCATGAAACTCAATATTAAGGTCTGTACAGTCTCCAAAATGGTTTTAGGCTAGTTCATATATTCTGTGGATGTCTCTTATAGAATCTGAAGTGCTCTCTGCTTGTCTAATCAGGAATGTGGATGGGGCCAGGGGATGTGTCACAGGAAAGGTTTTAACAAAATTCCCACTGAGACCAAAGGAACAGTAAAGTGCTAATTCATCAGAGCGTGTGCAAGCACGAGGTCCTGGTGGAGTCTCTCAAACACAGGCAGTTCTGGCTGGCTCAGCATTCAGTTCTTAGAACTTTTGGTGGGGAGAGGTTGAGGAACTCACAGAGAATCATGGTGTCCCATGCAGAGTCCATGACTTTGGTCAGTGCTCTGTCTGCTCAGGAGGGGAGCCAAAGGTTAAATCCTTGGATCTTTTATCCTAAACTTACTTTGTCATGTGGCTAGAGTGATAGTATTTGTTTATTTCTATTATAGTTATTTTTAGGTGCTGTAACTCCAGCTGCAGCCATTTCTTGCTACAATAATCCTTTCAAGAAACATCCTCCCCAGCAACACTGAAAATCTTTTCCGTGGAGAAAAAGAAAAGCCAGAAACTAAAAAAATCTAACCAACTCAGCAGTCAGCATTAGAAATCATTTTCAGGGGCACATCCCAGCAACAAATAAACTCACAATTCTCAGAATGCTCAGAAAGCACTGGTGATGCTGGGAGTTTTTGCAGCAGTTTATGAAAATCAACCATTTGTTCTACCGCAGGCACCAAACTCGAGGTCCAGGAAGCCTTCAGCTGTCTCCTTTGAATTTTTTTTTGTGTTCCTTGGCTGTGGAGAGCCAGGGCATTCTCGTGTCAGGCACCATCCTGGCTAAAGCACGAGCAATTTCACCAGCAAACTCTGGAGTGAAGAGCATGACCTGTTATAATTGGTGCCGAGAGCTTTTAGCCGGGCGTGACAGACCTGCCGGCGGTGTGCCGGGAGCACAGGAGCAGTGCTCATCAGGCAGACACATCAGGAGAAAGTGAGGGCCCAGGGTGGAAAAAAAGGCTGGTCTCAGCCTTCCCAGGGCGGGGGGTGTCTGGAGACATGCCTCTGCAAAGGCTGCTGGCAGCCGGGGACGCTTCCAGCGTTGCGGTGTCACGCTCCCGACACGTGGCTTAATAAGCCAGCAGATGCTCCCAGCACCAGTTTGTCTCTGGAGCAGCTTCCATCTGAGCCCAGTGTGAGGCATGTTGGAGTTACAGGGAAACAGAGGGAGAAAGGCTCGGAGGCTCACAGGAAGGGCAAGTGGTCACCAGCACAGCCTCCATCACTCTCTAATGCGGATTATGGGGAAAACACCAGAGTCAACGAGACAGATTTGAAACCTCTTGGACAGACACAAGCAGGACCAAGAAGAACAAACAAAAAGTCCTCTATTGCTATAATATGGTAAGCAAAGAGCATGTGGGCATCCAGCAGCAGATGGCCTCCAGGCATCCAATAGTGAAATTAAATCCTTTTTGCTGCTCGCTGCTCAGCTTTCTTTCAGCCCAAACTTAAAGCTGATTTTGCTGGGGTTGCTTCAGCAGTCTTCAATCTTTTTTATTTTCTCTAAGCATCAGTTCTCCCAAGCTTCCCTAGCAGGTTGCAGAAACTGCTGCCAGTTCCTTTGTCAGGATGCTTGGCCACCACACATGGTAAAGATCCTCACCTGTGGCAATGATCCTCACAAGAATTTGGGGTGTTACGAGGGAAGGGGAGAGGTATTTATCACCTAAGAACTCACTAACCTCCAAAGCAGTGTGCACAAGACCCAGATCCAAAGGAAGATTGGGTGTGAGGAGACGTGTACTCATCCTAGATGTGCAAATATGTTTTTCTTAGATTAAAGCTAGGGCTGTAACAACCTGAATTCCAGTTGTCTCCTTCCCTTGAGTTGGTTTATAGTGGGAATTCAGCAGCTATAAGGGAGGTAATCCAAATGCAGAACTCAAGACTGAGGTTTTTTTTCTCATCTGCTGAGCAGTTGAAGCCACAGTGAGGAAAGCAGGTCTCTCATTTCATAACAAGTTTTTCCTTCACACTTTGTAAGAGGCATTTTACAGTTCAGAGGACTTTTTTTTTCTGATCTAGACCTTTATAAAGAAATAAACTGCAAAAAGTTAAAAACCTGTGAATTTGTCTTTGAGGTATATTTGTATATTTGTCTTTGAGTTTTTTTATGAACTGTTTGTGTTCTACATTTGGATTTACAGCTTGGTGAGCAATCAACTTCTTGAGTTAAAGCTCTCAAAATAACATGAATGTTTTTTTGATGTTATTCGGGTTGGTTTTTTTTTCCTTGTTCTTTTTCCCACCAAAATTGTAGCCTGGGCAGGGTGGGGAGGGGGAATATGTTGAATTCAATTTGGTTTCTTTATGTTATAATTTCCTAATTTTTAATAATTATGGGAACTAGAGAATGTGAAAATAAGGTATTTTGACTTGAAGAGATAAACCTTTTCTGACCAAATGAAACAAAGTGATTAAATGAATGAAATGTGTATTCACCCATCCTTTTCATAGATATTAATCTGGAGGCTTGGGGGGGCTTTAGGGGTTTATGAAGAAGCACATACTGCTTTGCAAAGTGTCACCACCATCCTATAAGGATGAAGATATTAAACCGGTGTTGAAAAGTAGGGTGGAAGGTCTGGTACGTGGGTTTTGTGTGTTCAGGGTTTCTTCACCCCAGCAGGAAGTGGGGAGAAGTGGTTTGCATCAGCTGCACTCTCTACATTGTTTTCTCATTCGTCACCAAATGCCAGGAGCTGCAGTAATCCATCCTGGAAGTGACAAACATATGATACCGTGTGGCCTGATCCTGTGGGAGGAAGGGTGGAATTTCCTATGGGTGCAGATGCCTCAAGAAAAAGTACCTTTTTTAAGCCTGCAGTCTTTTCCTGGCTGTCCTGTGTTAGTGACAAATGGATCACAATTTCAGGACTTTACACCATTTCATCAGTCTCCTCTAGTAATTTCTATTGTTTTTATTGTGAGTATTTCTCTTTTGATTCCGTAGGGACCGTGGTGGATTTGGACTGTGGAAGGAATCTTTCCCACATAAACAAAGAGTAACGGTTGGGTTTTTTTCTCCCTTAATTTACTGATTAGGTATTAGGTGCATCTGCTATTTGTACCCTTGTTTCTCAAAATCCTGTATCTGTCAGAATAAACTCTGACCTTTAACCATGGGAAAAATAATCTTATAAAAGGATTTACAATGAAAATGTGTACTTGTTTGATGAAAGCTGCTGGAATGGCAGCTATCCTCTTAAGGACAGGATTAAGGTTACAAAGGCAGATGGAACATTATTATTCCCTGATCTGGTGAGTATTGAACAGTCCTGCCAGAAGGTCATTTCACATCCTATATGATTTATCCATAACTGTGAATGGAAGTGTTCAGAGCCAGGTTGGACAGAACTTGGAGAAAACAGGTCTGGTGGAAGATGTCCCAGACCATGCAGGTGGAATTGGACTAAATGAGCTTTGAGGTCCCTTCCAATATAAATCATTCTGTTATTCTATGGTGAAAAAGGAAAAAAAAAAAAAATCAAAAAAATCAACTATTTGCTGGGATTCTTCAACAGATGTTCATTGTCCAGATAAGCTGTGTGGTTTCCGTGGCATGTGCCAATCTTTCCTCTCCTTCCTCACCCTTTAGAACATCAAAGGCCAAGACATTTGGAGCACAAAGACGTGCTCCAAAGATCAGCTCTGAGATCCTGCTTGTGAGCACAGCTGTGGGAACTGAAGTAGCTGCAGGTTTGCTGCTGCACATGCCTAGGCAGAGACACGCAGTTACCTCAGCCCATGGGTGTTTAATGATGCTTCAGTGCTAAATTCACATCTGGGGAAAACCCTGCTGAAGTTGGTTTTGCCCTTGCTGTGTTGGCTGTGAGATTAGAAGACCCCGTCACACTTTGGCTGTGAATTCTATGATGCTGCTAAGCCTGTATCTTCTCCTGGGGTTTGGCTGATCTGCTTTGGGCATCGTCTTTCAACACATGGACAATGCCAAAGCTCTTTTGGTGGGGATGGAAAGTGTCTCCTGCATAAAACACAAAAGTTTTGCCCGGATTATTGACAAGCCATTGTGCCTCTGCACCACCAGCTCACCCCTTTCAGGAGTGACACTGTGCTGGTCACAGCAACATATCCCCAGGCTGAAGAAGGGATGCAGCTTCTTGAGAAGCAGAAAAGAGCAGTGCCAGAGCCAAAAATTTGCCATTTCCATCACCCTGAGGACTGGTTCCCCATGAGCCCTGCATCCTCTGGTTGGAATTCTGGATACTATCTCTGGCTCATCTTTCTCCTTTCATCACAGGAGCACCTGTGGTATATAAACTCACAACAAAATGCCTTAATCTAGTCCAACATTTTCACTCTGGAACTTTGGCTGTTTTCCTTGAGCAAAGGAGCATTGTTTCCTACACCCAGCTTTATACTCAATAGAGCTAATAAAAGGATTTTACAAATGTATTCTGTCCAGGAAAAAGTTAATCAAGTTTTTAATTTTTTTTCAAATTTGTTTTGATTCAAAATTGACCTTGTAGAAAAATATCTTTTCAGAATTTCCCATGAAATGAAAAGCGTGGTTAAAACAATCCTATCCCACACACATCAAAATCCTTTTACACATCCTTGTGTAAAAGGATTTACACAAAGTTCTCTCTGTACTTTTACTATGGTAAAAGTAATAGAGCAGTGATCCTGATTCAGTTACCTACCTGTATGGATTTCTAATATTCTGGAAAAGTCAAGGAGTGCATAGTATACCTCTAGGGGCCTGAAGAAGCCTTCTGCCTTTCTGGAACAGCCCATAAAAATTTTGTGGAATACTCCAGGACATCTCAGATGCCAACAAACACCTGTGCATGAGTAACAGAACTAGCTCTGAAGTTGTGCAGATCTTGATTTAGGAGTCTGTGAGCTCAGTCCTTTCTCTTTCTGCCTTTTTGCTGAAGTCTGATCTAATGAATCTTACTTGGTGTTGGCATTGTGGTGATTTCAGTACAGGTCTAAGAGATGGCCCACTAAACTTCCTGCATGCCTGTGTTTCCTAGCCTGGATGAAAACCTAAGAAGGCCACCTGAGTGCTTAGTGTGAATTTCAGAGTGTGTGTCTGAGTGAAACTTGGCTTAAACTTGTCAAGTTTATCCCTGTAACACCACCATAACACTGACAGCTCTTGTGTCACACCAGAAAAATTCAATTTATACCATGTTTCCCCAAACTTTGCAAAGCCTGGGCTAGACAATTATCCCCAATGTTGAACGTACACACCCTAGTATCAGCTCCAACAAGCAGGGAAAAAAAGAGGCACATTAACAAAAAGAACAGAGCAAATTAAAATAAACTGGGTTACAGATGCTGGGCTCACTTTTGTTCAGTCAAGCTCATCAACAGCACTGCCTTGATAGAGCTCCCCTTCCCCCATTTGACCTCCCCTTTTAGGCCAAGCTGTGACCTTGGGTGACCCAGCTCACTTTACACCTTGGCCTAATTACATCCAGAGGAGCAGGGGTTGGAATATGATAACTGTCCACATCTTTATCATTGGTGGAAACAGGCGGAGTGATCATTTAGGGTGGCTGAGGTAGGTAAGGCTGGGAGTAATGAGATGGAAAGTTTAGATTGAATATCGAGATAAAATTACCCACAATACATTCTTTTAGGCAAGAGGGTGTATTAAGTCTCAATTAGCGTCAGTATGATCTAATAGCACCACATCTCCTGACAGCATTATGGTCCCATGGCCTATTAAATCATCTTTCAAAGAAACCCATGGAAAGCTGAACTGGGAAAACCACCAGTAACTGTAGTATAGAGACTAATCCCACGATGGAGCCAGAGTGGAATAAATAGGCAATTTCCACGTCAATCATGAGCAGATATTACACAAGGTCATGATATCCACCAAGGCCTGTGTCTGTGCAAAGATACTTGGTAGCACCTTAAAAACTGTCTGAGTGGCTTAGGAGTCATTATTGTATTTTGAAAACCAGGATGGCAGTTTAGGCATACAAAGCCTATTGTATCACCTAGCAAGAATGAGTTTTATTAGGCTCCCTCTTTAAAAAGTACTTGGGTTTGAAATGTCCACCTAGTCCATATTGTGGGTGGAGTAATTCAGTCTCACTCTGCCTGTTGTCTGGAGTGAAGGACCAGGAGAAAGCTTGGTACAAGACAAATTAGGCTCCCGTGTATTTTTTTTTTTTCTCTTCTTGTTTTTGGCACACAAAGGCAGCTTACTCGCAATTAGCTGTGCAAGCAAACCCTAAACAAAGATGAAACTGAGAGGAAGTCTCCCAAAGTGGCATTTTGTGGGAAGTTTCTTCCTGAACATGTGTTCTGGTGACACACGTACGACATGAATCTGTGCATGTCATCACCAAATATAATATATCTTTGAAGCAGACATAAGCTAGAGCAGGATGAACAACCAACTCTGAATTGTCATGTCATTGCCACAAGACTGAACGCCGCAGAAATCCAGAGCATCAAGGGTATTATTGCAATTTGCATAAGTAGAAAACACAGTGATTAAAAGTTATCAAAGAAACCTATCTCTCTGTTGTCAGCTCCACAAGCAGATTCCAGCGATGATTTTCCAGCTCCTTCATAATAATCTCCGTAAGTTCTTGCTAAGAGCTTCATTGAAGTAACCTGTCATTTACTCTGTCTTTCACCAATTTAGCTCAAAGATGTGCCAGCTGTGATCACTTGGAGTCAGAGCTGCTGTGTTGCAAAGCATTGCTACAGCTGCAGGCAAAACATACAATTTGGAGATCTGCCAAACCCAAAAGTCATGGAAAAAGCAGAGCTGTAGCACCCACAGCAGCATGGTGGGAGGCAAAGAACCTCCCTGGGAAAGGAGAGCTGAGTCCCAAGTGTGTTTTTGCATATGATGAGCCAGGGCACCATGCAGGAAAGAATTCCTTGGTCTGAGTGGCACTTTGTCTTCCTTTCTCATGGTTTCTGCTGGTCTGTGGAGGCAGGGTGAGAAAAATGTGGAAAATACAGGTCACACCTTCTGGGTCTGGAATATCTGCTCTTTTGTTGATGATGGGTAAGCACTCATCTGATTCAGTTTCCACAATATGTGTTGCTGAGTGCCACAAAACCAAGGAGGTGTTATAAAGCTCCCTCAGGCAAGATGATGTCACTTCCAGCCTATATTTGCTTTGAAAGGACAAAAAATGACATTATCAGTCAAACATGACCTTTCAAAGTAGAAAATGAGACTGAAGCATAGACTGTTCTTCCCATGGCCTCATTTCTCTACCCTAGAAAACATCTCCTGATACACATGCTCTCAGATGGCTGGACTTTGGTATCTCACATTCCAAATATTCTCTCCCTCTCCCTCTCTCTCTCTCTGTCCCTCATTCTCTCCCTCTCCTTCTCCCTCTCCTCTTCTTCACTCTTCCACTCTCCTGTTTGCTTCTAAGCTCAAGCGTTCAACATGGACCAGTTCCGCACAACTGCAAGTTGGTGCAGTTTTACTGAAATTTCTAGAACTGACACCAGTTCTGTGCCCCTTTTTCTGCCAAACAAAGCTCATTTGCTAGGCTAAAAGGGGAGCCAGTTCTCCTGCTCACACTGAGGCGAAGGGATAGTCAGAGTGGTTCTGTGGGCTGCGAATCCTGCTGTTGTGCTTCCCTCAGACACCTCCCCACCCTCTCCATTTCCTTACCCTCTGCCTAATGACAGATATATCTGTGTGTAAAACACAAACACCCGTGTCACAAGGTTGTCTCAAACACTCAGGCTTCTTAGAAATCTCAGCCTATCACCAGCTAGTGGGATAATTACATTTTCTTCTATAGAGCCAATTAAAGACCGATAACATTATCACAATTATCTGATGAATCTTTTGCTAACTGTCCTTTAAAATTACTTCCAGTCCTCTTCAGACAAAGCACGAGGCTATGAAGCAGTGGTAGATTCCTTGGTGCTGTCACTGCCAAGAGACGGGGTGCCAAATGGTTCAAGTCCTCCTCAGCAGGGAAACCTCTGTTAGTCTGGAACCAGGCAGATATACGGAAAAGGCATGCGGCATAAGCAGGAAAAACGAAAGAAAGACTCATGGACTTTTCCTCCAGGGTCATAGCTCCTGACTGGTGGTCCAGGTAACATTTCAAACCATGTTTGTCATGGCACACCTCATCTCAGGACAGCTTGATTATGCCGAGGATCTGGTTCAGCATAGCTAGCCTGCAAAACTTGATTTAGTTTGTTATGTTGCTAATCTCTAAACCAGAAACATTTTAGACTTAATTTACCAAGTGATTTGTGAGAGGGAAAAACAACAAAGGAAGAAGGAAAAAAATCAAATAAAAAGAGAATTCCAAGCTATTAACAAAGGCTTTTGGGGACCAGAAGTATGTGAGACCTCTCAGTGGGAGTTAATCTGAGTGGTTTTCTCCACATGATTGTGATGGGACATAAGTCTCTTGAAGTTTGGAAAAGCCCGTGGCCAGACTTGCATTCACATCTCAAAGCCTGAGGGACTTCTCTGTGCTCTCTGATGGCAATACCTGAGCACCTTGGCTCTTATATTTAGACAGATGCAGATAACTGTATTATTTCCAGATGAAACATGGAGGCACAGAGAGCTGTGTAATCGCTGTTGGATTTACCCATATCCGATAGCAAATCTGTGAGAGAGACAGAAAATAAGCCTGAAGCTTACCTGGCCCACAGAGGCCTTCTTCTCATCTGTAATTCATCTTTCTGTGCTCAGTCCAGTATTTTGAAGGTTCAAGCAGTGCATGCAAAAAGCTGAATGAATGAAACAGAATTGCCTGATTTCTTCCAGGGCAGGGTCAACACTCGGTGGCTCTGAGATTCACTCCGAGACTGAACTCAATTTTCCAGTGCCTCCAGTTCTGGGCTGGAGCTCCAGGACTGAAGCTCCTTCACAAGTCTTGCACAGCAGCATCATGTGGAGCTGCCCACCAGCCCAGCATAAGACCCTGACCAGCTCCCCAGTGACCCCGGGCTGGATTTGCAGCCCAGCCCAAGGGAACCTGGCTCCTGCTCTCCTTCCCAGCTGCTTCCCACGCCTCCTGTGTTTACTCCGGCAGGGGGTACCTTCAGTGCCCACATCTCGTAAAACCTACAGGTGGTCCCAAACCACACAGCTTGGTTTTGGATTGAGATTCTTATTTTCAAGCACGTCTGAGTCCAGGATTTCTATTATTTGGCATTCCACAGGCATGAAGTTGCCGTAGAAATGTACATTTGGAAAACAGGCAATTTCCAATCATTCAAGAGAGGTTTGGCATTCATGGGTACATCAATTTCTGCATCTAGTACCAACACTGACATTCCAATATTCCACTAATGGCTGTAATTGCAATGAGGTTACAAGAGCACTAACAGGAATGAGGCCCCTCTATACCATGAGTTAAGATATCTTAAGAAAAAAATAATAAAAAAAAGACATAATATTCTTAAGGAGAAAACATGCTTCTGTATTACAGGCAGGTTTGCTAACATTTTCAAGGTTATAAGACAATCTGTTTCAAAGATGCAAACAGGAATGTATAAATCCAATATTCCTTTAAGAGGGTGGAACATGCTGATAGAATAGAGGATACTCTCTGTTGCAACCCCTGTGAACCAATTTGTTCCTGGGTACGTGTCCCTGTGAAATTGGGCTAACTTTCCTCTTTGTCAAATGTAATACACAGGGTTCTGGCAGCATCTGTTTTGTTTCATGTGCTAGACCTGTGGGACTCTAGGCTCAATAAGGTCTCTCCAATTCAAAGGATAAAAGCTCCCAGGAAAGCCAGCCAGGAGCCCCTGTTTTTACAATAGATTGCTTGGCTTGCTGCAATCCTTTCAGCCAAACTTTTTTTTTTTTTTTTTCCCCAGAGTTTGAGCACACGGTGTGAATACCAAGTACTCGAGCTGTGATTAGCAGCTTCCCTTGGAAGTCTCCTTCTATGAGCTCTTATTTGATTTAATCTTGTCTCAGGTAAATAAAAGGAGCGAAGTGGAAATAACCTTTGACCTACTAATTAATCACTTGCCTCTGTTAACTATTCCTCCGTCAATGTTATTAAGTGGCAGCATCTGAGTGTAAATAGGCAACCATGAAAAGAGGCTTAAGTGCCATCTGGCCTTACCTGCTAAAGTTCTTTTGCCCTTTGGAATTGATCCCTTGGATTTATTTTTTTTTAATTATTATTATTTTTAATCTTCCTTCCTTTTTTTTTTTTTTTCCTTTTTTTTTTTTAATCTTAGGAAGAGATTTGCATGCAATATGGTGCAACTGCCCAGCTCAGCCCCAGCTCCAGGGCTGTTTGAAGACATTCAGGATTGTGAAGAAGTGTGTTTACAGAGGCACTGTTCACCTCATGGGGATCAGGGTAACTGAGGCAGCAACTGCTGCCACGTGCAGAGTGTCGGTGACTAGCAGTAACTCAGGTGTTTGTTGAATATTAGCAGGGAAGCATTTAGTCATAGAACCCTGATGAGGACTTGCAGTGAATGATACGCACTCCTACCAAGAGCAAGCCTGGAAGGACGCTGCCCTGTAGGGCTCGTTGTGCTGGACTAGTTAGAAACATGGCTTTAAGTCTAATTCATTACCCACTTATGGCAAATGTTTTGTGCTGTGCAAACAATCCGTTGTGTTTTCACAGAATCAGAGACTCGTAGAATGATTTGGATTGGAGGTGACCTTGATGCCTTGTGAAGGCTGACCTGGAACAGCGACCAGACAGAGATAAAGTACAAAGTAGGGATTTATTAGAAGGTCTCCATGGATGCACCTTGGGCAGCAGAGGAGCCCAGGCAGGGCTACACCCACGATGAACCAAAATGGTCCCAAAATGGACAAGTGGTCACAGGGTTTCACACTTTTATAAGTTCTGGTCCATTTGCAAATTGGAGTTAATTTTCCAGTTAGAGCTATAGCTTATGAAGTCCAATCATTTCTATTTTTCTCTCTTCATTCTGCCATTGTTTATTCTCTTGGGCCTGAGATTTCGATCTTTTGTCCTTGGTCCCCAGCTAGAGAAGAATAGTTTTGTCTCCCTAGTCAGTGAAGAGAACTCACCATCCCCTTATATGAACTAGACACTCAGAACTACACACTAAAGCAGCACAGAATCTGAAAAACATAAAAGTGAAAACTTGAGGCATCGACCTGATAGATCTTCTGATTCCAACCCCTTGCCATTGGCAGGGATACCTTCCTCTACACTATGTTTTTCACCCAGATGTCATTTAAGTGGAAGAACACATCTAAGGAAGGTAGATTCTGTTGATCCCTCTCTGGCATGTGGGTGAGCTGCTCCTACATGTGAGCTGAAGGATGGGGAAATTTAGCTAGTGCTTACAAGTGCTTGTGCAAAATTATTGTACCCTCATTCACAGAGATAGTGGTGCCCTAGTCCCAGTTTTGTGATCCTGCTATGCCTGGATGCATGTTTCTATCAGGTGGCCTGACACAACCTTATTCTCTGTGTTTTCAGGTAATGTGTAAGGTATACTTTTAGGCAACCTGTTAAGTTACACCGAGCAAGTTCTCCACTTTGGCAGAATGAAAGACTAAATTAGGTGGTGTGCAAGACTGCACAGCATAAATCTCAGAGTTCAGAGAGACCAGTAGGAATGCTTTGTGTTTTGCAATGCTCACAAATTCATCTCCACAAACAAAGCACAGCTGAACAAGATCCTGAACAACCTTCCAGTCCACTGGTGACTGTGGGAGTGCTGACACTCATCAGATTTTAGGTTTATGGGCTCCTATCATTTGAGATTAAACTGGGCCCATGTATTGTAAATCGAGTCATAAACTCAGTGTTTTTATAGCCTTGAGGCTAGATTTGTTTTTGAGATCAATACTGTTTACTGTAAATCCTTGCAGAGGTACAACCATCATTGCCTCTTTGCCACGAGCTATCCACAAACGTGGTGGGCTGCTTGAAATCTGCGTGCTCACAGTGCAGAACCACGAAGTATTGCTGCTGGTGGACTTTCATGGCCTGGTAAAATGACCCTTTAATAAAATTGGCCAAAGTCAGTGGAATTGCAGTAATATAATTGAGGTTACAGCCAGGCTACCAAGGCAGAGTCCTTCCCTTTACCTTAATGCATCAGAGAGCAGAACCTGGCCCTGAGCCTGTAATCAGTTTGAACAGTCTGTCAGGTGCTTTGGGATTTGGAGGTGAAAGGTGCTGTGTAAATGTCAGGCATCATTTGCTGGGGCACTACATCCAGGCTGAGAAGCACAGTGTGCCAGAGACTCTTCAACGTGGTGTTAGGAGTGATCTTGGGAAACATATTGCACTGGATATATGGATGTTGGTTGAGCGGAGCCATGTAATTTCAGTTACTCTAAATCACCAGATGCATTTTCCTTTATCTCCCTATTTTATCTAATTTTCTCCCCAGTCTCCTTTATTATTAAAATAAATCAAACCAAGTAGCCATGAACTAAGATATTTGTTTATGCAGAAGAGGTGTGATCCCAGCTCCCTGAAGCTGCTCATATAAAATAACAGATCACAGAGAATCATTTAAGCTGGAAGGTTTATTTGGTTGTGGGTTGCTCTTTTTGGGTTCATGAAATGCTGATGAGCCAATCACAACATTCTCACATCCATTTTGTTATTGCAAACAACCTACAAAGTAATGAATAGCTGACACTAGGCTGGGGAGGACGTTCACTGCTGAGGCTCCAAAACACACATTCCATTATTTGCACTAGTCACCTGGTTGTCTCGCTGCTTCCTGATGGCATTACTCAATTAATTAGGCAACAGAATATGCAATTTGGAGTGCTGCATATGTATTCACATATATGCATATGTGGGCTGATGGTTGCTCTCAGGGATTTTCAGTGCCTCAGAAGACTTGAATCCAGTCCCAGATAAACAAGTCAGTTCCAGGAGAGGGGGTGTGCTATGAACAGCCTCTTCTGTGGATGCCGTTTTTCCTTCAGTGAGTGCTCGTGACTTTATCTTTCAAGCTTGCTTTTCAACAGGCTAAATCTTCATAAAAGTGAGTGTAGAAACAAGGAAGGGACTCTCTTCCTATTTTGGTTCCTCTGTGACACAAAACACCTTTCCAGGTGAGAAACTGAACTTCAATTAATTTATCTGAATAAACATATCCCACAGAGCACTTTCCAAGCCATGTGGCACCAATGAAGGGCTCTCCTTTCCTTTTCTGGAGCCAAGTAGGTGGTAGAAGAGGGAGCTGGCTGCCTGCACAGAGAGAGGCTGCACAGAAAGAGGCAGCAAGGTTGGGCTGGGATGAGAGGGATTTTCTACTTCAAGTCACAAAACCATGGGAAAGTGACTGTAGATCAGGAGAGGTTTCTCTCCCAGACTGTCCTTGGGTTCTGTGTCCAGCCCAGTTCCCCCCAGAGGGAAATTGAGAGCTCTACTGACACTGTCTTCAGGGGGGCTCTGGGAAAAACAGCTTCAGGAGAGCCTCTGTGAAGACCTTCTCACCTCTCACTGTTCCTCCTTTTGTGATCTACTCCGTCCTTGATTCCCGTTTTCCTCTTTTCCATTTTAGTTTCTACTTCAGCAAAATCAAACTTAGGCGTTATTTGTGTTTTCCACTTCAGTTTTGATGAAAAGTCCTTTCACCTGTGACATACAAATCCAAGCTTTTCCTTAGACAAGAGCATGTTTTTAGAATAATTTAATTTCAGTATCTCTAAAGCGATGGACTTTTTTTTCTGCTCTACATCTTTAGGTGTTTGCACATGTAAACAGCATCCAGTGACTAGGCACTGCAGAGGTAAAGTTATCAGCAACATCAGCTGGGAATATACCAATCTATAAGTATCAATCTAAATTCTGTATATTTTTTATGTATGCTTGTGTGCCAGAGGAGCATGTTTGTCTTTTATAAGAAAAAAAAAAAAAAAAAGACATGTGAGAACCTTACAAGCTAGAAAAAAAAAAGGAGATACAGGAAATAGAGGCTATTTCTGGAGTGTATTTTTTTTTCAAAGCAGAGTTGTTTTGGTTTGATTTGTTAAATAGGAAGGTCAAGAAAGGCAAGAGAAAAAGTAAAATTAATCTGTAAGAGAGTTGTGACGTTGGAAGTGTAAGAGATAGAAGTTATTACTGAAAAAGGAACGTCTTCAATTTTGCATGTATTATGGATTCTAGAAAACTATTTTCCCATTTAGAGCCTGAAAAATAAATTGCTTTTTCAACACCTCTAAATTATTTCCTTTTCTTTTCTTTTTTCCCAACACTTTTAGAATCAAAAATCAAGTTTTCAGCCTTGCCAAAAGGGCTAATTTTTTTTTATTTTTCTCAATGAAAGAAAAAAAAATCTAGAAAAGCTAGATAATAAAGGCAAATGCTTTAAAATTTTCTGGACATAAAAAACTAATTTAAAAATTAGATGAAGATGCAAAGCATCCTTCCACTCACTAATTTTTTGTTCCAGGACTTATCATATAATAGCAAGCACAGAGAGTGAATCTAGCAGCAGAGACCTTCATGAAATGATGGTAGCCTTTATGAGACATACTTATGGTTTCTCCTCATAAACAGTTTTATGTCTCCTTAGAAGATTTTAAGGATGGTGATTACTTTGAGAAAGTACATGTGAATATAATAAAAAGTTGAAAAAGAAAAATAAATTAAGTAGCAGATTTTGATAAATACAATGTAACTTGTTCAAAAAGGTTAATTTAAAGGAAATTGGTAATGAACTATTTAGTATTTCAAAGTTTGGATGCAACCATATGTTAGCTAAAATATCCCAAAATAAAGCCCATATTTTGGAAATGTCTCAAAACTTCCATTTTCACACAAACATGAACTCATGAATTTTCCATGATTTTAACTGAATATCCTGCACACTTAAATATTGTTTTGTGTCACAACTACGTGGTGAAAATTTTTATTGTTCATATTAGAAAGATGGAGCCAAAGAAGAAGCTAAAGAAACTAGAGGAGAGCTGCAGAGGGACTGGGGACAAGGCATGGAGGGACAGCACATAGGGAGTGGCTTCCAGGGACAGATGGGATATTGGGAAGGAATTCCTGGCTGGGAGGGTGGGCAGGCCCTGGCACAGGGTGCCCAGAGCAGCTGTGGCTGTCCCTGCATCCCTGGAAGTGCCCAAGTTGGACAGGGCTTGGAGCAGCCTGGTTTAGCGGAGGGTGCCCAGCCAAACCACAATGATGTAAAATATCTTGGGTTAACCTTCCACTTGCAGTTCCTAGGCCCACAGAACACTTGGATCAGTGTTTGGAGGCATCTTTATGGCTGTCTTGTTGAAGTTCTGGAATTTCCCAAACTGTTTGTGAGATCCGAGTCCATCATGCAGCACTCGGGATCGCATCTGCTGTTGGTATGGGCAGCTCAGTTTGGAGGTGGGGCTGGTGTCACAGAACCAAAGAAAATATGCCCACTTGCTTGCTTCTTCTTCAGACCTATCTCCCCTAGAAATAAATGTCTCTTGGTGAGTGTGAAAAGTTTGATTATCACCTCATTAAGGGCTGAGTGCTGAGCAGCAGGGTCTCACAGAGACTATAGGCAAATTAGTTTCAGCACAAACATTAGTATTTTTGCAGCCCCTATTAAGCTCAGTATTTGGACACCTAGATAGAGAAGATGGAAAGTCAGGTAAAACATTGACTTGTTTGTCAGTAAAAGGCAGTAAATAAATCAGTATTCCTGCTCTATGGTGCTGGTTTTTGGGGTTTGAATGACCATTGTGTGTGTCATCCTTCAGATGAGTTATACTTGCTAAGAAAAACTCACTTTATTTTTTTTTCTCTGCCTGTTAGAATTTTATTTATTAGGCAGCTGATTGCTGTCAAGATTTTAATTTTAAATCCATAAAACTGAAATCATAATATTACCCTGTGCAAAGCACTACTATTATTTTGAGATGGATATCTTTCCCTTTTCCCTGCGACTGGTCTAAACAGCCATTCTGTCAACGCAAATGATTTTTTTTTTTAATTTATTTGATTATTTTTTCTCCATGGTTATGTAGCTTCTAATTAAATGTGACCTGAAGTTTCAGAGGCTCCTTACCCCTGAACTTTTGTGTCAGGCTTAGTACAGACCATCTCCTTGATGAAACACATTCAGGAAGTCCTTCTTGAAAAGCTCTGGTAGAGTAGGGTTAAACAGTTGTTGGGATCTTGATGATCTGAGATGTGGAAACCTCTCTGAGGTCTCAGCTGAGCCTTCTTGTCTTTTATATCTTACTCCTAGGCTAGAAAGAAGTGTTCAGGCTGCCTCTTTCCTGGTGCAAGTAACAGAACATCCAGTGTTTTTCACAGTTTTAACCTGGTTAGGAAAGGAGGTGATAAAAGAATGCAGTCTGGTCCGTAGGATTTTATGGCGTTGTTTCAATGAAGTTTAGATGTTAGCTACTTGCATGAAATGCTTCTTAATGGAACAAACGTTTGCCAGATGGGAGAGAAGACATGCTGCTTGCTGCTGTTTTATTTTCCTCCATTTCCATCAGGCTCCCTTTATATGACAGCCACAACCCAACCTCCAAACTCAACTGCAGTGAGGTTGCCATCTTACCCCAGCAACATTTCCTGAGCTGAAGGGATCTAAGCATGTTTCTGAAACAAGGCAGAATGTTAGAGGATACCTTAACACCACTTGCATTTCAAACAGCCAGCAAGATCAAAAGGAATTTGTTAGCACCTCATCAGTCCTCCAGGTTCAATCATGTTGAACCTTGTTTTCTGGCTGTACTTATTTGTGATTTAATGCAGGTTTTGGATTCAGATCTCTCACCATGCTGTGTGGGCAACCATGCTCAAGTGTGCACCAATCCTTGATGATGCAAGCTGATCATACAAACTGCAGGATCAAGGGTCCAGCAAGAATACTCTTGGTTTTTGTCACTCTTCCCACTCCAAAGGAGACAAAGCTGCCCTGGAAGCCCAACTCATAAACTCCTAAACAGCTCAAAATTTTGGTAAAAGTGGGTTCATGCAATTTTCAGCTCCAGGCAGCAGAACCACCTGAGATCAGGCAGGTCTATGCCTCAAATGGCTCCTGGATTTGGGATATGGAAAAGGTTTAACGAGAGGGTCATGAATTTAGTGCCACACATTTCAGATCATTCTTGGCTGTGGCTTGCAGTGCCAACAAGAATACAGCTGCAAAGACCCAGACCAGGCTTGACTATCAGTATTTACTGCTTCCTGCAGTTAAATCTGCAGAAATATATGCCAAGTGCTTAGGAGCCTGAGCCCTAAAAGGATTCTACCTTTCCTAGCTTTTCATTGCCCAAGGCAACACAGTTGCCTAGAAATAGTTAATGGTGCTCCTTGCAAAGCCCCATTCTCCTTTAAGGGTCATCATTATCTCCATTTTAAGGCTGAACTGAGATTTAAATATAACTTTACATTATTGAGATGCAAATCACCTCGGTCTCATAAGTATTATACGTCTAAATCATATTTTTCATCATGAAAACCTCTCTCTCCTTTTTTTAAAGTGTTTCCCTTTAAGTACGTTTTTCCATTAAACTAAATATATGTTTAATTTTTTTTTTCTCCTCCAAAGGCAAGGTCCTTTCAATTCATGCCAGTGTTATTATTTCTCACAACGAGTTTCATCTTGATCCATAAACATTTTATGCCAAGAAAAATGCCTTTTTAAAGACAATAAGTGCCTATTTCTGCCTGAGGCCATCAGAAACCCCGTAAAGGAGGCAGTAGGAATTAAAGACACTTAATCATATTTCCCCATTTTTAACTGCTATTTTTTTTACACTCTGAAGCAGTTTTTCTATCCTTGCTGAGTCCTATTGAATGCCATAAATCTTAATTAAAGATGTAATTTTTTTTTTATGAAATCTGAGCTGGAAAGCTCATTTCTTACTTTTAAGGGTAGCACTATGTGTAGGCTCATAAAGCAAACAAGACTTTTACACTCACAGGGTTTCAAAACCAGTTATTGCTGTTATTATGTCGAATCAGTACCATAATTATTATTATTGCTTGGTTTGGTGTTTTTATGATTATTGTTAATGCCTGAGCTTTCCATTTTCTGTGCACAAGACATCAAGGGGAAAAGAATAGCTTACACTAGGTGCATATCTGTGTGCAAAATGGAGGAAAGCTTACAGAAATTTACCCATCAGCACAGGAATTTGGATTTAACATTTTCATTTTAAGGTTTTGTGATTTTTGTTGGTGTGCTTGGGCTTTTTTTGGTGTTCGTTGTTGTTGTTGTTGTTGTTTTGGTGGCTTTTTTGAATGTGAAAGCTGTTTCAGTTAGGTAGGCTTAAATAACAGCATGTTTGGTGTAAACTTGCATTATTTTATTGAAGCCAAGAGAATTACACTGCTTTATACTGGGAAAAATGCTATCTCTCATAATGTCATTTTCTCACTGTTCCATGTAATTTTGCTGTTGAGAGGAAGGAGGGGAGCAAAGTTCCACTGCCTTATCTGTATTGGTGGGAAGAAATAGGTACTCCACATCCCTTAAGACAAGACTTGAGTGTGTGTAGTACCTCCCTGCAGATGAAATGGAAAGCACTGTGAAGAGGTTCTGATCTGAAGCCTGGCAAATTCAACGGGAAGATTTGTGTCGGCTCCTGGTAACAACCAATATTTGCTCTCTTTTAATGGCACCTGCTGGAAATAGATCACCTGACAGCCTTGTTCTGAGCCCTGGGACATTTTAACAGCCTGCTCCAAAGTCGAGGAAAATCAACACGAATTTTCCCAGTAATTTCAATGCTGTTTTTGATTGAGCTGCTTTACAGGCTGGCAGAGGCAGATACCATTTCAAGGAACTTCACTTGGAAGGAAGCACTGGCCACCACGCTGCCATGGTTTTCCCAACACTTCTCACCACTGGTGCCATCAAAGAGAATTTCATGAAACTTAACCAATTACCTAGCACTCCTGACATGGAGAAGTAGCAGTGCAGATACATCCAGGAGTGTAGCCCATCTATTCACAGCTTCCAACCTGACAGGTGCTTAAAGAGCCCTTTGGCTTTCCGTGGCATAATTTCAAGTTTCACATTAAGGTTAGTTAGGCATTTACATTCTGAAATGCTCACAGTCCTGCTGGTTGGTAATGAATTGTCCATTTAAATTTGGCTCTTGTATCTGGAGTTTCTCCAGTTAATACGAGTACTTTTCTGTGTTTTGGAAAACAGAACAGAATAAAGGGTAGAAGTTTTGAAGGCTGAGGAGTTGGTTCAAGGCTTGAGTGAGTGTACCAAAATTGGTTCCTCAGTCACTATTAAGCACATGAATAATGTTGCTCCTGTGAGCAATGCTGCAGAGTCCACAATGAAATATTCATGGGGATAAACCTACCTATGGCTGAGGCTTTGTGAGGGTGCAACCTTGTGCTCTCACCTTCTGCTGCAAGGTCACCCTGTTTCCACAGCTGCCAAGTCAGCCAACAAGACACTAGTGGCTTTTATTAGATACTCACAGTTCCTTAACATAACATGACCTTCCTCAATGAAGCCTGAATCAAAAGGGCATTGATTTACTGGCTGTGAAGTGATGTTTCCTCACTGGCATCTAATAATTTATTTAAGGCATGGTTTTGCCAGGAAAGTCTCTCATTACTTCAGAACCATCTTTCCTCTTCCAAAGGCATTTTGGAAGATAGCAAAAATGCAAAGAAAATATGTTTCCCATCACGCACCACTCACAGAATTTATTTTGGGCAGCTTTCATGCCTGCAGCTACAGTATCTCACTTCTTCATGGGCACTAAGTTTGGGAGAAAAGCAGGAAGCACTTATTTTGCATCACAAATCAGTTGCTGTATTTGGTAGTTTCCATTTCATTCACGGTAGTAATTACATGGTTACAGCTATTCTGAAGCTTCCTAGTGAAGGATCATAATTTTCATGCTTCCTCTAATTTATGAAGGGTAAAAAAACCCCAACCAATCAGTATCATTTTTTTCTCAAGCTGGTATAATTTTTGGGGGTAAGGTTCATAAAAGAGAAATGAAACTTTATTTTGAGGAAACTCTGATGAGTACAAGTAGGAGGAAAGACGAGAAACATTGCTGGATTATGGATAGTGGGGTGAAAAAGGGTTCCCAGTGGGGTGACATAATTAGCCAAACTGGTCTGAGGACAGCAAAGATCGATACTTCCTAAGATTCAAAAATCCAGATAAAGTAATTTTTTGGACAAAATACCAAAATTAAAGGAAAAAAAAACCCCAACATATCTAAGGACAATCTTGTGCAGCATTACTGAAACAGACTCTATTTAGACAGAAACTTTTAAGGAAGAGGGTTTGACATTGAGTACTCAGCCTTTTTTCTTATTTTAATTGCTATTTGTTTGTTTGTGTTTTTGAGTTTTCACGAGGTCTCTCAATTTGTTTGTCTGAGGGCTTTGTGCGTGTTTATTTTTATTTTGTTTCTGGATTTGCTGTTTGTTTGGTTTGTTTTGCATCATGTTATTACCAGCCCCCACCATCCCTTCTTTCCTGGGAATTCACTTCTGTGTGATCTTTCAAGGATTTTGGCAGTCATTTCACAGGCCCCATTCTGACACCTTCCAGACCCCCACAGTCCATACACTGCAGTCTGAGAAACACAGGACAGGACAACTTCCCCAGGCTCCAGCTGGCTTTATTTGCTATAAAACTGTGATCTTGCAAGTTCTGGGCTTTGCAAGTAATTTAATGCAGGTGAGCAGGGAACTGACACAGGTCATTTTGGGCTATTTTAGCTTAATTTAATTTTTCAGTTCATGACGTCTCTTGTTGAAAGCTGATTAACTCTGTTTGTGATTGACTGTTACACCACTTTTCCTTTGTTTTTTTTGAAACAGTCATGAATAGAACACCCACAAAAATAATAATATTAACAAAACCTCCTTCCACAACCTGTGACAAAGGTTAATAAAGTATTTCCATGTTTTTTAGTCTTTAGTTTTTTTGTTGTTTTGTCAGCTATGCACATACACACACAGAAATATATACATGTATACATACACCTATAGGTATTTAGGTACACACACACATGTATATGTGCATCTACATATAAAAATATATATATTTTTAAATTTATTTTTTATTTTCTTCAATTCCTGAACTTAACTGATGGGTACTGAGTTAGGGTGTCATTAAAGTGATATTTTGAGGGAAGTTTAACGATGGCTTTTTCCATATGAACACTTTTGAGTACAGGTCACAGGTTGAGAGGGTAAACACAACTCCTGGATTGGTACAGAAATGTGCTTTATCCCAAAGCACTGTTGAAGCAATAACATTGTCACCAGATGGCTGTTCTATACCTGCAGGATGGTCAAATGTTTCTGATGAGTGTCTGCAGCTGATGAAGTTGGTTCTCCTCCTGACAGTCTGGTAAGGAAATCAGAAAGGCTTTTTTTTTCTTCTTTTCTTTCTTTTCTTTTCTTTTCTTTTCTTTTCTTTTCTTTTCTTTTCTTTTCTTTTCTTTTCTTTTCTTTTCTTTTCTTTTCTTTTCTTTTCTTTTCTTTTCTTTTCTTTTCTTTTCTTTTCTTTTCTTTTCTTTTCTTTTCTTTTCTTTTCTTTTTTCTTTTCTTCCAGTAAAACCTCTTTTCCTTTGCAGTGGTGAACCTGGTGCTACTAACCAAATGCAAAAAGAGGTTTCCTGTTTTCAGTGGGGATCAGGGGCAGCCTCAAAACTGGGATATGTGGACAGGTCTAGGAAGACATTTGTCTTTCTCTTATTCTTTGATTTAAAAGAAATTTTATATTTCCTATTCTGTATCAAGTGTTTTCCAATAGCCACTGGCACTTTAAAAAGTGAACTGTCATTTAAGGAACACTTCATGCTTAAAAATGTCACTAGTCTCTTCTAGGTATTAGAATTACTTATTAGATTATACAAATCTCCTCTGTTGTGAATGCAGAAGAAATTCAGAGGAATAGACAATGCTGGACATAAATTATAAATGCAAAATCTCAGAACACCAGACTTTACAGATGATGGGACTCAGATTTGCTATGATAGTTGAGGTTTGTGGCTCAGATGCCTCTTTATAATGACATTATGTTAACTTTAAAAAAGACTTCCCAGCAATCTACCAGGAAAATTATAGTAAATAATTATCAGCTCTCAGCTCAGTCTCTATTTTATTTAGTGAGTATAAGCAATGTGAGTACTTGAATCACACAGTTATATATGCAAAGGCATCTCTTTCAAAGATAATTTTTTAAAAAAGAAACAACAATTTTTTGATGGATAAATAACCCATGAACAAAATTGTGTGTTCGTGCTGAGGAGTGACTGGTCTGCCTTGAGGAGATGCAGAAACCTTTTCATGAGCCTGTGAGCTGCTTGTCTGCACGTCTGAACACCAGAAGTTCTGCTTCTGGATGAAACAAAGGACAGCTTTACCCTACTCAGAAGGCAACGGGAGGGTGTCACAAACAGAGCCACCAACCTACAGGAATCTAACTAAATCTGTAGGTCTAAGCTGTGCAGAAAAGGCCTCCGTGCCAAGAAAAATACAGATATTCATCCTTCGTGGTTTCACCCTTTTCACCACCATTTCCTTGCCTCTTGTTTCTTTTTTTCTGCTCTCAATTAATTTCTTAACCAAATGGTGTCTCCTGGAAAATACCATTCCATAATAAATGAAAAAAACCCCAACATTTCAGAGGTTGGAATCTCCCACCAATTTTGAGCAGGCAGAGTGGAAAGGCATCAACTGAAGTTGTTGCTGTCTGGCAAAATGTTTCATTTCAAGCAGGAAAAAAGGTTTGACTCTGACTTTTTATCCTAAATAGACTTTTGACTTCTTAAATAAATTATCAAATTTTTTAGTAGTTAATTTTTTAAAGCAGAATATTATGGCACTAGTATGTCATGAAGTGTAAACACACACACATAAATATGTAGGTATATAATATATTCTTACCTTTTTTATATAAAAGTAAAGTACAAAATTCTACTTCATCAAAAGCTAATTCTTTGGGCTCTCAAGGACCCCAAAGACAAGATATTTTTGAAGTCCTGTGCGTTTGAGTTTTTATATTTTTTTGTGATTCAGAAGAGAGAACAGAAAAAGGCCTTTACAATATTAGAGCTACATGGGGATTATTTGTATCTTTAAATGCCCTTCCTTTCACTGTGCCTCACCTTCACAGCCACACTCGTGATGGCCCTGCAGGAGCCTGGCAGAGGAGAAGTGACCTGGACAGAGAGCAGGATGCTCTCGAGCTCCTGGTTCTGCTGCAGCTTGACTTTGGACAGTGAGTCCCAGCTCTCCTGCAAGAACTTGCATTTGTGATCCCATGTATGACCTGGCTGAAGGTTTAAACCTCTGGCAACAGAAAAGACACAAGTGGTGCTCATATTGAGTAGAAAACAGGCATCAGAGCCATGATGTCAGAGCCATGTGGCAGCACTCTTTGTCTTTTGGGACTGTGGATGTGACAGAAAAAAGAAAGAGTCGGGTTGAGGCTTCGCCCATTGATCTGGGCAAGGTGTTGTACTCAGACATGTTATATTTTGTGTTATATATATAATATATGTATATTTTTTTGAGACAGGCTGGCTGCATAAGCCACAGCAAACTCAGCTGTCGCCCACCAGCTGTAGCCATCCACATCACACAGTGTGGCATGCTGCACTTTGAAGGCAGCAAGGCTTATGCTCCTGACAGGAAATTGTCACAGGTGTAATTACTCAAACAATATTGTTAAATTCCAGTGCAACATGTATTGCCACCCATCAGTTACAACAATCACTGCACAGATACAATCTGTTCCTTGGTAAAATGCAGAGGTTTGTAACACACTGTACATTGAGCTCACAGAGAAAACCCTGCCTGGGACTCTAAGTCCTTTATCCACTCCAACTGTTATTACTTGTAGCTCTGTGGTACCTGGGGACAATTATTCTCCTATTGTATGTTCAGAAAGAGCAGAAGCCATTCAGGTAGCTGAATTGGTAAAATGAAAGCTAGCAATCTGGATAGGAGAACAAGTTGTCCTGGACAGGTTATTTTACTTACTATTCACAAGAGGCTTAAAGGTCACTTGTGAGTTGGATGACAGAACAATTCAGTTAAAAGGGACTGCTGAGGGACATCTACCCCCAGCTCTCCTGTTCCTTGAACCACAGGATGGTTTGGGTTGGAAGGAACCCAAAAGACCATCTCATTCCAGCCCATCCCCTGCCATGGGCAGGGACACCTTCCACTCTCCCAGGTTGCTCCAAGCCCCATCCAACCTGGCCTTGGGCACTGCCAGGGATCCAGGGGCAGCCACAGCTGCTCTGGGTACCCTATGCCAGGACCTGCCCACCCTTACAGGGAAGAATTTCTTCTGAGCCTCTAATGTCAATCTCTACTCTACTGTTTCCCCTTTTCCAACCACTAAGTGCCCGTGTAAAAAGTTGCTCAACTCTGTTTCATGGGGTAGTCTTTCCCAGATAATGGACTCTGGGAGATTCCAATTTCTGCTAGCCAATTTCTCCAGGCCACAATTATTCCTTCTGAATAAGAACTTTTCTGTCCAGCATGTCAACCTCCCAGTCCAACATGGTGTGATCTACAAACCTGGTGAGAATACACCTCATCCCCCTTTTCAGGCTCTTAAAAAAGAACACAGACTCTGGCTACAGGCTGGACTTTGTATCACTGCCCACCACCCTAAAACCCAGGAAGTATGGTTAATTTTCCACAATCCAGCTAATTTTCCACAATCATCCCATCACAGAATGTTTATTCAGTTTATGAATTGCCAATTTGGCTATGGTGTATTCTGGCAAACTCTGTCAAAATCTTTGCTGGTGTCAAGGTGTGCAGCTCCTGCTGCTCTCTCCCTGTCCCCAGAGCCATAATTCAAATCTCAAACACAAAATACCATGTTAGTTGTGCAGAGAGGGAAATTGAAGCACAGGTAATTAAATATGCCACTGGTTCCTAGCCTAGCAGTAAAGGATATTAAGAAGGTAGATAGAGTTTCCTCTAGGGCTTTGGAAGGTTTGTGACTTTTGTAGAGGTAAGGAATGTTTTCTGCATCTTGGTAAGAGGAGGTACAGTACAGCTGCTTGTTTACAGAGGTCTGGATCTCAACAGCACACACCAATCTGTTTCTGTGTGTGATAAATCATTTTAATTACCCTGAGTTTACTTTCTTTATAGGCATCCCTTCCTTATTTAAAATTAGCCCTCCATGTGTCGCCCCACTGGCATGGATGAAGAATCCCAAGCAGAAACATTGCCCTAATTCAACTAGATCAGGGGCACACCATATTTTTCAGTTAAACAAAGGCAACTCAATATTTAGATCATCTTTCTTGTTCCAGCTGCTGCCCCTTGCGTGGTGTGTAAATTAAGAGCTCTTGTGCTAACCATTGATTTTTCTTCCCAGGATCCCAAGGGGACACATCCTGCTAGGTTTATTCTTGAGGAAGCCCATTCCACTGCTGCACAAAGCTGGCATTGTCAGGAAGATTTAGCTCCCGATGACAAAACATCTTTCATTGTGAATTCTACTCATCATAAGGAGCTTACAAATCCTAAATCACAGTGGGGCCACCCTTTCTTCTGCTCTCAGTGCACCATCATAACTCTTCCACCTTAACTATCAGAGGAATGCTGTCTATGCCTCTTATCAGGCCTGGGTCAGAGGTGAATATCTGAGCTTCTCGGTCACAGTGACACCAAGTGCTGTGAAATATGGCAATAATGATCTTTGGGAATCTCTGAGGGCATTCTGTAAACCCAAGCGGGTCTGCGTGACTCTGCTTTTTGTCTTCCACTGCAGATGTGATGCTACCTTGAAAGAAGAGGCTAAAAATCCCCCTGAAAGCAGCCTCTGTGTTTGGGGTGGTGAAGGGGAGAGGGTTGGGGTTTAGCCACTGATGGTATGGGAGAACAGCTGGGAGAGGGGGTTTGTGGAGCTGTCTCTGGCCTGTGCAAATCACCATTGTAAATAGACACTGATAACTCCTAGAGACATTCAGTCACCTTTCAGCACTCCTTCTTAAAATAGACTTCTTTGTTCTTGGGAGAGAGCAGAATGAAACCACAGTCTCATCCCTAAACTAAAATCTTCTAATTGTCAATCACCCCCCACCTTGAAATAAGGATTTTCTCCCCCCTTCTTGCTGGACTTCTATCTTCCAGTCTGGTTCCTACTAGTTTTCCTTAGATAAGAAAAAGGGAAGGTGGGATATAGAATCATAGAATCATTTAGGTTTTAAAAAAACCCCTCCAAGATCGTCGAGTCCAACAATTAACCCACACAAAATATTTTTCAGTCTTTTTGGATCATGGACATACCTTGGGTGAGGAACATCCAGGTAAATGACAAAGAGGAAAAGAGGAGATTCCCTGAGTGGTGGCAGGCAGCAGGGGAAGAGTGGAGGGTCTGCCGAACAAAGTGCTCTTTATTCTGCAGAGCACGGGGAGCTGTGTGTGTGCAGGGTGATTAGAGCAGAGAGGCCAGCCACTGCTAGTGTGTTCTGAACCCGTAATAATCACAACAGAAATAGAAAACACTGGGAGATGGAGCACGATTTCCTGTGTCTGGGCACGCAGAAAGAGCAGGGAGGCTCGCTCAGCTCTTGCTGCAGAGATTAGAAGGCACAAAAGAGACTTTTCCTCTGTGCATTTAGGTAATGGGCAGAATCTAAATAGACTCTATTGCTGCAGACAGCCCCATTGAAGCAGTTAAAGGTCACACCCGCAAAGACCTGTTGCATTTCCCTAACTCTTAAAGGAATTAAAATAACAATGTCCTTCTCTCCAGTGCAGCAAATATGTTGTAATAATGCTGTGAGGCTAAATTTAGCATTTGCTCAGTAGCAGATCGCAATCCCATCACCACAGTATACCCTGAGCTGAAGGGACACATAAGGATCACACCCGATGCCTGAGAATGTTGTCCAAACACTTCTCGAGCTCTGCCAGGCTTGGCGCTGTGACCACTGCCCTGGGGAGCCTGTTCCAGTGCCCAGCCACCACCGGGGGAAGAGCCTTTATCTAATATCCAACCTAAACCTCCCTGCCACAGCTTCAGGCCATTCCCTTGGGCTGTGTCACTGTCACCAGGGAGAAGAGAGGAAGCTGCAGACCACAGCGAGGTCTCCGCCCAGACCTGTTCTGCTCCAAGCCCCCTTTTGGCCTCACCTCTGCCCTCCTTGCCTCGCACACCCCCTCTCTCGGGTCACATCTGACTCCTCCTCCCCAGCGTGCTTAAGAGCCAGAAACCTGGCCACTAATTACTGCGGTGAAGATTTGCAACCTGTCTGGCAGTGCCAGGAAGCGGGGCACAGCCTTTGCAAGTGTGGAGGGATCAATCAGGCTCAAGTCCAAACAGAGTGTTTCTGTTTCCAGCTGTTTCTGAGGGTCAGCAATGGCAAGCACCACTGAGCATAGATGTTGGGCTGTCAAGGGTGCAATACATTTGGGAACTCACCCCATGGGAAGGGCAATGGGATTCTTCTACTTTACTTTTATCTTCCATACTCAACTCATTTGATCACACACACCAAGGGGAAAAAAAAAAAAAAATGTTGTTGTTGGTGGGGAAGCTGTCCATGAAGAATTTTCAAGTCTGTTTTCAATCAGATTGATATATCTTTTCCCAAGCTTGGTGTTCCTGCCACTCTCTGGCCCTGCTTCCTCTGCCCCTTTTCTGAGCTCTACCATGAAGTTATTTTGCTAAGGGTTGTGACAAGAGACTTTGCAGACTTCAGATTTTTGATGTCTTGAAGTGCAATTGGATATATGAGAGATATGATGACTAAAGGAAAATAAAGGTCTCAGGACAGGCTGCTTTCATAGTATCTTTTGACTGCATAGAAATTCTTCCAGTATTATTAAACAGTATTGTAGTAGTAACAAAGAATAATAGCCAAATCTCAGAGATTTAGTGCGCTAAGTAGAAAAAAAAAATAGATTCTGCGTTAATTGAATAGTCAGGAGAATGTGAGAATGAATCCAAGTTTTCATTTACAGTTCTGACAGAACCAGAAAACAACAGATTTTAAGACCAGAAATAGACCTTAAGCTATCTGCTTTTTCAACCTCCTATGTAACAAAGTTATGTATCATCCAATTTTTCAAAGTAGAAATAGTAGTTTAATTTCCATTTTCTCCTTATGTTTTTAAGAATGGGGGAGGAAAGCAAAGGTGTGAAAAAAAGTTGGTGCAATTTTTCACTGAGTCGAAATTTACAGGTAGAAAATTTGTGGGTTTGGACCACACCCATGAATATCTAACTACCAGAAACTAGCCAACAGTCTGATCCTCGTTGTGCTTCACAGGAGGCTACAGAGGAGAAGATCTGTTATGTGGAAGTGGCAGGAGGTCATTCCTTGTCCTAATACAAGCAAGACGAGAGCTTGTGGAGGGGCTCCCATTTGCTTTTGCACGTCACATCAAAGAAAAAAAAAATCAAGTTCTACCTCTTTATTCCCCCTTCTTGCAGAGCAGAGGCATTGTGGATGCTTGTTTCAAATACTGTGGGGGGATGACCCAAAACCCACTTGTGTAAAGAACAAGTGAAATTGTTTGTAGCTGGCGACCTAACTGTGGGTGTCCCCCCTCTATTCCATGTGAGAATTTCTAAATACAAGTATTACTTTTGCCTTATGCTAATAATACTGACAATTGTATGAGAGGGAGAGTGGTATGTTCTCAAACTGACTGTGACACTGTCTTTGCCCAAATCTTGGTGGATGTTCTGAACAAAAAAAGAAGTTCCCTGGATGTTGGAGGAGTTATTGCAAAGGCAGTGAATATTTCCCATATTTGATTAGGTTGTTTAACCTAAGTAACTGCTGCTGCATCTTGTTTCCAGTCGTGAGCAAGGGCAAAATGATCTTGAACTGAAAATGAGAAATAACAAATTATTATTCCCTTATAATTTGCTGTATATAGTATTTCACATATTTATACAGAGAGGCACATTTAGTCATAGACATGATAGAGGAAAGAGATCAAGTATCATTTTTGACTTAAAAAGTATTAATTCATGATTTAAGAAGCTGTCTTTCTTACTTCAATGCAGGTATAAAAGGGTCTTTTTGAGCTTCTCAAGCTAATTAATAAATCCAATGAAAAATTATGTGCCATCAACTGTAATCCTTTCTACAATATGTATCTTGTGAAAAGCAAAATTATCAAGTGCATACAGTTAATGGCAGACAGGAGTCACAGGATAATTCAGTTCTGGAGGAACCTCTGGAGGTCAAAACTTCAGCTCAAAGGACGACTTGATCAGGTCAGATAAACCAAATCTCTGCTGAAGCAATGAATAAAACAGTAAGGCTTTTTCCCTTGAATTACCTTAATTTGCACATTATTTCTGAGCCTGAATTGTGCACCACCAGCCATCACTGAGGTTTGTTAGGTGCCATTGTAACAGACCCTGTTAAAATGTTTGTCCCCTTTCTAATAGGTCCCCTTCATGCACTAAAAGGCCACAATAAAATCTTCCTCATTATGGACTGTATAAACCTGTATTAGTTTCTCCTGTACCAGGGAGGAAGCGAGACCGTGGTAAATGCAGATGCATGAAATTAGGTGATTTATTCCATTTTCAGTGCCTGGATTTGATTTAGTATTTTCCAGCCTGGATGTCTTGAACACTGTTGATATGTGGGCAAAATTTGCTTACGGGTTGACTCAAGATGGAAATGGAAAACTCATAATGCGGCTGAGGTGGGAAACTATTGCAGTGGCCGTACTTTTTTCATTTTCTACCCCTTAAAAATTATAGTTTCTTTCACTAACTAGAACATTAAGACACAATTCAATTAATTATAGACTAAATTGGTTTCTTATTCTCATTCTCTAGAAATACAGAGAGCTCTGGAGAACACAGCGTTTGCTCCTTTCCTTCTCTTGCCTTCATGAGTGACCAAGGTGATATAATTTCAAAGAAAAGGAGAACATGGAGCTGCATTCAGTAGTTCTGGCAGCAGTAGCCCTGAGGACTATTTCCTCCTCAACTCCAAGTACTTAAAAGATTAGTTTAAGCCATGAGGCAGGAAGGATTGCTTTGGTATGATAATAGAGAGAATTGCACAGGATTCCCTTCTGAGTATGTTGGTTTTGAATTTAAGGAAAAAGAAAAAAAAAGAATTTCAGGTCAAAACAAAAGGAGATAAAGAAGCACATTAATAAAGCTGTAGCTATGAGAGTTTGGCTCTCAAACCTGCTCAAAAACTGAAGTTACTTTAAATTGAGTATTATAGGATGCTGATAAATTTCACTTCCTGTTGAAAGAAAACAGAAGTTGAAGCTGAGACATTTTAAAATAAAATCTTGAACAGTATTTTCATTCCATAAAAGTTAATTTTCTCAGCAGTTTCTTTCTCTTGAGCTCATGTGGCTTAATTTATGACTGCAGAATTGCCTATGATAACAAAAAACAAACCCACACCAGAACAAAGCTACTCTTTAAGAGAAGATGTTCAAGATGTTTAGTAATTTCTTAAGAATCTGGGTGACTTTTGTACGAACAGGTAGGCATCTGTTAGAGTGGAATTTCATGAACAGCTTAATTAGCTCTTCATGCTATTTAATGTTATATTAAATGACTTACCAGAAGTTATTAATTAAAGTATTAAAATCTCATTATTTGTTAGTAATGGGGCACATGGGAAGAGGGAAAAGAATAGGACTTTATTATTAGCATGTTTCAGAGAACACTGATTAAATTGGATAAACAGAGGAAATATACATCTGGCTGTTTCCACTTGTTGTATAAAACATCTGATAGTTTGTACTAGTTACAGGAATCCTATAAATACCCATGCGTGTCCACATATGTTAAACTACTAGCAGTGTTGGTTGGTAATCTAAATAAACCTCTCCATAACCAAATTTAGGAAATCAGGGCTTCCTCAGAGGGACTTCTCAGCTCCTCAGAGAGCATCTGTCCGTATTTAGCCACACATTAAACCCACGGTGTGAATGTATGTTTCAGTTTGGCCTATTTTTCAGTAGTGGAGATGGCAACTGATTTGCTTGTTGCTGGGCTGATTAGGTGCTGTGTGCCATGGTGACAGAAGGAGATCAAGCTCATTATTTTCCCTGCCTACCACTTCCTCTGTCAGGTCTTCCTGGCATGACGACTTTCCAGTCTTCCATCAAGGTCTCCAGAATCCCACGAGTTTCCAAGAGGTGAGCCTGTTCTTGGACACCAGGGCTGCAGTTTCTCCCACCTGTCTTAAGATGTCTATATTGCATGTATGTATGATCTGGGAGCAACATGAACCTGGGGGTGTGATCCACCTCAGCAGAAACTATGCCTAATTTCTGATGAGGTGAGAAAAATCTACCTTGAACGCTACTGATAATACTCTCAGATTTCTTTCACCTCTGGTGGTAGCCCAGATAGATTTTATAGGAAGATGTGCTACCACAGATGTCTTCAGTCGTGGTGTAGGAATCTCACCACAGCTTTTATTTGCCTGTGTTTTCCTGTGATGTGTACAATGATCAATGTAAATGCAAAGTAAATCTGGGTTCATTCAGAGTGCAAGGAAAATAACCCAATCCATCAGTTATGAAGGCTTGAATTTCTCTGTCCAGTTCACACTCTGGAAGAAAGAGTTTCTTCGATGGAGGAAAAAATCCATGTTGCAGATTTCTGCAGCTTATATATTAAAAACAACAACAACAACAACAACAAAATAACAACAAAACAAACCAGAGGGTCTAACTGTATTCCTTTTATCATTCAGTCAATATTCTTCAGATGCCTTTATTATTGTGATATTCTTATCTTTTATGAGTGGTGTCCCATTTAAAGCTCTGTTTGAGGATGCAGCTCAGAAATCATTACCTTGCTGCTCTCAGAAGTCAGAAGCAGTTCTGGTTGTGTAAAGTGGCCTGTGGGGCCAGTAAATGTTTTAGAACTTCCAGCTGGACTTCTGAGGAGTGTGAAAGAGACAGGAGGAGACAGAATACCTCAGGACTCTGATGGTACCCACTGTCTTAATGAAATTAATAAGCAGATCTCCAAGGGGTTGCACAGATTCTGCATCTTCCACAGAAAATCTGAACAGATAGACTCAGACTCAAGCTGAAACTCACAGCAGGTCTGAAAGTGACCTTGAAAATTTTTCCTAATCAGCAGCAATCATAAAGGCTTAATCAAATGAGTCAGCACAGATTTTGGTCTTTGTCCTAAAAGAGGTAGAGATGCTTGTATGGTGCTGTTTCAACAATGGGATGAAGAGGATAATTCTGGTCCTGTTGGACGGTTCCTCCCCAGCACAATATTGCAACAACCTTGGGGGGAAAAAAAAGCTAACGTGAACAATAGATTGAATGCAGTGACATGCAGAAAATTCCATAGGGTTTATGTTTTGGGTTTACATTTTGTCTAATTATGCAGCGTAGGACACGGAGGAATGTTGTGCTCAGCTGTGGAAATACTTCTGGTCACTGAGAAGTATTTTGGCTAGGGGTACTCCCCACATTCAAAGTGTCTTGCCTCAAACTGAACCTCTCAATTGGTTAATAAATTCCAAGTGTATGCATGTGGAGGGAAGAAATGGTGCATACTGAAAGCATGAATTCAAAGTAATACTCGGGAAAAGCATCTTTAAGAGTGTGTTAAGGATAATTAATAATATTTCATGTTCAAAAGAGGCAAAAAATGTGAATATAATGCTAGAAATTACCAGAAATTCAATCTAACAATGAAACTAGAAATATCAGTTATTTTATAGGTTCATGGGTTGTCTATATTTGAAATTATTCTCAGAAAGGATATGGGAAAATAATACAAAAAATACGATGGTGAAGACTGAATTCCATGAGGAGGTGCAAGGCTGTGGTTGTAACAGCTTCAATATTGGACAAGCAGGGGCTGTCAATGATGTCCAGAAACTCAAGAGTGTTTTATGGGGAAAAGTACATTAGAAATAATAATTAGTGTTTTCACAGTTAAGAAATAATTATCAGAGGGCATTGGATGAAATTTCCAGGCAGAACTTCTAATGCAAATCTGATGATGAATTACTTTGTAATGAAATGCATGGTTAAACTATTAACTTGATGCCAGAACATATTGTGGAGGTCAGACATTAATTATTAAATTTAGTCATTGGGAAACAAGCTGCTGCTTGGAAAGTTCATAGGATGGTGGAACAGGGAGGTTATACCCAGAGCAGGGTGCTATTCTATTACCTCATTACTCAGATCTAAGTTATTTTCCCAAGCATCTGCCATTAATGCTGTTACAGATACAGGCTAAATAAGCCTATGATATGAACACTTATCCTTACATTTCATATTATATTCTTATTATATATGTGCATCTTTTTAGATTGTTGCATGGGAATGATCATAATAGGGTGGATAAAGAAGTGAAAATCTTAAATAATTTTGTTAGTAATTTTACTGGGTACTCAAATGTTCTAACTACAGATTTTAGGGAGCCTGACCTTCCCTCACAAGTCAAGATCATTTAAACATCTGGCCTGCTCTGATTGGGTTCTGTCATATTCTTTTTACTCAGCTGTTAAAAATATTTGACCACCTGTATATTTTGTGTGTACTAAATTAATTGTTTTTCTACTCCTTGTCATTCAAGTACAGACAGAAACAGCATTTTAATGTAATCAGAGTGGAAAAACACACAAAATTTGTTTTTGGAAAACCAGAAAGTGTTGGGTAGGCGTGGACTGTGTCAGAGAGACAGATTTAGTGACAAAATGCACCTTTGGCACAGGAAATGGTGAATCCCAAGATTATACTAAGCCTAAAAAATGTTCAATAATAACAGTACTACTACTACTACTACTACTACTATTAATAATAATAAAACAATAATAGAGAGGTATTGAAGAATATTTGGCAGGGTGTTTGAAAAACTATCTTTCTGAAAATATTAATTTCTGCTATATCCAGGAGGGTAAAGATGGGACTCAGAGAAGAAAGCTATGGAAAGGGAAGAATTATGAACTTAAAAAATAATCAGAATGAAGGACATAAAGAACAAAAAGGTCAGAAACAGTATTTTATTATTAATAATATCTTGCAACTTTTACAAAGCTTTAAAAGCAAAGAATTCTTTCAGTTTTTTAAATATGCACCCGGATAAACACTGAATTTAAGGCATCAGGATCGCAGGACAGGAAGATAAGAAAGGAATTAAGTTTTGCATTCATGAACATTCTGCACATTTGATAAGTAATACTATTTTATAGCAAATTAATAATTTTCACCCTCAAGTTTCTCAAAGAACTTCACTCAGTAACCATGTGTGTGTGTGTGTGCATGTTTGGAAATCCTGCCACCTGTCCACATGTGTCCCTGTACACTACTAAGATGGCACAAACGTGAACCATTTTGCTCAAACTCTGAGCAAATGCTGTGAGTAGGTAAAGGGTCTGAGTAACAGACATTTGGAGACCTTACCTAAAAAAGATCCTGCCATGGGCAGGGACACCTTCCACTACCCCAGGTTGCTCCAATCCCTGTCCAACCTGGCCTTGGACACTGCCAGGGATGGGCAGCCACAGCTTCTGTGTCAGGGCCTCAGCACTCTCTTAATAAAGAATTAATTCCCAACATCCCATCTAATTCTGCCCTCTGTCAGTGTGAAGCCTGGCACCCCATGTTCTTGTCCTAAGTCCCTCTCCAGCTCTCATGGCACTGGAAGGGGTCTAAGGTCTCCCTGACACCTCTTTTCTCTTCTCTTTTCTTCTCTCTTCTCTTCTCTTCTCTTCTCTTCTCTTCTCTTCTCTTCTCTTCTCTTCTCTT
>VWZV01005532.1:202067-213635 GCA_013397155.1 Irena cyanogastra | reverse complement strand
CTCTTCTCTTCTCTCTTCTCTTCTCTTCTCTTCTCTTCTCTTCTCTTCTCTTCTCTTCTCTTCTCTTCTCTTCTCTTCTCTTCTCTTCTCTTCTCTTCCCAGAACTTCCCTTCCCCTCTCCCTTCCCCTCCTACTCTCTTCCTCACTGCTCTTAACCTTTCCTCGTAGTGGAGAAGCCCTATCCCCCTAATCCTCTTCTTGTCTTCATGGGTACATTTTAATGTGTAAAGATTTTATCTAGTTAAAGATAATTGCCTTGTCTGAAAAGACTCTAAGAAGTGGATCTACTTTTTACATTCCATTAGCCTATCTTCCCAGATAAATTCCTTCATTTTCTTCTCGCTTCTATGATGTATGGAGCACATACTGTAGGTAGAGAGTGGTGGAGGCCACTTTGTAAAAAGTTGGGACAAATCTCAGAGAAATTACAAACTGCACTGAATGCAAGATGTTTATGTAGCCTGGACTGAAGGGATGTGTGCTTCTGGGGATCTGTGGCCAAAGGAGGCCATTCAAGCACAAAAGTGAAGCAGAGGAGCCCTTCAGGACCAGCAGAGGGACCAGAGGAGCTCTCAGGAAGGGGAACTACTAAACTGAGATGAAATCTCATGGGATTGCTCATCCCACTGAAGACAAAGGTGGCAGGGAAATTACTGCAGTCTCTTGGGAGCAAAGAATGAGGACTTCAAGGACAGCAGTCACTCAGGGAATGAGTAGGAGCTGACTACAAATAAATTTTAACTGGAAACAATGCGAACAACAGATAAGAAAAGTAGTTTAGCAGTGCCCTCTAACAGGAGAAGGGTGGGACCCTCACACCCTTAGAAAGGACTTGCTGGACGATTGCTGACGTTAAAACCTTTTGCTTCATGACCATGAGTGTCTGATCTGGTCTGCTGATGCACAGCACAGCACATCTTCTGGTACCTCAGCAATGTGAGCACCTAACTTACACCAATATCACTGCTGGTGTCTCTTCCTCCTCTGCCCCTCCAACCACCCCAGCTTATAGAGGTCTTTGGATCTGAGATTGTTTCCTTAGATATTTAGCCAGCACCTTTTGTGACTCCAGCCAGCCACTCTTGCTTCAAGTAAAAAACATTAAGTGACTGCAGTGAATACTTCCAGTGAATACTGAACACAGTGAACTCAGAAAAAATTAACATGAAAACCTTCCATGAGAATTGCTCTGATCTCTTGTGCAGATGATTTGCAACTCTTAAATTATAAGTCTTCATATATAGCTTTTTTTTGTTGTTGTTGTTGTTGTTGTTTGTTTTAATTCAATTCACTAAACCAGTCAATTACTCTGTTTTATACAGGGACTTGGAAGATGATTTCCTCTCTGAACGGGGAAAATCTGGTTTCCTGCACTGAACTGCAATTTATATATTCTTTGTGTACACATTTCTGCTCAAATGGAGAATAGGAGGACCCCACAAATGAGCACTGCACTCATTTTCAGGGAGCTTTGTGACATTCTTTCTGGCTTAGGTGACAGGAGGATGGAGAGCAGCACAAGGCAGCCTCACTGGTCACATACTCACTGCTCATGTGCTGCACTCAGAGACAACTTCACTGACCATATATAACGAGTATTATGAAGCCCATGGGGTTCCTAGGGGAATATACCTGTGCCCCAGGAGGAGATTCTCCACTGCCTCTTCATTCACAGGTGTTTGTTCTCACGCTGAGCTGCTGCTGCTGAGCCTCTGCTGGAAGAAGAGGCACAAAAGTTATTTACTTCCCCTCAAAACGGGATGATATGACAAAGCCTGTGTGGAAGTAGGTCTATAAACAATGTGTAATTCTAAGCAGCCAGCTAGAAAAAGTAATTAAAGAGAACATCTAAATCACAATAAAGTGCACAGAATTTTAAATAACCTAAATGTATTCCTGCCCTCCAGCTAAGTCATTTGCAATCAACTTGTTGATTCTTTTAACTACACATTAAAACCTATCTCTTCTACAGAATAAGCTTTCAAGCAAACACAGAGATCAAATCTATTCTCCCTAAACTTTTTGGTTTAAAGTTTTTGGTGGGAGCATTCTGCATGCAAATAACCAAGCTGCAACTTGACTTTCCATCCCAACAGATATATTGCCAGGCACAGAGTCTTCAGGATCTGCAGGGATGAAGGGTAATAATTTCCTGCTGTGTGAGAGCAGTCTCTGAAACAATTTCTAAGTCCTCCAGGCTCTGCCTCCTCTGCCTCTACCTGGCCATACAGATTACATGCAGATAACCTGTGGACTTAGTAATGCAGGCAGTCAGTGGTGTCTGGAACATTTTGGTGTGCATGGGAACTGCCTGCTGGGCTCTTCTGTTCTCAAAAGGGATGAGTTTTACCTCGAGAACATTGATGTGCTCGGGGCAGTTGGACTATCAGCAGGGTAATGTTCAAATGATAAATTTCCCTCTCATTTAGCAATTCCACACCATCCCACAGCCTCATAGAAACACAGAATAATTAAGGTTAGAAAAGCCCCTCTAAGGTCATCAAGTCCAACCATTAACCCAGCACTGCCAAGGTCACCACTAACACAAGTGACACATCCACATGGCTTTTAAATCTCTCCAGGGAGCAGGACTCCACTGCTTACCCAGACTTCCTGTTCCAATATTTTACAGACCTCTCTGTGAAAAATTTCTGCCTAATATGCAATCTAAAAGTCCCCTGGCACAACTTGAGGCTGTTCCCTCTCCTCCTGTCCCTGTTCCCTGGGAGCAGAGCCCAGCCTCCCCGGCTGTCCCCTCCTGTCAGGAGTTGTGCAGAACCACAAGGTCCCCCCTGAGCCTCCTTTTCTCCAGGCTCAGCCCCTTCCCAGCTCCCTCAGCCTCTCCTGGGGCTCCAGACCCACTCATGAGGAGTTAACTGATGTGTTGGATTGAGCTACTGTGATGAACAAAGCAGTAAGTCAGAAAAGTTGTGTGAGCATCCGTTGCTCCAAAGGCATCTAGGAAGACAAGTGGTTGGCAATTCCTCTCCTTCATACGCTTGTCCTTGCTTTGCTTTTTTTCACAATTTTTATTGAGCTGTTGTCCTGGCAGCCTTGATTTTGCATTAATTGACTTTATGACTCATACCCGTACATTGACACCCTTTTAACCTAGTGAGGTTTTCCCTCTTTTGTCCGCTTAAGGGTTGAGCTGGGATGCTTTGGTCAGGCAATAATTGCCTCAAAGCCTTCCCCAAACTTTGCAGACATGGAGCTGATATTTTTACTCTCAGCAGTGAGTCTCTGCTGGTCACAATCCACAGGAATGCACCTGGATGCAATTGTGCTTGGATAACTAAACTCGAGTGATGTGTTTCATTTAGTGGGGGCTCCGCTGGCTTCGTCGTAAAGATCAGAGAGTGATTCAGCATTCATGGGGAGGTGTGGCAAAAGAAGGTTAGCTGAACAGTGCTAGAAGTGGAGCCATATTGGGAGCGATTGAAGGAGGAAATGGTCTGGATTTATTGTCTGCATTAAAGATATTGTGGGTCCCATGGATACCAGGAGTGTCATGGAGACACAGCTAATAGGATTTTTATTGGATTATTGTCCGGCTGCTGCACCTGCTTCTGAAGGGACAGTGCAGTGGGTTTCCTGGCACAGTGCTTGAGCAAGGGATCAGAAAGGAGCTATGGGAACTGGAAGCTCCAGTATAAATTTTAAGGGAACTTTTACGGTTGCCTCAAAGCTATTTCCAGGAAGGCAGCAGCCAGTGAGTATTGCTTCTCTCTCTCTACAAAATGTTCAAGTATAGAAAATATGTTGCTGGAGTAAAGACAGCAGGACCTAGCTTACACAATTCTACTCTTTTCAGTCCAAATGTAAGTTACTTTTTATTTGAATTGACTTGAGGGACAGTCTAAAGTTTGGGTTTGTTTTTTTTTTTTAATAGCAATTTAGATTATTGTTGGGTTTTGTGTGAGGTTTTTTTTTTTTTTTTTTTTGTTTGTTTGTTTGTTTTGGGTTTGGGGTATTTTTTCACAGTGACATAGAATCATAGGCTCATTAAGGTTTAAAAAGATGTCTGAGGTCTTTGAGTCCAACCACTAATCTAATCACATCCACAAATGCCACGCCTAACATGTTTTTTCAACACTGCCAGGCATGTGGACTCCACCACTCTCCTGGGCAACCTGTTCCAATGCTTGACCACCACTTCAGAATTTTTTCTTAACATCCAATCTAAATCTTCCCTGGCACGATTTGAGGCCATTTCCTCTCATTCTACTGCTCTCTCATTTTCTCAGTCTCTTGTGCATTAAGTTGCAGTAATTTCCTCCTCTGTATCCTAAATCAAAGCTTCTTCACTTTTATCTAAATTTTGCTAAAGGTTCCAGGTGCAGACTCTTTCTGGTCATTTCCATCCTTGATGATCTCACACAGGGTTTTACTCTCTGTTTCAAGTTCAACAAAGCATTTCCCAACTCCATTTTTTGTTATTTTGTTATACAACAGAGAAATGTAATGAGGGGGGAAAAAAAAGTGAGTTTTCATCCGCAGTTCATTTTAATTTTTTACTCCTGTTTTCTGCTGAAGTTGAACATTAGAGAAACTTGGAAGCCATTGAAATTCAGGTCTCAAGCTAAACACTTCTAGCATTGATTTAAGTGAGTCTTACGAAATTTTAAGTAGGTTTGGACGAATTATTTGTAACAAGTGATTTCATTAATTGCATCTCCTTTCTTTGTTCATTAATTACTTAGAAGGGGTGTGAATTTATTCCATCCAGGACCTATTCCAAAACTTTCTGGAGTAAATGGAAGGAAATAAATGCATTCTGGATGAAGACACATAGATATTTTATTGCATTTCTATGATCCTCCAGAGAAGCAGTGCTTTAATATATGTCTCCAACACGTGATGTAATTCTTATCCACATACAAAAATGTCGTGACTTTTTGTCTATATTTTCTTGACAAAGTCAGCATCTCTTGGAAAAGTCCTACTAGTGTGGTGTGAATATTTTACATCTTTTACTTTGAATGTATTGTTTTAGCATGCATTTTTGCCAGTTAATATAGGTAGAAAACTGAGATCATTAATATAGAAAGTCATCTACTTGAACCTCATGTTTAAAACCTGATGTCTCAGATAATATTGTCATCAAGAATTAGAGCCAGTAGCTTCTAACAGCTAGCAAAAACACAGCAGGACACAGTCTCAAGCTGCACCAGGGGACATTTAGTTTGGGCATTAGGAAGAATTTCTTCACAGGAGGGGTCATTAGATATTGGAATGGGCTGCCCAGGGATGTGGAATCACCATCCCTGGATGTGGCAGTCAGTGCTTGGGTCCAGCAGACAAAGTGGTGCTTGGTCATAGGTTGGACTCAATGATCTCAGAGGTATTTTTCAACCTAATTTTTTCTATGATTTTCCACATACATTTTTTCCCCTCCTTCTCTTTTTAATCTTTTCCCTCAGTGATGCTATTTACTTGGCTCTATACTAGTCTCTTATTCCAGCAATTTGGATGACCCTGAGGATGTTTATATCTACTTCTAGTGGTGTTATATCACTTGTTTATTCACCTGAAATTCCTAATCCTTTAAATTGAATCAGTTACTTTCTCAGCTTTATTTATTTATTTATTTGTCTTTTGGGTAATCACACTCTACTCACTTTCAGTAACCATTTCTCCAGTTCACATATTTTTGTTCCCTTATTTTCTTTTGCTTCAGTATTAGAATTAGAATTAGTATTATTAGACCAGCAGTCTAAAGAATTAGTAGAATTAGTATTAGTCCAGTAGAATTAGTATTATTAGACCAGGAGTTAGCATCGTATTGTATGTTGTCCCTCAAGCATGACTGATTTCCAGTTCTGATAATAAATTTAAAGGAAAATAGTTTGATTAAAAAGATATTTTGTGTTGAAAGAGGTATTATTTTGATTCTGGTTTTTGTTGTATCTTACCTTTGTGATCTCTTCCTCATCTCTAAGAAGTATACCACTAGCAATAATACTCTGCTGGAGATGTAATTTTAAAATTTTGATTGATAGCGAAAACATATAGGAATAATTTACTTAGATACTGCAAATTCTTTGAAAATCCTGCTTGCATTTTAACTTTACTTTCTAATTAATATGTTCCTGCTAACTCACAGTAAATCATAGGAAATCTATACTGGGTGCTGCTAGAATTTTGCATGAATTGGTGTTGGTCATTGTCATTTCCTCTGAGAAATTTGGGAATTTATGCATTATTGAGCAACACTAAAAAGAGAGCTGGTCTCTAGATTGGAGGGTAAAAGAGCATAACAATACACGTGTAGACCCTTTATGATATCCTCCACCCTTGCCAGAGTGTGGCCCTGAGTGTACTTTATTTTCCTCTACAGGTGAATCCCATGATATCCCACAGTCTTAAGCTGTGCCAAGGGAAATTTACATTGGATGTTAGGAAAAAGCTTTTTACTGAAAGAGGGATAAAGCAATGGAATGGTCTGCCCAGGGAGGTGGTGGAGTCACCATCCCTGGATGTGTTTGAGGAAAGACTGGGTGGGGCACTGGGTGCTGTGGTTTAGTTGAGGTGCTGGGGCATGGGTTGGACTCAATGATCTTGAAGGTCTCTTCCAACCCAGTGATTCTGTGTGATATTTATTTTGTTGTTATTTATAATGCAATGTCTTCACAGAAGCACAAAAACCATGTCTTCTACATGGCAAGTGCCAACACTTCTGTTCCTTTCCTACGGTTAATACCAAAAAAAAAAAAAAACCAGAAAAAACCCACAAACCCCAAAAAAAGCCTTCTAAAGCTATCCCACCTACTTTATAACTTGACTTGGCTTAATCCAAGCAGATACACCCACATCAAGATGTATTTCAGTAGTATATTTTTATACCCAAACAATAATGATGGGTAAAATTTAACAGAAAGACTTCAGATGGAGAATTGCCTACTTTGAAATATTGTCAAGGAATACAAGCTATCACTTTGGCCACATGCTTGCTTTGATGACACTTTTATTTACATGCAGTATAGGTGTGTACACTCTGATGAAAATACGTTTTTTGTAATTAATAAAAGTGAGGTACAATGCATGTACCATAAGGCAGGTTGAATAATTGCTTTCTGCAGCTGCCTTATGACTGTAAAGGTGGTCTGAGATTACTGAGGGGTCTAACTCTGAGACTTTTAAAGCTAGATAAGGCATAATCTTAATATTTCTCTGCCTCAGTTCTTCCACCTGGAAAGTGCAGAGAATCTGAAATCTGTACTCATTATCCCACTGACATGCTTAAAATATTTAAGGGGTGAGCTTGAAGATGTGATGGTGGAAGGCAGTTAAGACCTAATTAGCCAGGCAAGAAACCTGTTTTCAGTTTACTAGCGGAACAGAGGCTGATTGGATGAAGTGAAGAGGGCAAGGTACTGATCTTTCCTGCAGGTAACCTGTTTGTCTGGATCATGAGATCATTAGGATGTGGATTGTACCTTTAAACATGCCTTCTAACTAATGCAGAGCAGACCAAACACAGAAGTTGCCTGCAGTTGTATTGAAAATTATAAAACATATCTGTAATCATTCAATTAGACAGTTCAGGGACAACTGTCAGAGTTACTTTACCCCCAAGGATGTGATTACTGAGGTTGACATTGGCCTGGTGGTATCTGAATTTTATTCCAATAATTTGTGTATATATGCCCTCTTGTGCCTCCAGCCACTCTCTCAAGGTGGGTAGTACCAGGAAAAACTGAAAAGGTGAGGAGAGAGATATGTACCACAATCATGGAAACTTGACTCAAGTGATTTGAAAAGAGGGGTTGCTGTTACTCCATGCACAGACCTAGTTCTGATTGTGTGTGAAGTCACTGCCTGTAAAACTCGCCAGTTAAATACCTCTAGAGAATAATTATTTTTACTTATTGGCCATCCTGTAACTTACTGAAAAAAAAATCATGAGAATCCTGCCAAAGTGTCACCTCTGGTCAGGGGCACAACATCATAAACTGAAAACAGAGTTTTGGAGACACACACATTGTGAACAATGCATCACCTTGTATTGAAACAAACAAAACTAAAGAGAAAAGCTTACTTTAGGTTAAAACTTTTCCTCCCAGCTTTCTGTTTTCTTAGCTGGATTTTAAAGTTTTGACCTTTTCATTTCTGTAACTCCAAATGCAAATAGTAAGGCTACTACTAGAAAGCATTTACTCATAATGCTCACTAAATATTGCTCCTAGGAGAATAGTCGGGTCATTAACAAAACACAGTCATCACATCTATGGTCCTCAATGGCATCAGCCCAAGCTTTGTAAGAGAGTGTTCCTCCCACAGGGGTTGTGAGCTCATTCAGATCTCTGCCAGTTTCCAGGATCAAACCCATGAGTTCAAAGGACTCGCCCTGACAATTGGCCGCTGGTTCCAGTGCTTCACTTCCTAGGTAAGACAGGCCAAAAGTCTCACTGCTGTCAGATGTGATGCAGGATATGCTTCCAGGCTCAATACTAATAACAGAGAGAAATTCAAGGAGAAAAACCATCCTGTATAAGAATGGGACATTTATGGAGCAGTTTATTACACCCCAGCAAGATGCCTGTGTGAGTTTCGATGTTTTTCCTCCATGACGGCAGAGGAAGCCGAGATGTCAGACTCTGGATTAGACAAACTCTGAATCCAAAGTTTTATGAGATGAATCCTGGACTCTAAGGAACATGCCACCTAGTTACTGGGGTAGAATCAGAAGTTTGTTCCACACATGTCCTGATCTTCTGTATTTATTTGCTTTGCAAAACACTGAATTTAGGTGTCTAGCTGTTATTTGAAACAGCAAAATAAAGGTTCTTGATGATCATCATAAGTGTGTTGTATCATATCATGGATCTATCTAAACATGGAAAAATATCAAAAAATGTGGTCTGCACAATCACTGACCCCCCAAGGAACAGTAAGATTTGTGATGAGATTAGGTTTGCTGAAAGATTCAAAAATATCCGTGAACATTTTGATAAATATAGAGAAAGTATTCACAGAGCTTGGCTCAAATTTTTTAGGTAGAATATGCCACCTCTTTTGAGAACAAAAGTTATGGATACAGCTAATGTGGGGTGACTTACAAATATGCTTTGCAAAGCATCCATACTTTCTCGTCATATTTTCTCATCATTGTTATAGAAGTAAGTCACAACGATTCTTTTGGTTGCTTTAATTTTGGTATCTTTAGCTTGCTTCACACCTGAATTTTAGATGGTGTGCCTGACTCACAGACAGTATGAGGGATGTACAGAGAAGACTTTTTAAGAATGAAAAACACAAACTCTCTTAGATTTGAGTAAACGTCTGAACTTTCAATCACATAATTAACTTTAAATTATTCAGCAGTTTCTCTGACATGTATTTTATCCTTTGCACATGATTAAAAAATTAATGTAACTGTGCATGCTACCGAGATGTTATCATGGATCCAATGTGTAGTCTTAAAAATAAGAATCAGTGCACTCAGTGATAGTTTATTCAATTGCTATTAAAAAGTAAAATTGAGAAATTATTTTTCAGCCATCTTATTCCGGTTGAAAGGGTCAAAAAAGCACTAGTTTGCATAATGTCTAAGTAAAAAAGAATTGACTCAAGAAAACAGATCTGATGATAACATTTTTGCTTATTTGAAATTGACACTCAGATTCTCTCAATTTGCAAAAGGTCAGTTCTATATTTTTTTAAATAATCACATAAAATATTGGCCTTCAAAATAAGAACAATCTTGTTAAGAGTTGCTTAAACTACAAAGCAGTGTCTTTCATATAACTTATTTTACTAGAGATACCATTATTGCTTCTTGAGTGAGTTTCTAGCAAAGAGTATGAGAACTATTTAACTGGCTAAGCATTTAATGACATAGTTTTTAGATAAAATCCCTTGAATTTTATCAGTGGGTTTATTAATGGAATAGTTTAAGAGAAATTCTAGAGTAGTCTTTTTTTTTGAGCAGTAGGTTAAATGGTTCAAATGAACAAAAAACTTGTCTTGTTTTTTGTTTTATATTTTTAGTGTTTGTTTGTTTATTTGTTTTTTGTATCGAGTCAGTATCTAAAGTCTTTTTTTGAGCAGTAGGTTAAATGGTTCAAATGAACAAAAAACTTGTCTTGTTTTTTGTTTTATATTTTTAGTGTTTGTTTGTTTGTTTTTTATATCAACTCAGTATTAAGTCAGTATGTCCATGAAATGAATTTCAACTTTTAAAAGGTTTGGTTGAGTCATCCTTCCTCCTCACCTCACCGTTTTTTTTTATTTCGTTCTGCTTCTAGGTTGCAGGAAAGAGTACAAACACTTGTATAGATAAAGACTCAAAGCTTTTTAGACTGAATATTCTCTTAGAAAAGAGGATTTTCATCCCTATGTTGAAAACTCAAAAAAGCTCACCTAGATGAGGCTTTTGCTCCATATCCATGCCTTTTGACAGGCGTATTAGTTTATTCTATCTTGAGCTTGCTTGTAGAAGGAACAACCCACAGGGTAGTTGTCTTTCCCCAAATACTGATTTTTGCTCAGGTAATCTCCTCGCTTTCCACCTTGGTTTATGAACAGTGGATGTGAGTTTAGCTCTGCGGCGACGTCTTCACGAGCGCGCGCGCGTTTGCACACGCTCATTGCCAAAAGTGCTGTGACAGCCCCGCTAAGGCTTTTCTCAGATTAAGGAATCATAAGCAGCTTTGGACCACTTGACCCTGCTGGTTCATCATTTATGGTGCTCAGAAACACGTATGTGGCCAATTTGAGTTTATCTGAACGCTTAAGAAGAAGCTCTCCGATTATTAAAGATCGTACTAAGTGATACTGGCAGTAACCCTCTAACCAAAATGGTGCAGCTAAATTAACACGAGATGCTAGGAAAAGTCCTCTTAAAAAAAAAAAAAACCTAACCAAAACCAACTCCCTAAAAAACTAAACAAAAAAAGCAACAACAAAAACAAAAAAGAAACCCCAAAAAACCCCCCCAAAAAACAGTATCATGTTTGAAGCAGCTCTTTCTCAGGAGCAATTTTTCACACGCTTGAAAGGAAAAGGTGACTCACCATCAAATGATCCATAGCGACTTCATTGCAGAGTTTTGCTGGGGATGCAATTTCTAAATGTCTGAAAGGAAAGAAAAAAAATATTTTTATGTAAAAAGGAGTGGTGCCACATTTTTTTGGTATCAATCACACGCAATGATTTATTATTTTAGTAAATGATGCCATATAATCTTTGTGTCACATCAAACAACAAAGTAATAAATTCACTGTGTGGTACTTACAAAGGTATCCAGATTGAATTGAGTTGTCTTCTAGTCCTTTCCCTAAATTGTCACATTTACTGCCTGCTGTAGAAAGAGGAAGCCACCAATTGATTTCTAATTCTGCAAACCCCAGGGTGTAAATGTGATTAGTGGTAATTGGAGAAGTTCAGCAACTGTTAATTTCTCCTCTCTTTGTTGTTTTTCCTATTTAAAATATTAACGAAATGTGTATGTAGACCAAAACTGACTCTGATGCAGCTGAACAAATGATACATATTTAATCAGAGCTGTGGGACCCCAATGCAGTTGTCTGAAACAAATGTGACATGTGCTTCCTCTCAAAAAAA
>VWZV01005532.1:152513-197489 GCA_013397155.1 Irena cyanogastra | reverse complement strand
TACTGTGGATATAAGTGCTATGTAGCCGTGTATGCAAATAATTTTAGGAAATAATTGAGATTATGCAAGTATTTGGCTCATTTTTTTGGTTTGAGGGTTCACAAAAATGTTGGGCTTCAAAGATGGTAGGAAAAAAAAAAAGGTATTTAGCCACAAAGTCTTGGTGGAAAATAAATGCTGTGCCTTTTATACAAGATTAATGAGATCAGAGGAAACTTTTACTTTAGAACACTCCTGACCTTGTTGCAACTAGTCTGTGTCTTTATTTCTCAATTTGCCTATTTTCTCTCTTCTTACTGTCTGCTCCACCCACATTTTCTCCCTAGAACAACCGTAAAATTGCATTTACAGCTGATTTGTAATGCTCAGAAATGCAATTTAGATTCCTTAAGTGAAGCTGTCTCCTTCTAAAAAGAGAGGTCTCTCACTGTTTATTTTTTTACCTTGCATACATCTAACCCTGCTCCTCCAGAACTGCAAGTATGATAAATGTGTCGAAAACATTCACATCAAAACCATGTGATATGAGTTGTTATTTTGACTTCTGTTGACACCTCCTGTTCTCTTTCACCCAGATGTTTCCATAAAGTAGCTCAATTATTTTTTTTATTTTTTCCCCCCACTTTGACAGGAGAAATAGGCAAATCTGTTTCTAGTGAAACTGAAAGTCTTTCCTTCCTCTATCATTCTGTGTGCAGGTGCTTTTAGGCAGATGGGCATTTCTTTACTAGAACTACCTTTAAGATGTGGGAAGAATTTCTGTCCAAACATAGCTTTGATTCACAATGAACCATTTATTCAGTTCATGCAAACTCTTATGTGCATTTGCAGATATTTAGCTTGAACAGGTTACTCTCCACAAATAAGGATCAATTATGACAAGATAAAAAATCAATGTTTTTTTAGGCCAACAGGTGTGTTTTTATGGTTTCTAAGTCAGAGTGTTAAAAGTGTCTAGACACCTAACTGCTATTGAAGTAATTGGCTTTTAAATGCCTGCAAAAGGGTGTTTCTAGCGATTTTTTGACTTAAAAGTTCAAAACAATAACAGTTATCCAAGGCTCTGTGCCTTGTGAGGCATCCAGCCATGACTTGGAAACTCTGCTAAAAGGTACTGCAGAGAGATACCACATCCCTGGAAGAGTCCAAGGCCAGCTTGGAAGGAGCTTGAAGCAACCTGGTCTAGTGGAAACTGTTCCTGCCCATGACAGGGGGGTGGATGTAGATGATCTTTAAGGTCCCTTCCATCCCAAAACGTTTTACAATGGTTCAGTGAAAGCTGCTGTGGCCACTAGCAATGAGATAGCCTAAAACAGCCACAATGGATGCCCAGAGAGAGGAGGAGTTAGAACTGCACCTAAGGACAGGTAACAAGCCAGGCATCTAACTGTGGAGCTGAAAATAAAGTTTATTTTTATTCAGCTTTTTCTAACATGAGCTTTTCCTAAAGTCAAAGTGCCATGCTGTACACCTGGACTGCCCTTAGGTCTAGTAAATTAAGCACAGGCAAAGAAGGTCCTTTGGAAATTGAGCTTGTTTCAGTCCCTGCCTGTATCTGATCTGAAACAAAGCCTGGAATGTTTTCTTCTTTCTCTCAGGGAAGTGTCCTATGTATGAAGACAATCCAAGTCTGGGATGTATCCACATCTCTTCTCTCTGTCCTCCACACTCATGCTGTCTGTGAAAGAATGTGTCCTAAAATCTGTCTTGTAAATATTTTCTTAGTCTTAAGACCAGGGGGATCTTTGTAACAACCTTGTTAAACCAGAATATTTTACCCAGTGTTTCCTGTTTAAACCAATGTCCTAAATTAGAGTAATCACACTTAGAAGGAAAGCCAGACTCGACTTAAGGGCTGGCATGAGTGGTAAATCCACCACATCCATTGGCAAAGCTGTTCCTGTGATTAATTGCCCTCACTGTTGAAAAAATTACATCTCGCTTCCTGTTTGATTTTTCCAGTACTACTTCAATTGTTTCAGTCAGAAGTTTCTTAGCTTCTAGGTTCTGTCCACAACAGGAAACAGAAGTGCCAAAATACCATGAAGAAAAGATTTGTCTTGTTTTTCCTCCCTCAGAACGAGGAAGGAATTAAACCAGTGAAAAAGAAACTAGAGATTTGCTTGGTCTGAACACTTTTTTACTGCTAATCAGTCTCTGCAGAGGCTTTATTTAAACTAAACTCTAGTTATCAAATCTGTCTCTGCAGTTTTTCTCCCAAGTTTCTGAATCAAAGATATCCACTAGATAAAGGAGCTCATCCCATCTGAATCACTGAGACTGGGATTCAAACTGCATTAACAACTCCATAAATTCTTGTGTGCTTTTCCACTGCTGCTGAAAAATTTGGCAAGTCTCAGAAGGCTGGGATTAATCAGAATTCCAGCACTCCTTGGTTTGGGTGTTTCTGATGTACCTTGCAGTTTTACAGTGTTTAGCTGTGAATTCACCAACTTTCCCCCTGTGGGATTGCAGGGGAGCTAGCTCTGCTCTGGGCATATTATTCTGTGGTTTTTGACTTTCTGCCTGTGTGTTTCTGTGCAGCAGCTGTCAGGAAAATACGCAGTGAGGGCACTTAGTGCACCCAGGCAGAGTGAAGCATGTGTTTACATCTCTTCCTGAGCCAGGGTCAGAGCAGAGGTACTGGACCAAATTGTTTGTTTTATACTGACTCCTTAACATCAGGATCTGACTTTAGCTTCTCCTCCAAGAAATGTTTTTATGTCAACTTCAATTTGAGGGTAAAAATCTGGTCACATGCAACATCAGGAATAATATTTGAATTGTTAGTAAGATGAAAATTCTTGAGGTTTCTTATGACTTTCTTTCCTCATTCTTTTCCTTTTAATGTGCTGCTTTAATAGCAGGATGAATGTATGTTATGCATTTCAGTTTACACATGGTTCTGCCATTAAGCACCTGGATTTGAAGCAGTTTCTTCCCTGAGGATTTCAACAAAGGCTTTGCCCCAGTTTCAGGATCCGGGCTGCTGCGGTTTAGCCATGTGCCACAGCAATATTAGCTCAGAGAACACTGTAGCTATTTGCACAGCAAATGCAGCTCTCCTGGCGATCATAATGAAAGAAATCAGCTTGCATTTCTTTAATGACAAAGCCTCCCTGTGTATTAATTTGGTTCTACATGGCTATAGATCTTGTCAGAGCAGCCCGACAAATGTGAAAACATAGACTAAGAAAATTGTCAGTAAAGTAATTTATGACCTTTTGTTCTGTATTGCATGGTTTACTTCTGTTTAGGAGCACGGTAAGGCTCCCTAGAAAGGAATACGTTTATAAAACAACTTCTTGGCAATGTCAGTTCTAAAATAAACTCAGGTTTCCAGTGCCTTTTGCAAAATATAATCTAGTATTCATACTAATACATAGACTTTTATTCCTGGGCCAAATACCTGTTTTCATTTTTGATTTAGATTCATTGTATGACAGAGTTGGGATGTGTACTGTGAGGGAATGTGTTAGTAATTTGAAAAGACTTTTTAAACTAATCTATAAATATTGTGATAGCCTAGTGCAGCAAAGAAAGGCAGAGTAAACTGCAGATTGAAATTATGACATCAAATGGGAATAAAAAATGGAATTTGTACTGGAATCTGACATTCAGTTTGGAATTGAGACTAGTCTCAATTATCGAACTTGTGTAATTTGCCAAAAATTAGTTCATGTCCTTTCACTTTGCTCTCTAAAATCAAATTGATTATTTTATGTAATATATGCCATACTGACAAGTTACCAATTTCTTTCTGGTTTTTCCAAAACATGTGAGAAGAAATTATTTGGTCTAATCCGAGAATCTCTGGGTAATATTATAGAATATTATATGTTCTAGAGCATTACGTGTATGAGAATATTATAGAATATAATACAGAATAGAATATTATAGAGTAGATTTGAATGTTATGGAAAACTATATAGTTGGGTAAGTGCATGCCAAAGGTTGATCTTGATTATAATAACCTTTTTGGCTTAAAATCATAACAAATTCAATGTTATTGTTTTAATTTACTTTACATAAGATGTGCTGAGTATATCCTTTGAACAGGCTTCTGCATATGGGAAAATGTGTAGCAAGTGATCTGGCAGCTCTGCTGCCGAGGAAAACACTTTTAACATCTCATCCTTTTGAACAGAGATGATTCATCAGGGATCGTTTGCAAATCTTGGGGATTTGCAAAGTGGTGTCTTTGGGTAAGATAAAGCAAACAAAAATCCAGAGTGCTAGTGCTTGTCAGCTTGCTGCTTATAAATGTTTCTATTCTAAGGATCAGGTTTTGAAGATGAGAGAAAAAAAAAAAACCAACAAACCACAAAACCAAAACCCAAAAAAATCTCCTTGGCACTGCCATAAGGAGTGTGACTTCAAGTATGAGCTCTGTTGTCAGGTTGAAAACAGGCTGTGGAGTGAAAGGTGGGGCTATCCCAGAGCAGGTGAGCTACACAGACACCTTTTCCACCCCTGTATTTCTCAGACAGCAGGTTCATGTCATGTGGCTTGGTGGCTCCAGCCAACAGGTTTTCCACATAACTCGTTTCACCAGCTCTCAGGCTCACGCAATCCTAAACCCAAAATATCCATCCAACCTAAAATATCCATTAGTCCCACGACCTTCATTTTTAATTCTTGTTTGCCTAAATTTATGCATGAATTGAAGTGCTTCAAAGGAATGTGGCTAAATTATCCATGGTTCCTTGCCTGTGGTTTCTTGCATCGGTAATTTGTGATGTTTCAGACACATCTTGATGTTTACAAGTGACCTCACCTTGAAGGGAAAGATAAAATCTAGGTTGCTGACATTGATTTGGCTTTAAAAATGGTAATAAAACAAATATCACAACTGTATAGCTAGAGACAAATATTCAAATGAGAAGGGATTCCCTTCCATTCCCTTTCTCTAGCCCTCTGGCCCTGGAAAACCTGATGGCTATCCTGCAGCTCAGGCTCTGTCAGCAATTCCATCACTGCATTCTGACTGTAAGAGCTCACTTGTGGGAAATTTTCAAGCCATGCTTGTTTGGTTTTCCTCTTCCTGTTTGACTTGTATCTTTAAATAATATGGTTACTTCACAACAGCTTGTTTTTTGACTGGGGCACAGGGCATATTTTTCTAGCAGATAAAAAACTTCCCACAATTTACTTTGTGTTATTTCCCTTTTCAAAGGCAAAGCTGATAAATTCAGGGTAATATGTAATAGATGCCTTCCTGTTTTTACTTATTGCTCTGTCAAGCTTGTCAGCCAGAAATTTATTAGCTAGTTTTGTGGCTGTAACGTTTAAACAAGAAAGACTAAGCAGCACACTTAGGCTAAAGAGCAAGTGTGAGTAACAGTTCTAATGCTGAATCCTGCTCCACAGACCAGCCCTGGTGAGGTATGGTAGGTTTTTTCCACATCAGTAAGACTCAACCTATATACCTATCTTAATTTTTAATGTTTATTCCTTCATTTCTACTCTGTGCTAATCTCACTTTCTGAGCAATTGGCAAGAGGATGATAAGAATATGCATTGGCTTTAATTTCATCCGCACAAAAGTGAGTTGACCTGACTGAGCAATCACTGATGTGATTAAATAACCACAACTGATGTGCCAAAATTCAGGGTGGTGAATGCCTTGCTTCATGAGCTGGCCATGGAAAGAAGGAAAAATCCATGAACTGAGATTTTTGTCTGTCACATTATCCTAGAAGTACTCCTGATATTAATACAGCCTTCCTCTACCTTTTCCTGCTTATTCTACTGTTCAGTGTCTCATGGATATATCACCTATCTGACCAAGACTGACCCCACTCATGGAATCAGTGCCACAGGCCCTCTGCTGTTTAATAAAAGCTTAATTTAGCCAAAGTGAACAGCTCAGACCTGATGAAGGGATTGGTGTCTGGATGTTTGGTTGGTTTGTTTATTTATTTATGTAGTTGTCTGGAACCCAAGTTGATTTTTACAGAGGGAGGATATCTTTTTAAGTATTTCCTGGGTTGGAATCTGATGAGATGATGGGTTGGAGACAAGGAAAGATAGTAGCTTTTGTAGCACACAGGGTACATATCACACTAAAGGATGATGGGAGAGTTAAAGGGCACTTCAAATCTCTTCACAGTGATGAGCCAGCTTCTGAGTACTATAGAGAGCACTGACTTCTAAAATTCAGGAGGTGTTAGAGAGCTGACTGACCATGGAAGAAAATATTTCTTGATGAGCTGAGTCGTTGGAAATCTTGCAAGTGTGAGAAGCATTTAAGCTGAATTTTTCCCTTTTACCCAAACGTGGGGGAAAATGCTAGTGTCTCCTTGAACTTCACAGCAGCATTTAAAATGCTTCCTTTTCTGGAGTTTCTGAGTCACTTCAGGCTGCTGCAGGCAGAAGGCAGGAGGAAGCACTGGTCCTGTAGAGCAGCTGTGCAGAAGGCACTGGTCTGCCTCAGATTCTTCCCTGCTGGAGCAGTGCCAGTGGAGACAGAAACCTGGCCAGGATAATAGTCCTGCCAGCTGTCCCCACACAGTGATGTTTTGGGCACTTTCTGTGTTTGGAAAACACTCTGTTTTCTGTGCTACTCAAATAACACCCACTTAGGGCTCCAGTGCTTGCACGTTGCATGTAAATCAACTTTCTTCTACTGATTTTGCAGGCCAGGATCGTGCCACATTGGTGCAAGTTGTCAAACATATCCATTCTTCTCTCCTGCTGACCAACAGAGCAGTCACACACTCTGTAAGCTGCACAGCACACAAGAATTGTGTGGCACTTTAGAGACCAAAGTGGATAAGGAGGAAGCAAATCTTAATGGGCACCCTGAGTTAAGTCAAAGGTCTCTTGTTATTGGTCCCTTTACTTTAACATTTGGTGGTAGCAAATGATAAGAGTATAAAAAGCCCTCAGAGATTTTCTACAGTGATCTTTCCTTGTGTCATCCAAGATCTAATTTTGGACTGCATAAATCAGTCTTAGGCTCCAACAACCACAGCAGGAACTGGGCAAAAAATATTTCTGGAACACTATTCTGAATCCACAATACATGTGATTCCCACAATCCAAATGTCTGCCTGCCCATGGCATCACACCATTTTGGAAACAAAGGCCTTTTCCTTCCACTGCCCCTCTCTGTGAGTGAGTACAGCCAGACTGAAGATTGTTTGTTGTTGTTGTTCAGCAGCTGCTGCTGTTTTGAGTTCAGCCAATTTGGGCACTTCATTTCTTCCACTTTGTTGTCTGTGGGTCTCACCAGTATTAACCCTGAGTGAAACATGCAAAGTGAGGCAAACATTTGTACTCTTTCTAACAACTTCCTGAAAATCCAGGCAGTATCATTTGCTTCACCCTTTTCCACGTCAATGGCTTCCAATGTCATTACTCTTAGATTTTCTAAGCTAAAGGATCCCAGTTTTGAAAAATAAGCTATTTGTGAACCACTTTATAATCCAAACATATATCTGTAGGAAAAAAGTGATTATCCCTTTATCCTGGAAAGGGTATGAGGGGATGGAAGCACAGTTTTGCAGTGTTACAGGAGGAACCTCCATGGTGCCACTATAATAAACTTCAAAGTATGTCAGAATTTACTTTCCATCCCTACACCCAGACACAAAGTCTATACATTCTGTCATTACACACATAAAACGAAAACACTTTCCAATCCAAAGCAGAAAAGGGCTTTGCTCCTTGTTCAGCAATTAAAAGCCTCAGTTATGGAAACATTGTGTGTTCTTCAATTTGAAAAGGACCTAGTTCCTTCTGGTGCCTAATGTTATTAAATCCACATTAAAAAGACACAGCTTAGAGAAACAGTGAAGTCATGCATCTGAATGGAACAGCACCATAATCCATTTCTATCACAAGTTGTGTTTTCCAAATTACAGCTCTTCATAGTTGTAGATTGAAGGTTGTATTTTTCTATTTAGCTAACAGAAAATAACTTCAACCAATTTTCCACCAGCAGTTCATAAATCACCATAAACAGAGAGCTTATCTAGAGGTTTTTGAATACCTACTTTTTCAATTTAGTGCCCAAGAGAAAAACAGCAAAACAAAACACTCAGTTTTGGTCTAAATTAAATGTTTCACATGACCCAAACTGTATAATTTCCTTTTTCCCCCCCATCTCTTTAGTGACAACATGACATTTTGAAGCATGAAAACATTTTGTTTTGAAACTATTAAATGCTTTATGCAGAAACATTTAATTTTACACACTGAAATCTGCATTCCAAAATCATGGAGGAATTTATCAGGATGGTATCAGGGTCTTTCTGAAGAGGTATGGTGCATGCATTTCAGGCAATGACCATAAACTAAGCAGGCAAGGTTCTGACTTGATAGAAATAAAATATTTCTCATCAAAGGACAGGGAAACATTGGAAGTGCCCCAAAGAGTTTGTGAAATCTTGGTCCTTGGAAATTTTTTAACATCAAACTGGAATAAGCCCCTAGGAACTGGGTTGAATTAAGTGTTGACCCTACCTTGAGGTTGAACTGGAGGTCTCATGAAGTTCTTTATAATCTAAAATATCCTATGGTTTTGTGCATTGGCAGAAACAAGTAATTTTGGCTAATCTCAATCCTGTCTTGTTCCGGAAACAAACCTTTTTTAGCCAAGAACATCCCATTTAAAGCTGGTCAGCTACTTCAGCTCAAAGTATGACAAAGGACATTGTAATGAATTTGACTGTTGGTGGCAATAGAAGACTTAATGACAGAATTGTTAGGATTGAATTTGCTACTCAAATTTCCCTTTTGTTACAGAATTATCATTTTACGGAGTCTTCAGCAATATTTAGGTTAGAACTTGTCTCATATGCACAGGGCTCACATTTCTCTTCCAGGAAAGGGATGTTATTTTCAGATATTTGAACTGGAATATGCCGAAGCTTTAACAGTGAAAAGTTTTTTCTTGTGTATGGTTAAAGATTGGAGTCACTCTTTGTTTCTCAAGAACAATATTCCTGTACTTGTTGCAATAACATTTGTAATTACTGTGAAGAACATTTTCTGCACTATGGTTCTTCTTTTACAGATTGTTACTGAAATAAATTGGTGCATATTTTTGTGTTTTACTGCTCAGAAATGGAGTTCAACCCGGAGAAGAGATGGCTCTAGTGAGATCTCATTGTGGTCTTCCAGTACTTAGATATTTGGAAGAAATCCTTCCTTCAAAGGGGAGTGAGGCCCTGGCACACAGAAGCTGTGGCTGCCCCATCACTGGAAGTGTCCAAGGCCAGGCTGGGTGGGGCTTGGAGCAGCCTGAGATAGTGGAAGACATCCATGGCAGGAATTTGGAATGAAAGATGCCTTCCAGCCCAAGGCATTCTATGACTCTATGATTCCATGGCTCTAAATGGACTTTTGGGATGGTCACTGCTTACATGGGCAACTTTGGTTACCGAGTCAGGAAATGAAGTTACATGATGAACATTTGATAGAGAGCATTCCCCAGTCCAAGCATGTAAGACTGGAGGCCTCAGGTTTCCCCTCAACTGAATCTTGAGTGGACCAGCAGGTCTTGGACTGGTCCAGTTACACAAGGCAAACTACATCCTGGTGGTTTCTTCCTCCTTCAGCTCTAACACAATGATTTGGAAAATTATAAGGTTTTCAACACTTTTATTCCACCAAAGAAAATACCAAAATTTTAGTTTTATAGAATTAATTCCATGCTGTGAGAGACTGAAATGGTTAATGGCTTGGACATTCTTAGGATCATCAGAGGAATTTTGTTCACTGTAGCAAACTGTGCAAAGAAGCAGCTGCACATCTGCAACCATGGAAAGCCCACTCCTCTGATCAGTGCTGATTTGGATTCAACCATGACAAGATGATGTCCCCTTTTTTAAACTCTAATCCCTACAGAGTGAGCATGAACCCTTTCCCACCCCTTGTGCATCCTCTGTGTGCTCTTTACACTGAGCCCTTGTGCTTCATTGCGTGCTTAGGCCGTGATGATTACTCGGGAAGGTACTAAGACCATCCAGAATATTTTGGTACAAGTAAAAACCCCAGTAAAAGCATAAGGAAGTCAAGGTCAGAGTCTCTAGGCTGAGGAGCTAGGGAAAACATGTAATCAGAGGGATGTTACAGGAGTAGTGAATTACTTTGCATTATTCTGATGCTTTTTCATTACTTCCTGCAGTGCAATATGTCTGGATGAGTCATCACAGCAGCAAGGACTAAATTTAGGATATGTTTGAAGTAATGACTCTTCACTGCCTACACTAACTGGTCTCTGTTTTCTACCTAAAAGGCTACTGATTCAAGCTGTGAAAGGACAGAGACTTTAACTTCTTGCCTAATACAGGGCCATCAGGATGAATTTGTGACATTTAGGAAATATCCATTGACTGTGTCTTTGGGCAAGTGTTCTTACAATCTATACAGTATTGTGGTGCTCTTCTGTGCTCTGAAACAAACCTAGTATCAGTCCTGCTTCCTATTGTATTCCTATAGAAGTAAACTTATTATTATGGACAATAATTGCAGTGATAGGGTCAGTTGCAGTTCTCATCACTGCATTTTCACTAGCTAGCATGCATTCATTAATGTTCCCAGCCACTGGCACGGCACATGTGAGAAACTGGAGATCTCAGGGGGATGACCTGCACACAAACGCTGCACAGAGCCAAAATTTAAAATAATTTTCTTTTTCAGTCTCCATTTACATCCTGCACCCGCTTGTGTGGCGAGGGAGGCCAAAGTTATGTTTTAATGATGGGGAGTTATACCTGGCAGCCAAGTATCCAAGGAGCTGGAAAGACCAGAAAAATCTGTGAAGGAAAGCTGGCATTCGGCAAATTATGTCAGCCACTAAGAATCTTACAAGGCATATGATCAGAGTTCCCTGACTGTGAGCCAGTGATTCCTGAAAAAGACCAGCTGTCGGCCATGAAAAGGAGAGTGGCTCCTGGAATGGTGGCTGAGAGCTAAAAACTGCAGCAGTCTTGGGAGAGGCAGACCTTGGAGCCTTGTATTTCTCCAGCACCTGCAGAACGGCATCAAAGAGAAAGGCAGAAAAATAAGGAAAGAAAAAAAAACGAAAAGAATATTAAACAAGATTGTTAGGACTTGCCTGGGGCTTGGGGAACGTGAAATATCTTCCAGAATGGATCACTGTGATAATGAAACTTTAGAACCCGATTAAAGTTCACAGCAGTGGGGAGAAGCAGCTCCATCAGCTCACAGCTGTGGCTGAGAATGGGAGGAAGGAGAGCTCTGCCTTAAAATCCACCCAGGGAGAACACAATTTCGGGAACATCTGGCACACTGGAGGAATTTAAAGGGTCAGCTAGAGTGGTAAGTAGGGGAATGCACCTGGCAAGACCCAAGTGGAATTAGGTAAAAGCACCATACATGTACCCAGATGCACTGCAGGTCCAGCCCCCTTCAGACTGGGGGTGCACAGAGCAGCTATAGAAGGAAAAAGAATTTTCATAGGCATGACTGAGAGGAGAGAGAGAAACCTAAAACCAGGGGACTTTTCTTTTGGTAACAAATATTTCACAGGAAATATTGAACAAGAGCTCCACAGAGTCAAATTCTGATGATTTTAGTGCAAAATACATCTCAAGGAAAGTAGGAAGAATGAAACTTAGAAAGTGATTATAAACTACATTTCCTGAGGAAAATAAAAGCATATGTCCCTTTGTAAAGTGAGTGCAGGATGTTAAAAAATGTGCAGAGAGAAGAGAGAGAAAGGGCACTCAGTCTTTTCTTTCTCTGTTTTGTTGGTTGTTTTTTTTTTTTTTTTTTTTTTTTTTTTTTTTTTTCTGTGTTGCTTGTTGGAACCCTTGCAAGACTCCTGTCCTTTTGAAGGAGGAACACAAAGAAGAACTGCAGGCAACTTGAATTGTTCATGAGGGGTCCTAAGACATGTTTAGAAGAATTTTCAGGAAACTGCAGACTCAGAGAAATGACATTCTGTCCTTACTGAATCCAGAGGCATCGTAATGACTCTTTGGTCCCCACACGAGAGCAGTTCCAAACAAAAGACAAGCAGAGAGGGGTGACTGTGGGTATCCCTTCTGAAAAGAGGCACCAGCAAACATTTGTGTTCATGTATCAGGTGAGTTCAGGCTGTCTGGAATGGCTGTGGACACATTTAGGTTTCACCAAATCCACAGCCTGGCTAACAAAGGACAACCTCTCATGCCTGAAGATCCAGGCTGAAGCTTCCTCTTTGATAAATGAAGAAAGTTAAATCCTAAAGTGAGATTCAGTGAAATCTCAGGATGGTTTTCAACACCCTATTTTTTTGCGAATAGCCGAAGTTGGAGATCCCCCAAAAAGCAGCTGTCACTCACAGAATTCAGCTCATTTGCAGGAAAGTTGGTGCAGACAGGAGTTTTCTTAGAAGTTTGGAATACAGTTTTACTCTCCTGTTCTATAAAGCCAGTCTAATGATAGGATAATGGCAAGGCAAACTGTTGGGAAAGGCAATTTTACCCAAGAAAAAAGCTTCCCCCAGGCTGCTGTAGGAACCTGGGCTTTAGGGCCTCTGCTTTCCTCCCTCCACCCTACCTAGGAACTTTATACAGTTGAAAAGAAATCTAAACAATTGCAAGGAGATTTGGCTGGGAATGCTGAGAGCTGGCAAGGCCCTGCTCCCTCCCTAGCTGCAGTCATTTATGATCATTAAAGCCCGTCTCTCTAGGAAAAAAAAAAAAAAAAAGACAAAATGTGGAAGTGCATGAATCATACATTCCAAGCAGTAAAAACATAAAATTATAGAAGTTAGACTGTATGATTTTCCTGTCCCTCCCCCACTTCTCCTCCATTCCCTGACTTAAAATAGAAGAAAGCTGCAGAGAAGTGAGACCAAGGATTAAGTCAGTCAGGAAAGGAATCAACAGAGCTACTCTGAGATCTGTAGGCACAGCAGTAAGCAGCAGAAAGAAATAATTATATCAGCATGTAGGGAAAAAGAAATAAAGGCAGATTAGTAGAGTCACAATGGACTTAGGAAATTTTATTTAGGATCCATTTGGTTTTTCTGACCCTGAAATAATATTAGGATATCATAAATATATTGCAAGAAAGAATTCCTCATTTTCCAGTCTAAACATGCAAAACAGAAGGAAGTGGACAGGAAAAACCCAAACAGCTAAGACATTTGTGGTTGTTCACTGTTTAGGTGACAGAACAGCCTGAAGCCCCACATGGGAAGAAAATTCAATTTTGAGAATACAGTGTTGTATTTATATGATAGATCCCTGAATTGACCAGTGCAGTCTCTGTGCACAAGTGCTCTAACTTCCCAGAGTTACACATCACCAAGAACAGCGAAAAAAACTAATCCATATGTCACATTTTCCTTTCTGTACCTCTGTTATTCTAATTTGTGTATCAGTCAGTCGGGTTAAAATTGAGTAACCACAATTACAGGGATGGCTCTTAGCTCTGTTTTAGCAATTTGTCATCCTATTTTCTGGAGGGCGTTTTTACTACAGCTGATGGCATTTAGGTCTGAAAGACTTTGTGAAACGAAACAAAACCAAGCACAGCCAACGCAAAANNNAAAAAAAAAAAAAAAAAAAAAAAAAAAAAAAAAAAAGGACAAGCAGCATTTTGCTCATTTTACTTTCAACATTTCTTTCCCTATTTGGAAAAATCCTCTCACCAGTCTGACTGAAACCTTATCTCCAGTTGGCACGAGCCATCACGGATTCAGTGACATGAATTGAGTTTACACCTGCTGTGGATCCAGCTCAGTGATGGGAAACCTATGAAACCTTACACTCAGCAGAAAAAGGGGCAGAGCAGTGCAGCCCCTGTCCCAGGGAGTGCACATGTGCTCTTACAGAGGACAGAAACACGAGTTTCCCCTCAGAGGAAAGTGGAGTAGGTTTGACAGAGCAATGCTGATGAAGAAAGCCAAGAAACTGCCAAAGCTGGGAAGAAGATGTGAAAAAGGAGTCGACATATTAATGATGGTTTTTTTGTGTTTCCTTGTCACTTTCAGAACTCAGCACAAATCCCTCTGCTATGTAATGGAGAGGTTTCACTCAATTAGAGGGCTGATGATGTTCATATCAGCTTTTCATTAAATCAAAATTGCTTTGGAAGCTGATTTTGACTAAACCCCTAGGTTAGAAGTGACAATTAAGGAGCCTGATGAAGGGGGAAATTTTAGAGTCAGAACAGCCTTATAAAGGAGAGAACATTTGAGTCCATTGGCTTTTACAAGTCTTTTACAAGTCCTTACTTTTTAACAAGTCCTAGTACAGCTCTGCTGTGTGATCCTGAGACAGCTTTACATCTATACTTCAAATTATCTGTTTAGTGGTACTTTTTATGAGGAATTTTGTTCAAAAAACTGGGGTTTTTTGGGTTTTTTTGGGTTTTTTTGGTTTTTTTTTTGTTTGTCTTTTTTTTTTTTTTTCCAAAGGCAGAGCAGAGTCTCGTAGGAGATACCTGGGTAATCTGTAAACAAAGGATGTCCACACCCAAAACAACAGTCAGATTCTGAAATGTTATGACAAACTCAAGGTTAATTTTTCTGTTCTGGGCACAAGAAAATATCAATGCTCTGCTCAGTGACTCATCCCAAAATGTGATGATAGCCTACTGGGACAAGTGCAACATTTGTACTCTGGGACTCACAGAAGAGAATAACAACCAGCCCCAGTGTTCACTGACAGCTGAAATCAGGAAGCTGGTAAGAACTGGTGGTCAGTGTTCCATGGTGGAACCCTTGATAGCTCCCCTGTGGGGACCTCAGAGCCTCTTGGAAGATGAGGACACGTGAGCAGGGAAGAATTTTTGAGGACATCTGGAGACACAAGTTGCAGCAGGCAAAGACACTTTTACTCCATGGCAGGATGCCTACTTTGACACCCCCTGGAGCATCCATTTTCTGTCAAGTCCCATCTTTCACTCCACTGGAATACTGGAGATCAGGCCCAGCAGCGAGGATCATGGGGCAACATAAAGATGGGCATCGTTAAATTGTGTTGACCAGAAAATAGAATCCTAGAAAAACAGAATGGTTTGGGTTTAAAAGGAGATTAAAGATCACCTAGTTCCAGCTTTGCATGTTCAAAAAGTGAGGAACAGCTTGTGTGCAACAGCTAGGAGAGTTTGATGAGGTGGGAAATGGGGAAAGATGTCAAAGAAAATTGACAAATAACAGCAAATATAATAATAATAATCATAATAATAAAAATAAAAATTAAATCAGCATTGTATTTCTTCCCCACAGATTGCACTTTCAGCTTTCTGCTGAAACTACCAGCCTTAGATTATTTGCTGACTAATAACTGCTAATTGCTGAGGAGTAACTGCTGACAGGAGGATGAGGCAAAGGTCCCACCACAGTTTCCTCGAGCAGAGTGCACTAATGTGGCACAGCTTGGACTCACCTACCAGCAGGGATGTAATTCACAAACCTGCCAGGCCCTTTTGGTCTTTCAGCATTGTTCTGCTTTACAACTGTACAGTGATAAAAATAAAATATTAGCCAGAATTGGAAAGGCTAATGTCAGACAAATTATCAAACCATCAGTAATTCTTTCTTTCAGAAAACAACCCTTTGATGCCTCTTTAATCAGTGGCTAGTTAGTTCCGTATGTCTTCTTCTGACAAACAATTTCCTGTGCCAATATTATGGAGTGCTCTGATATGCACATTAAATCTAAATTAGTGTATTAAATGTGTTAAACTGCATGCAACTGTCAGCTAATCTGACATTTATCTCATGCACCTGATATACTGCCACCCACGTCTTCATCAGAATCTCAGTTTTGTTATACTTGAAGTAGGGGAAACAATGTGTGTTTGATACAAGGTGTGATCAGGATTCTTACATTCCACACACACGTGGCTGGAGCTGGATATACCACAGGTGCTGAGGTTGTGTTCAGGGTGATCAGCTGAGCTAGCCTGGGATTCTGATGTGGATCTGCCATGGGTCTTTGGCATTTTCTGCTTGGGTCTGTGGCTACACATTCCAGCCTCAAAGCACAGATTTATTGAGAGACAGTGGCATAGCTAAGGAAGACTCCACCTCTGGACACCTGACCCTACAGCAGGTAGGCTAAATTGTTTCTGTCCAGTGCAGCAAAGAAATTTCCTTGTACACAACTACACTTGCCAAATTATATGGCTTAATTAATGGAAATCTGAGCCATCATGGAAGTTATTCAAAGCAGAACTAAAATAAACTGACAACCACAAGCCAAATAAGAGCTAATTTCTGTTAACTGGATTAGTTTGATTTGAGCTGTGACAAAATTGAGTTTTACAGAACCATATCGAAGCATTAGGCAGTGCTGGACACTGAGATACAGTGTGGAAAGACCTTTAGCTGATGAAGGATGTGGCCTAAAGGAAAGAACAGATCACTTCTAATGCCATCATCCTGTAAGGTTAAACATGCATTTTTTTCCCCCCCATTTAAGGATGATTATATTATCACTTGCTGTAAGTCACCTTGAAATAAAGTTTTGAAACATGCTGTAAAAAATCTTGGCTGAGAATTACTACAGCTTTTATATGTGAATACCAGCTGGATATAGATCACTCTGTAAATTCAGGACAGCATCTCTTCAGGATTTCTCTATTCCCTCTGTATCAGGTAGAAATTCAGTGGCACTAACAAAGAAGTCATAGAAGGGTTTTAGTTGGAAAGGACCTTAAAGACCATNAAAAAAATTAGAATAGAGAAGCTCTGAAAAAGCTTTGAAAACGTGACACAGCTCTTTTCACTCTCTCTGGTACAATACATCTCTCCTTGGCTTTTACAACAGAACTGCCTTCCAGTTTGAGAGGTGGTGCCAAGGGTAAAACTGCCAGTCCTGTGACACACCACATGATTTATGGACAGCCCCACTTACAGTCGTCCCCCTCTTCCCACGACCCTCACCTGTGCTTGAGGAGCTCCTCTGAGGGTGTTGGAAGTTGCAGGGAGCTCTGTCACAGCCCAAAATCTACCGTGGGGTTTGGGCTTTGGAAATACCCAGCGAAAGAAGGGAACAACAATAGGGCTTCTTGTGAAGTGCCACCTCACAGTATTTCAGAGTATTCCTTTGTAATTATTACTTTTTTTGGTCACCCAGTTAATTGTGGCACGAGGGAGGTGAGGAGCAGAGTTCCCTCAGAACTCTGTGAAGTGGATCTTCTCATTACCCAAGCAGAGGGGAGTTTTACTTGTCCATGACACCACCAGGCTTTTGTTTGCAAAGAAAAGTTTGTCTGGCCCAGTCTGGACCTTGTAACTCCTAAATTTCAATATGACAACAGAGCTTCAACTCAGTTTCTCCACGCAGTGATCTCAAAACTTCTAAAACATTTTCCAAATGACAGCAACTGCACGATCTGCCATTAATCACTGCTGACAAGTTCTCCTGAGCAGCCCCTGATTGATCCTGATGTTGTCAAACTTTCTTTTTCTTTTGACATCTTTCTGATTGGCATCTCTGTTTAGTGTTTTTGTGACCTTTCTACTGTATTGATCCACACAAATCACAGGGAAGTGAGCAGTTTCATGAAGGGGGAAAGTTGATAAGGAGAGGTCAAATGGTTACTGGGACCTCCACACACCTCCATTTTAATGATTGATTAGTGGGAGAGAAGAACAAGTGCCAAGGACATCAAAATTAGGAAATGATAAGGTCTCTATAAGGAGGTCCTTATAGTCTCTTTTTATGGCTCCTATTTAAGCCTCTTATCTTGTAGGATTGATTAGCAAAGTGAACAGACTCCTGTTGCGCTCAGAGATAATTTACAGCAAGAAATTATTGAGAAATTTGGCAGTGATCTTGGGGTTGCCAGTTCTGTGGAAGCAGGTCTTGTCATCAGCAGCTGCCCTTCCTCCTTTTCACAGGTTGGGTGGAAATGAGGTGAGGGGCCCCACTGTGAGGGAAAAAAATTGCTCCACAGTTTTGGGATCAGTCCTGTGTGTAGCTGCACCCCACCTGGGTGTCCCACAAGACACCACAGCACAACTGATATGGGGGGAACTGTCTCCAGCACAAAACTTCCTCACATCCAGACAAGCACAGACACACAGCAAATTAGCAAAATTCTCAGGCAGATTGATTATGTCCACCACAAACACGGGGACTGGAATGTGGGAGAGCAGGACAGGGTGATCCCGGTGGAGGGCTGGATGCAGCTGAATGCACAAAATCCCCAGACAAAAGCAAATACTCCACAAAGCTGTCACAGCACAGAAAATCCTGCTTTATTCTGTTTCCTCCTTTTCCCCTCACGCATCACTCCTAAAAACTTGCTGTTCAGGGGGATATCTTAAACAGGGAGGACAGGCTAGCCGAGAAAATAATTTGCAGACTGGGTATCTGAAGACTCAATTTTTAATAATTCTTTCACTTCAAAGCACCGTGCATTTAATATGGGGAACATGTATGTGAATGTGCATTGGAGTGTGTCTCCTTCCTGAAAAGCAAAGTATTTTATATTCCATGAGAAATGGCCATGGCTGTTAGTTTCTATGATAAACCTGTCGCTGATCTCAAATACTTTGAATTCTGTTGTGGAGACATCAACATTGGTTCATAATGAGAATAAATATAGTTTCAGTACAAGGACATACAGCACTTAGAAAAGAAATTAGAGTCTTTCAAAATGGGAAGGATATGTTTTCTTTAATCCATCTTAGCCTTATTTAGTGTCCAACACTGATCAATACCTTTCAGAGTGTGGTAATGGTCCATATTTAGATATCAAGGAACCTAGCTGTACTATATTTTTTATTGAGATAGCTGGTTATTAAATTCTCATTTTTTCCCCCACTGCACAATTTCAATAAACCAAACTATTATCTCATGGGAAGCCCTGAAAATTCTGAAGAAAACAAAAATCAAGACTACTGAAAAGGAACATTTTGTTCATGTAATATCTTCCACCCTAACACTTCTTCCTGTCAGATGTAAATATTTATTTTAAATTTTGTCACCAAAGTCCAATCGAAACATAATAAAATATGCCCCAGCAGGAATGTAAATGAAATCATCACAGATTTGCAAAAATGGTTGCATTTACTCAGAAAATATTTTCAGCAGGGAGTATGCTGATACTTTCTAGAGAATGTCTTGAAGTCTGGGTTTTGGCGTGCATATTTATGTGATTAATCCTCTTGGAATGGTAAAGCTACAGCTTGGAAATCTAACAGTGATGTCAGGAAAGTTCATCCTTCCTTTCTTTTTCAATGACACCTTAAACTGGTATTGTTTTTTCTTCTTTTCTTGCACAGATGTAAGACCTGCTGTTGCCACCCTCTCTCTGTGAGGTGCACGTGAGGAACCCAGAATTTCCCCTGAGGTGTGAGGACACAGACTCACAACTTATTGGACTGTCCTTGTTTGTGTTTCTCAGTGTGCTCAGTGGGGTTTAACAATGTGAGATGACATTTGCAACACAACCCAATGTCCCGGGGCACAGCAAGTTCCAGAGTCAGGGGAGTGCAGTGGTTTGCTGCAGATTTATGGCCTGAGTTTTAAAGAGTAATAAAGAGCAGAGTAATAATATGTGGCACTCAGAAGCCTGGAAGCAAAACTGCCCTGATGTCTGTGCTACCAATCCTAATTATGCTCTGCTGTTAAGTAAGGAAGTTAATAATCTGTATCATAGCTAATAGAGTTTGGGGGCGTTTCTTCTTTCCTATTTTCATTCATTTAATCTTATGATTTACCACTTCTTTTGGTAACAGACATATTCCTCTCACTTTAGATTTCGGGTAGCACCCTGCTGCCCAAGGGAAAATCAAGGCAAGGCGTTTTGGTGCATCACCAGGAGAAGTGACAGAAATCTCCAGGGACCTGCAAGATCACAACACGTCTGACTATCCCAGGTGCAATGCAGCCTTGGGCTGTTTCTGGCTCTGGTTTTAAGAAAGGGATCCACTCATTCAAGTGTCAGGACTTCACTGACATTTCATGCAATGACAGCTCTTAAATGCCCTTCTGCTTAATTGCTCTGAGTAGTCTGTTTTGGTACTGATCATTTAAATGTACCACACAAGCCTCCTGTAATAGCAGATTCTGCTTTTCTTTCAGAATTATGTGGTAACACCTATATTTTACAGCTGTTTATGCATGAAAAATGCACAGGAACTTCAGTGTTTATATCGTTACTAACTGCTTCTTTTTTTTAAATGCAGCAGCTCAAATTAGTAATAAACATAATACTTTGTGAGAAGCAGAACAAAGAAAATTTCATTGCCTTTGCTCGAAATTTGTTGACCTGTGCAGGACACTCATAATTTCAGCTATTACTTATAACATACCTTTTTTTTCTTTTCCCTTTCGATGAGAATTAATTTAGATTCAAACCAAAGAGACTAATTTCAAGATATACAGTGTTATCTGCATTTAAAGAAGAAAGGCTTTGGGATATACTGAGCTGTGAGAACATATTGAGTTGAAACCACACTAGTTCAGAAACATTCCATTTTAGGACTTTGAGTTTTAGGAATGAATACAGTCAGACAGCCTAGAAATGAACAAGAGTAATGACTGAACCTGAAGAGGGCTCTGGAAAGCTCTGAAAGATCTCTGTGTGCCTACAAACTTGCTCATTTTTTCCTTGACTATATTAATCACTCCAACCAAAATCTTGTGAAGATGGGCCATATTTCCAGCAGGCTCTACACTCCTGGGCTCCAGGGTTCTAGGGTTGACCCAGGGCAGGCTCAAGGAGGATTAAACAATGGTTTTAGCCCAGGCAGTGAAGCAGTCACTGCAATGTCACTAGAACTGGGCTAAAGAAAATCTGGAGGTTTCCTCACTTGAGTTTTTTGCTTACACAATGTTAGTGCAAAATGCTGAAACCCAACAGGGATTGCATCATGCCAGAGCTCTTCCCTGTGTGCTGAGGATGAGGAGTACGTTGTCTGAGGAGGTCCCAGAATGACTTTTAAATCTCTTTTATTACAGAGAAGAGCCTTGACAATTTTGGAAAGTCTGTCTTCCAGCTCTAATCATGGAATCATAGAATCCTCAAGGCTGGGAAAGGTCTCCAAGACCACTGAGTGCAACCTCTGACCAGCCACCACCAGTCAACCTGACCAGGCACTGTGTGCTACTTCCAGCTGTTTCTTGAGCACCTCCAGGGATGCTGACTCCACCACCTCCCTGGCAGCCCATTCCAACCCTTAGCAACCATTTCTTTCAATATTTTCTTCCTGATAGCCAACCTGAACCTCTCCAGGCACAGCTTCAAACTGTGTCCTCTCCTCCTGTCCCTGTTCCCTGGGAGCAGAGCCTGACCCCCCTGGCTGTCCCCTCCTGTCAGGAGTTGTGCAGAGCCACAAGGTCCCCCCTGAGCCTCCTTTTCTCCAGGCTGAGCCCCTTCCCAGCTCCCTCAGCTACTCCTCATCAGACTAATTCTCTAAACCTCCCCCTCCCACCCCCTGGGTTTTTAAATGGGCTTTTCTGGGCTGTTGTGAGTAGGTCAAAGAATAAGAAATTTCAAATTATTTTGAGAAAGGAAGGTGCAGGGGAGACAGGGAATAGAATCTTTTAAGCTGTAAATGGTGAAATACTGGCCTGTGTTAGTTAAGGGATCTGCAAATCTTCATCACTGCTTGTCTCAGTGGGGTGTGCGGGGGAGAGGAGCTGCCAAGGCTGTGCACCCTCTGCTGCCTTCTAAATTCTGAACTCTTTGGGGCCAAGGTTAATAGGATTCAGGGTCTGCAGAACACTACCTTGAGCACTATCAATATTCTAAAAAAAAAAATATTTGAGATTCAGAGCCCTCAGAGGTTCTTTGATTTGGGTTCCCCTACATTCAGAATATCAGCTAAAGCGAGGCAAATGATGTTAAGCTCCTCTGCATGCTTTCAGTATATTGTAAAAATTCAGAGGCTTCAGAAATCATCTCTCCTCTTACATTCTGTCTACATAAATCAGTCCCCTGTGCTATGTTTGGAGAAAAGAATCAGTCTTCAGACTAGCTCATTTTCCCCAAGCACAATTACAGAGTTTTGTTCATCTTCAAAACATCTGAATTTGATTTTCCCTCATTAGATGGGAAAGTTTCTTGAGATTATTTAAACTCAGTACAACAGTATGACTCTTTCACTCCTCTCTGCCATCAAAACAGAAATGAAGATGTTAGTTTGGGGAGCAATCAGGCAACCTAAATTATTCAGATCTGAAAGTTTTAGGTTAGAAGAGTTTTTCAATTTCATTTGTATTTGGATTACAACGGTCTCAACCCATGTCTGTCTAATGAAGCTCCTGCTGAAAATCTCAGCTGGAAATTCAGGGAATCAAGTCTATCCATCATCTCAAAGTCATGATTATTTCATAAGCAAGACTCGGTGTTCAGTCAAGTCTTTAACTCATCATTCCAGTTACCATAGTTTAACCATGCAGGCAGCTTTTAGGAGAACTCATGCTGAACATTACTTGATGAAGATAAATCCCATTAGCAGAACAAACAGTACAAAAGTCTGTGTCCTGACACCACAATAAGGTACCTTAAATATTCATAAAGGATACAGGTGCAGATCTCTCATCACATACTGGAGCACATCCAAAGCCTACAGGAAGAATATTAATAGCTCCTTCCCTTGCATTTCTGTTGGAGGAATAGCTCAATTAGTCTCAGTCTGCTGTCTTTCCCTTATCTATTATACATTTGAGCAGTTACACTTTGCTTCTGGAAGTGCACATTGAGATATGCATTAACAAGGTGAGGGTGCACAGGAGAGCACGTGGGCAGCCTGCACCAAGCTTCTTGAGCTGAGGAAGACCCCTGCCCACCTGTGTGTGCAGGGACTCTCTTTGCTCTTCTGCCCTTTCCCCACACTGCTTTGCATGCCAAGGACTGCCAAAGAACTTTTTGTGGTGTGTGCTACGGGTGGAAGGAAAGGAAAACTTCATACAAAGAAGTGTTAAAAGGGCTAAAGGAATGGAAGACCTGAAATGGAGAGACAGGATGTTGGTGAAGAGTGCAAGCAATGTGTGAGACTGCAGCTCCAGGGGAAAAAAAAACAGAGGAGGAAAGGCAGAAATGGTTAAATCTAACAGGAGGCACAGAGAGAGGTCACGTCTTTTGGAACTGTGCTCTGAAAAAATGTATTTATTATAGTATATCTGTGGGTCTCTAAAAAATAGGTCATCTTCTAGGCTTTTGCCTTTTGATTTCTATTTCTACTGAGTCATGAAGGAGACTTGGATGATTAATGACGTGGAATCATAATTTGTGGTATATTCACATTCCCAAAAACCTTCTAGAGTTCAGTGAACAGGTCAATTAATAACACCTATCACCCCTTAAAAGTGGGTTAATCATCTATGGGGGATAAAACTCTATGTCTTTCAAACTGTAACAACATAACTGAATGCTCTAACAAGGTTCATTTTCTGTCATGCCATCCACCATAAACCTATCCCATGTGATGTATAACATGATTTGACTTTTGAAAAATCTTATAGACTACCATTATCTCCTAGGATACATATTAAAAAAGAGACTAGAACACATGTAAAAATATCTAAAGAATGTCATTTAAGCTGGCCAGATACATTCAGTTAATAAATGATGGCTTAAGTTAAAAAATAATCATTACAGCTGTCAGTAAAGGTTTATTGAGTTCTGCATTAAAATAGTGTAGAATTTCCTAGGCAGAAAAATTACATCTTCCTTTCATCTTTGGGGGGGAAAAAAAGGAAAAAAAGAAAAAAACCAATAAAACTTCACAACTTTGTGGTTTGCAGAAATAACACTACAAAACTTTTTCTCCAAAAAAAATTAGACTATTCAACAGAAAAAATTACCACCACCTGTTATCAGTATAGACCATATAACACAAGAAAGGAATTCTGTTTCTAGGCAGAAGGAAGAGTACCATGTACTGCAATAAAAAAAAATCACTATACTCACAGGGGCTGAATATTCTTAATATTCTAAATATTCTGTTTGAGGTAGCTCTGGTATGAGGCTAGGAGTGTGCCTTGAGTCATCTCTCATTCCTCTTCAGAAAATACATTGCTAGGAAGTAGACCAGTCCGAAATGATACTGAGACTGCTTGCATAGGGGATTGAGCCTCATCTGTCCTCTATTCTAGCAATTTCTCAGTCAGAACACTGGACTGACTATGTGAATTTATGATATTTGACTCAATGTGACTTGACTTTAAGTTTGTGGCTCTCTTCAGAACGATGTTGAAGCAGCAATATCACTGTCAACTCCTTTACCAAGGCTCCTGAGCTACAGAGAGACCCAGCTCTCTTAATTATTAATCTAGAGCTCTCCTAGGTAGACAATTCTTTAATCCCAGCAAGGGTACTTTCCANATCAAGGCAAGGCGTTTTGGTGCATCACCAGGAGAAGTGACAGAAATCTCCAGGGACCTGCAAGATCACAACACGTCTGACTATCCCAGGTGCAATGCAGCCTTGGGCTGTTTCTGGCTCTGGTTTTAAGAAAGGGATCCACTCATTCAAGTGTCAGGACTTCACTGACATTTCATGCAATGACAGCTCTTAAATGCCCTTCTGCTTAATTGCTCTGAGTAGTCTGTTTTGGTACTGATCATTTAAATGTACCACACAAGCCTCCTGTAATAGCAGATTCTGCTTTTCTTTCAGAATTATGTGGTAACACCTATATTTTACAGCTGTTTATGCATGAAAAATGCACAGGAACTTCAGTGTTTATATCGTTACTAACTGCTTCTTTTTTTTAAATGCAGCAGCTCAAATTAGTAATAAACATAATACTTTGTGAGAAGCAGAACAAAGAAAATTTCATTGCCTTTGCTCGAAATTTGTTGACCTGTGCAGGACACTCATAATTTCAGCTATTACTTATAACATACCTTTTTTTTCTTTTCCCTTTCGATGAGAATTAATTTAGATTCAAACCAAAGAGACTAATTTCAAGATATACAGTGTTATCTGCATTTAAAGAAGAAAGGCTTTGGGATATACTGAGCTGTGAGAACATATTGAGTTGAAACCACACTAGTTCAGAAACATTCCATTTTAGGACTTTGAGTTTTAGGAATGAATACAGTCAGACAGCCTAGAAATGAACAAGAGTAATGACTGAACCTGAAGAGGGCTCTGGAAAGCTCTGAAAGATCTCTGTGTGCCTACAAACTTGCTCATTTTTTCCTTGACTATATTAATCACTCCAACCAAAATCTTGTGAAGATGGGCCATATTTCCAGCAGGCTCTACACTCCTGGGCTCCAGGGTTCTAGGGTTGACCCAGGGCAGGCTCAAGGAGGATTAAACAATGGTTTTAGCCCAGGCAGTGAAGCAGTCACTGCAATGTCACTAGAACTGGGCTAAAGAAAATCTGGAGGTTTCCTCACTTGAGTTTTTTGCTTACACAATGTTAGTGCAAAATGCTGAAACCCAACAGGGATTGCATCATGCCAGAGCTCTTCCCTGTGTGCTGAGGATGAGGAGTACGTTGTCTGAGGAGGTCCCAGAATGACTTTTAAATCTCTTTTATTACAGAGAAGAGCCTTGACAATTTTGGAAAGTCTGTCTTCCAGCTCTAATCATGGAATCATAGAATCCTCAAGGCTGGGAAAGGTCTCCAAGACCACTGAGTGCAACCTCTGACCAGCCACCACCAGTCAACCTGACCAGGCACTGTGTGCTACTTCCAGCTGTTTCTTGAGCACCTCCAGGGATGCTGACTCCACCACCTCCCTGGCAGCCCATTCCAACCCTTAGCAACCATTTCTTTCAATATTTTCTTCCTGATAGCCAACCTGAACCTCTCCAGGCACAGCTTCAAACTGTGTCCTCTCCTCCTGTCCCTGTTCCCTGGGAGCAGAGCCTGACCCCCCTGGCTGTCCCCTCCTGTCAGGAGTTGTGCAGAGCCACAAGGTCCCCCCTGAGCCTCCTTTTCTCCAGGCTGAGCCCCTTCCCAGCTCCCTCAGCTACTCCTCATCAGACTAATTCTCTAAACCTCCCCCTCCCACCCCCTGGGTTTTTAAATGGGCTTTTCTGGGCTGTTGTGAGTAGGTCAAAGAATAAGAAATTTCAAATTATTTTGAGAAAGGAAGGTGCAGGGGAGACAGGGAATAGAATCTTTTAAGCTGTAAATGGTGAAATACTGGCCTGTGTTAGTTAAGGGATCTGCAAATCTTCATCACTGCTTGTCTCAGTGGGGTGTGCGGGGGAGAGGAGCTGCCAAGGCTGTGCACCCTCTGCTGCCTTCTAAATTCTGAACTCTTTGGGGCCAAGGTTAATAGGATTCAGGGTCTGCAGAACACTACCTTGAGCACTATCAATATTCTAAAAAAAAAAATATTTGAGATTCAGAGCCCTCAGAGGTTCTTTGATTTGGGTTCCCCTACATTCAGAATATCAGCTAAAGCGAGGCAAATGATGTTAAGCTCCTCTGCATGCTTTCAGTATATTGTAAAAATTCAGAGGCTTCAGAAATCATCTCTCCTCTTACATTCTGTCTACATAAATCAGTCCCCTGTGCTATGTTTGGAGAAAAGAATCAGTCTTCAGACTAGCTCATTTTCCCCAAGCACAATTACAGAGTTTTGTTCATCTTCAAAACATCTGAATTTGATTTTCCCTCATTAGATGGGAAAGTTTCTTGAGATTATTTAAACTCAGTACAACAGTATGACTCTTTCACTCCTCTCTGCCATCAAAACAGAAATGAAGATGTTAGTTTGGGGAGCAATCAGGCAACCTAAATTATTCAGATCTGAAAGTTTTAGGTTAGAAGAGTTTTTCAATTTCATTTGTATTTGGATTACAACGGTCTCAACCCATGTCTGTCTAATGAAGCTCCTGCTGAAAATCTCAGCTGGAAATTCAGGGAATCAAGTCTATCCATCATCTCAAAGTCATGATTATTTCATAAGCAAGACTCGGTGTTCAGTCAAGTCTTTAACTCATCATTCCAGTTACCATAGTTTAACCATGCAGGCAGCTTTTAGGAGAACTCATGCTGAACATTACTTGATGAAGATAAATCCCATTAGCAGAACAAACAGTACAAAAGTCTGTGTCCTGACACCACAATAAGGTACCTTAAATATTCATAAAGGATACAGGTGCAGATCTCTCATCACATACTGGAGCACATCCAAAGCCTACAGGAAGAATATTAATAGCTCCTTCCCTTGCATTTCTGTTGGAGGAATAGCTCAATTAGTCTCAGTCTGCTGTCTTTCCCTTATCTATTATACATTTGAGCAGTTACACTTTGCTTCTGGAAGTGCACATTGAGATATGCATTAACAAGGTGAGGGTGCACAGGAGAGCACGTGGGCAGCCTGCACCAAGCTTCTTGAGCTGAGGAAGACCCCTGCCCACCTGTGTGTGCAGGGACTCTCTTTGCTCTTCTGCCCTTTCCCCACACTGCTTTGCATGCCAAGGACTGCCAAAGAACTTTTTGTGGTGTGTGCTACGGGTGGAAGGAAAGGAAAACTTCATACAAAGAAGTGTTAAAAGGGCTAAAGGAATGGAAGACCTGAAATGGAGAGACAGGATGTTGGTGAAGAGTGCAAGCAATGTGTGAGACTGCAGCTCCAGGGGAAAAAAAAACAGAGGAGGAAAGGCAGAAATGGTTAAATCTAACAGGAGGCACAGAGAGAGGTCACGTCTTTTGGAACTGTGCTCTGAAAAAATGTATTTATTATAGTATATCTGTGGGTCTCTAAAAAATAGGTCATCTTCTAGGCTTTTGCCTTTTGATTTCTATTTCTACTGAGTCATGAAGGAGACTTGGATGATTAATGACGTGGAATCATAATTTGTGGTATATTCACATTCCCAAAAACCTTCTAGAGTTCAGTGAACAGGTCAATTAATAACACCTATCACCCCTTAAAAGTGGGTTAATCATCTATGGGGGATAAAACTCTATGTCTTTCAAACTGTAACAACATAACTGAATGCTCTAACAAGGTTCATTTTCTGTCATGCCATCCACCATAAACCTATCCCATGTGATGTATAACATGATTTGACTTTTGAAAAATCTTATAGACTACCATTATCTCCTAGGATACATATTAAAAAAGAGACTAGAACACATGTAAAAATATCTAAAGAATGTCATTTAAGCTGGCCAGATACATTCAGTTAATAAATGATGGCTTAAGTTAAAAAATAATCATTACAGCTGTCAGTAAAGGTTTATTGAGTTCTGCATTAAAATAGTGTAGAATTTCCTAGGCAGAAAAATTACATCTTCCTTTCATCTTTGGGGGGGAAAAAAAGGAAAAAAAGAAAAAAACCAATAAAACTTCACAACTTTGTGGTTTGCAGAAATAACACTACAAAACTTTTTCTCCAAAAAAAATTAGACTATTCAACAGAAAAAATTACCACCACCTGTTATCAGTATAGACCATATAACACAAGAAAGGAATTCTGTTTCTAGGCAGAAGGAAGAGTACCATGTACTGCAATAAAAAAAAATCACTATACTCACAGGGGCTGAATATTCTTAATATTCTAAATATTCTGTTTGAGGTAGCTCTGGTATGAGGCTAGGAGTGTGCCTTGAGTCATCTCTCATTCCTCTTCAGAAAATACATTGCTAGGAAGTAGACCAGTCCGAAATGATACTGAGACTGCTTGCATAGGGGATTGAGCCTCATCTGTCCTCTATTCTAGCAATTTCTCAGTCAGAACACTGGACTGACTATGTGAATTTATGATATTTGACTCAATGTGACTTGACTTTAAGTTTGTGGCTCTCTTCAGAACGATGTTGAAGCAGCAATATCACTGTCAACTCCTTTACCAAGGCTCCTGAGCTACAGAGAGACCCAGCTCTCTTAATTATTAATCTAGAGCTCTCCTAGGTAGACAATTCTTTAATCCCAGCAAGGGTACTTTCCATTCTAAAGTATTTTATGGATTGAAAAAGTCTGATGATCTCCTTGTAGCACTAACATCTTAAATGTGTTATCTTCTTTTCTCTCAAAGGAGAATGCCTTAACCTTTAGGCTTCTTCTGGGCCAAGAATTTCTGTTTTGTGGGGTGGAAACACACCTCTGCTCAGAACAGGTAGCAGATGCCAAGGACATCTGTGGCCAAGAGCAGGCTGGATATGGGCAGAAGGGGGACTGAGTCTGGGATTTCCCCCTCCTCACTTTGAGAGTCTCTAACTCATGAGCTGTTCTGCTCTCTTCTCCCCTGCTTGCTTTGAAGGGGGAGACAGGTGTCTTGTCCAAATGTTTGAAGGAGAGATCAAAGACATCTCCCTACAGAAGAACACTGTGAACTGCAGCTTCCCTGTCAGCAGAAGTGTCTCCTTCAAATGTAGAGGAAAACATTTGAGAGAGACTGAGATTTGTTACCTGCTCAATGTGTGGAAACATCATCAGGAAATTCTTGGCTGTTCTTTGTTCATCTTGCTGGCTGACCTAAAATTTCCTTCTGAAGTGTCCTACCTCTCCTTCTTCCCCATGCATTGAACACTAGGACCTTATTCTATGATATAAATCTTGGTCTGAAGAAAATTAAATCAGAGACTATAATATTCAGGGGCAGGAGGAGGACAGGAGGCAATTGAAGGGCAATCTGACTGTCATCATTCTCTTCTAATATTTTCTTATCTCCCAGTGCTGTGATGAAGAGAAACATGTACTGTACTATACTAATAGCAACCACGTAAGTACCCACAATAGTTAAAGAGGTTTTACTTTAAAAGTACAGATGAAATACATTAATGGAATCCTATAATTTTTTGGGGGGGAGAGGTGACCTCCAAGACAATTTACTTCCAATCCCCTTCCACTAGGTCAGGTTGCTCCAAGTTCTGCCCAGCCTGGACTTGAACACTTTCAGGGATGGGATTGTGGATGGAGATGAGAAGAGGATCACAACTTCTGTGTTGCTGCTAAGGAATGATTACAGGAAAGCTTAGTCCCCTTGGACTTGTGCAATATCTACCAAATCTATGAAAGCACCTCAAGCAGAAATTTTAAGTTATCTAAAATGGTCCTGGACAAAGCAGGCAAATGTGTAGAGTTTCAGGGCATCTCTGCTGACAGAAATGGCATCCATAGGTCACATGTGGCAAATATGTTAGATATTATATTTGACACTTAATGTGGACATAAGTGCAAACTCAGCTGACTTGACCAAGAAACAGGGAAAGTACATGGCCCAATAGGAGCTAAACTCCATTCACAGGTGATCCAAAGCATTGGAAGGGAAGGTTCCTGCCTTGCCACCACCATCTACCTGTATCAAAACTGAGTGGTTCCTGAATTAATAACTCACAATATTTCATTGGGTGATGTTATCAGACTAGATGTAAGAAGAAATTTTTTTATGTGCTGGCCAAGGTTGGTCAGAGAGGTGGTAGATGATCCACCCCTTGAAACATCCAAGGCTGGTTTGGATAGGGCTCTGAACAAACTGATCTAGTTGAGGGTGTCCATTTTCAGGGCAGGAGTTTGGTGTGGACAGCCTTTAAAGGTCCCTTCCAACCCAAATCATTCTAAGATTTTAACATTTTATCTTAAGATTGTAATAAGTAAGGTAGTTACAATGTTAATATAACAACAGTAAGAAATGGTGAATGACATCATTAAAATTCAAGGAGGATTGCTCTGTAGCAACTCAAAATGCAACACTTAAATGGAAGAATTAATTTATTTTGTTAGGCTACTTGTGCAACTAATTACTAATTATTGTTGAAGAAATAAAACTTGATTAAAAAACAATATCATAATGAAACAGACTTTGGTGTGCATCTTCATGGGGGTTATCACTCAAGAAAATATTTATGCTTTGAGTTCCCAAAATGGAACATAGTAATTCACATATTGGAGGAATATTCTTGTGCCAGATAAGAGTCTAAAACCATTTGGATAGAAAATGAGAGTAAAAAAAAAAAAAAAAGTCATCATCTTTATGCTGGAGAGTGCAGTGGTTTCCATAATAATTGGACTAGTACTTAATGGGAGTGGAAATATTTTTTTGCTGGTATGGAAATATAAACAAGCCGTGTTGAGAAGCAGGTTGCCTTCATCTGACAGAATCACACTTTCTCTGAGCATTTTGGTGTGATCTTCAGCATGACAATGGAGTGAATTGCACACCTGCACTACCTGGGAGCATTCTAAGTTCAGGTCAACATCAAGTGCAGAACAAACACCCACCCTACAAGGGATCCTGAGAGGTAAACAGACTGGATCAAGTAGGCTGAATCCAAGCTGCTGAACAGCTTGCTTTGACATGCAGGGTCCTTCACTGTGAAAAGAAGATTCCTATTGAAATTGTTGACAGTTTTCAAGTATCTCTAGTGCCTCTCTGCTCAGGGAGGGTACTTAACCTTTGCATTTCTGTGACATCTCAAGAAGAAAGGCTCTGAAACTGGAAGGAGAGATCAGAATAGACAATAAGCCACTTATGTCAATAAAAGTGGCTGAGTAGAAGAGAGGGAAAAATCGTGCTCTTTGGGGGTAAACAGAACAAAACAAAAAGAACTTGAGCATATGACTCCAAATCTGTGAGCATGCATATATTCTTATCTCTGCACTAGCACATGGTCTTACTAGCACCTTTTTATTAAGGATGCTGCTGGTACACAGCACCTTTGCAGATCTGGGTCTAGCTTGTAATGTTATGATATGGCTCAGGCCAGAGCCCATGAGCCTTCTGTATGAGCTAAAAACACGTCTTTTTTTTGTTGTTTTTCTTTAAAGATATTTAAACTGGTCCATTTGTTTCTTGTAATGCTCCATTTGTACCTTATAGTCTTATATTTATACCTTGTCTTTACTGTTTGGTCCAGAGTGGAAAATGAAACCTTTGTGATCTCAAATATCTATTAATCTTACTTTACTCAATGTTTCTATGTATACTTTCAATCTTTCTCAAAGGAATAAACCCCCAGTGTTCTTTGGAAGTCCACTTTTACCTCTGTGATATGAAATTCTGATATTTTTCAGTTTTCAGTTTTCATAGGTGAAAAGACAAGGTCTTTCACTGTGAATACAGGTGATAAAAAATGAGTGTGTGTACACAAATATTACACACACACGTTCATGCATGTCCAAGCAATACCCAAAATTAGCTTTTGAACTCACAGGCAGTTTCTAGCTACAGCAGGTACAGGCTGGGTGTAGATTTTGGTAACTCCTAGACAAAACAGAAGTGGCACTTCTTGAGTCCTCCAGCATATCAGGAGACATGAGGCAGGTCTACCAGTCTGTTTGTGTGATGTGCTTCTTCACAGAGACTGCAAAACTGGGGACTGTGTGTTTGAGAAGAAGAGGTGGTGCCAAAAATTACAATAAAACAGAAATATAGACATATATAGCTAAAAAAAATTTTAAAAAAGGCACTAAAGGAAGTATTCCTGAAAGAAAAGAAAGGAAAAATTAGCTTCGGAGAGAAGGTGAAGATCCTCGTGGAAGCACAGATCCAAGAAGCAAGCAAGTGAGCATGTGAGGTGATTAATTCATGTCAAAATCATATCTCTCTGGTTCTTCTATAGAATCTGGGGTCAGTTGTCACTCATTCCATGTCATCCATGGCAGGAGGGAAACCACGATCCTAGCTGTGATTCCTTGGTAATCAGATAAACAGACCCTACCAAATCAGTGCTTAAAAGCTGTGGAGTTAATGACAATTACACCACTGGGGAATTAGTGGGTAGGTAGGAAGAATGAAATTATCAAGAAATATTTGATCTGATAGATCAGTAGTTGTGGAGATCAGGAAACATGTGATGTGGATGACCTGGGGAAGGGTCTGGAGCACAAGTCTGATGAGGAGCAGCTGAGAGAGATGGGAAAGGGGCTGAGCCTGGAGAAAAGGAGGCTCAGGGGGGACCTTGTGGCTCTGCACAGCTCCTGACAGGAGAGGACAGCCAGGGGGATTGGGCTCTGCTCCCAGGGAACAGGGCCAGGAGGAGACGGAATGGCCTCAGGTTGTGCCAGGTGAGGTTTGGATTGGATATTATGGAAAATTTCATCATGGAAAAGGTTCTCCAGGCCTGGCACAGCTGCCCAGGGCAGTGGTGGACATCCTATCCCTGCAGGGATTTAAAAGCCGTGTGGATGTGGCACTTGGGGACATGGGTCAGTGGTGGGCTGGGCAGTGGTAGGACTTGATGGTCTTAGAGGGCTTTTCCAACCTAGATGATTCTGTGACTAAAAGGGGATTCAGGGCTTCCTTTTTTGCTATACTTCCATAACGTGGTTTTGTAAATACCCAGAGAAGGGACAGAAGTGTGGGAGTGGCTCTGGTTATTTCCCCTCCACACTCCCCAAAAAGATCCACATCATAAACTTGCACAGCAGCTGAGCACAACCTGAGTTCAGCTGATTTAAACCCCTGCTAGATTTCACTAACCACGAGCTGGTTCTTTCTACAGTCAGTGATTGTGTGGGACAAACCAGCCTTCAGAGGACCTGCAGCTTGCAGGCTGAAAGGCAGCTAAAATTGTCACAGGCCTCATACATGTCCTGTGATAAATCTGAGAAAATTTGTAGAAAAGGAACAATGGTAGTCTACACATCTAACAAGTGGGCAGCCAAACGTAGGGTTGAAAATAAAGTCAGGTGCATGACCAGCCCAGCCTCCTGACAGCCAGGGAAAAAAAAAACAAACCATACTCACATTTAGTTTTTTCAATGTGACATCCACCCCACGATTCCAATGGTTACACAGAATTATTTATCTTTTCCTTTACTCTTCTGTTCCTCACTGTTCATGTGACACCATATTGATTAGATTTCCAGAGCATACCACTCCAGACGTATTTATACGGCTGTTTCAAATGATTTACAACAACTAATCTTGTAACACAAATATAATTTTGGAAATATAATACCAGTCAATAGCATTAAATTTTCTGCTAATGGCCAGGACTCCCTGTGCCATGGGAATAAGTTGCCTCTAACAACTTATCACCTGAAGGCCCTATCTTCAAGTTAATGTAAGCTGGCATGGGACCAAATTTCAGTGCTCAGTGGAGCTCTACAGAGTTATCTACATGCCCTAATTACCCTGATAGTAAAGTTGGATTAAGCACCCTGCAAAATGACAAACTGGTCTGAAGTGTGTCGTGGTGCAGGAACCCAGGTTCCTGCTTTCCTTTCTGCCAGGGAATTCCACCTGACTGAGGAAACATTTTGGACCAACAAATATTATTTATTTCTCTAAAACACAGGCCTTCCAGCAGGAGAGGAGGAGAAGAGTTTATTTTAATCCAATGTAAGCATACATTTTCCAAAAAGCTTCAAATTTTTTAAGAAGGCTAATATCTCTATTAGTGTTACACTTTTCTAATTCTTCCATTACCTAGGCACAGAACAGACACTAATGATTATAGATTTGCAAAAGACTTCTCAGGAGAAAAAATAGAGATTCAGGATTATCCAAGTTAATAGAGGGATTTCATACCAGAACCTGGAAGAGCATACATATCCAGTGCTTTTACTAAGAAGTGATTCTCCCTTCGGGGACATTGGCATAAAAATGAGTCATTTCATAAGTTGATTGTTAAGGTTTTATCTACGAAGCCAACATGATAACAAGTAGTATATTATTTCTCCCTGAATAGTAGCTAATTTGTAAATATCAAGGAAAATCCTTTTTTTTTTTTCTTTTCCTGCATAAAACTGTGATTTCAAGCTTGCAGAATTCACAAGAATGAATGAAGTCTAAATAAACAAACTCTACAGTCTGTCAGAAGAACAACGGATCAAAGCTTTGTGTTGTAGGCTGGTGATTACACTAATAGAAAAAAGTTCCAAACAACCCTTCAGTGCTAATAGAATGGAGTGTCTTTATCTCCAGATCTATTTGTGAATCTATTTAAGAACTCTCAGTAAATTCTTTAGGAGTTATAGAAGACAGATTTTTGTTTTCCATGTTGAGGAGAGCCTCTGCATTTTGTAAGGTGTCTCGGTTTTTTACCTAAAAGGTTTTTTGCACACAAGACAAACCCCTCAGAGTCTGAAGTGTTTGCAAAGTTTCAGTGGTTCAAGAGGCTTTGACTCCAAAAATGTAGCATGCAAATGCCTCATACGGATCTAATGAAACCCCAAGTTTCTGCAGAAAAGTTCCATTCAAGAGTAAGTCCATGTAAAGCAGAAATGTTCAGGGAACCATCTTCTTTCAAAAACATCTACCTATTTTCATCATAAGCTTTCGCATCTTGAACTGGTTAATCCAGATGACTGTTAATACTGATAACTATAAAGTCTGGCCTAAAGCTCCAAATTCATTTCTTGCTGTCACTGGGTTAAAGGACTGGATGCATTTAGTAACTAATAGCTACATGAGGAAGTCTAAAATGCCACCCAAGTGTCTTAAACATATTTAAATAATACTGCATGCCTTGAAAAGATTTGAAATTAAAAGTGTCAGATTCTCATGAGAATATGAAAAACGAAGAAACTTTTTTGAGATTTGTAATGTATTCAGAATAATTAAATAAACTATTCAACTATTCAGGGTGTGAAATCCCTAATCTCTAATTTAAAATCAGATTTTAGATCAGCTCCCTCCAAAGGAAAAAAAAATCTTCTCTTTTTGATTTAAATTTTAAAAAAATCTGTTTTAACACACGAATGGTATAGCCAGAAAAAATACAATTTTTCAGAGGGAAACATGGAGGCAAAATGGATCCAAAATTTTTAAAGACAAACCTTCTGAAATGCGAGTAAAACTCAAGCAATGTGAAATATCAAATAGGATGTGGTAGCAAATATTTTAAAGTAGCGAATATTTTTTAGACATAGCTTCACTTCGTCGTAAAACAAATTCAGTTTAGGATATGACCAGAGTGTGCACACATGCAGACACATCCATGTGCATGTTGAGAAATAAGGATTTCAGGGGCGATGCATGAAGGAGCTGAGAAGATCAGCTGAGCTCCCAGAAGATGCTACAGCACATCTGCTCTTCAAAACAGCCTCACCCAGTGACCAGAACACTCCCACTAGTGGATGTTGTATGACTTCTAGGGATTTGCATACAAATCATAATGTGATTTGTGACCAAGCTTACTTGATTTTGTACAGTTTACTCACAGATGAAAGACCTGATGATATTGAACAAGCACTAGAAAAAAAAATAGCAACATATAAAAAATATAATTCATATGTAAGCATCTGATATGATGAACATTCAGGTAGAACCAAACTGTAATCAAGTAGATGAGACATACAGAGAGAAGTGTAAGTAAGAAACAATACTAAATTAAATACAGACAAAAAAACTCAGTAAGTCAAATTCCTGTTAGGAGCACAATATTATGGAAAAAGCTGAGAAAGAAAAAAGGTAGAATAAGTTGCTGACATTTTAACATCATCTTTAATACCATTTCAATGAAAAACTCCTATGTCCTTTTGATATATAAGAAAGATTGGATTGGATATTTTACTTGGAAAGTTTCTGAGTTTTTTTTTGGTGTATTTCTCAATTTTTCTATATCCACAAATTTTATTCTCCCACATGTGTTATTATGTATATTTCAGCCACCATGGCTTTGGGATATTAGTTTGGGATATTAGGGGAAAAAAATGAATGTGAATAAATCCCCCAACACATTAATAAATTTCATTAAATAAAATAAGCCTTTTTTTCCACTACAAATGAAAATTTAGTTTTTAATTCAATTAAATTACACTTCTAACTAAGCTGCAAGAAAATTGGTAATTTTGGGGAGAGAATATTTGGAGAGAATTGGGAATGATGTGGGCTGGATTAATTATTTTTAAGAAAATTCAAAATTGAGAGAAGAAATTCTCAAAATTTCTTTGAGCACTGTTTTTGAGGAAAAGACATATTGTGTACCATTTACACAATTTTACTAATAGACATCTCATGTCATATAAAGCAAGAGAGTTTTCCTCTTTCCTCCTTTGTGGTCTGTTAAACTATAAGAGGAAATTCATAATCCTCTAAAAATGTTTTCAAATAAGGGATGGAAAGTAAAGTAGCAGGACGTTGTCCAGTCCAAATGCTGTTGGCAAAAAATCTCCAAAGTAATCTTATAATTTCCAGTATGAAGACATCTCCATTTAGATAATTTAGCCAGTGCAGCACCCCCATTCCCTCCTTTCACAGGAAAAAAAAAAGAAGAAAGAAAGATGGAAAGATGGAAAGATGGAAAGATGGAAAGATGGAAAGAAAGAAAGAAAGAAAGAAAGAAAGAAAGAAAGAAAGAAAGAAAGAAAGAAAGAGAGAAGAAAGAAAGAAAGAAAGAGAGGTTCATCCAGACCCTACTGAAATCTTTGGAATCTTTTTACTAATCTCAGCATATTTGGCACCAGATCTCTAAAGTTTCAACACAAATTCTTAGACCTATGAGTACGGTTCCCACTCAAAAAGAAATTAAACATTATTAGGATAGTTCAGTTCAGGAAGGGAGGTTAATAGTTTTAATTGTTTTCTTATTGCAAAAGGAGAGAGCTGCTGAGATTGACTTTAGCCAAACACAGCACACAGTTAACCTGCTTCCCACAACACCAAAGACTTGCAGATGCAAGGCATTACCTAATTTTGACAGAGCACTTTTCATCAAGATATCTCAAAAGGGCCTTAAGAATGATCTAACATCATCCATTCCACTGCTAGAAATAGAGGCATGGGGAAGTGAAGTGACTCACAGTGCAGAGAATCCCTGGAAGAAAATCAAGATTTGTTTTCCATCCGGCCAGTGTCCAAGCGTGTAGGCTGTACTGCTTCCCCCAGAAAACGTGTGCCATTTCTTTAGAAATCAGAAGGAGAAAATGATGGGAAGCAAATATAAGGGAAGACTAAAATAAATAAACAAGATATACACTGTAGCTGTTTGCAAGGCAGCTGCTAAAAGGCGGTTTCCAAATAAATGTAAAGAGCTCGTTCTGAGAGACAAACTGGAAAAACCCAACACTGCAGCAAAGTGCAAGCTTCCCTATGGACAGCAAATCTTTTCTGGGAATTGTGAGTGTCCACTAGGCATGTTCAGTCTGTAACAGAGTGTTACATTAAAGGTTATACTTTAGAGAGTCTTGGTCAGTCAGTTTAATGTCCGCTGTAAGCCTAAGGCTTAGCCAGAGAAGAATAGAGGCACACAGAACAGGGGCTAAGAATTCTAAGGTTTAATTAACATCCCCCATTTAAGAGTCTCCCCATCAGCCAGATACCAGGCTGTGGCTGGAAGTCAGCTTGGATATGTTTTTGTGCCTTTACTCATCTTTCCTAAATAGGAAATGTGTAGATACCGACCTTATCTTCAGAACAGAGATGGGCTGATACCAATCCTGAGGAACTCAACCAAAAGGGAACTCAACCTGGCCCTTCACAGCCTCAACTTCAAGCTGCATGTAGAACTGTGCATACAAGTGATCTAATTATGCATGCAAACACCTCAGCTCCATCTGACTATTTGCCTGTGTAATTCCTGCAGTAAAGAGGAACATATTATAAACAAGCATTTTTATACGCACAACTCTAAAAGTCTGAAGCTCATCAAGGAACAATTTCTTCTCCAAGGACAATAAAACTATGGAACAGCAGAAGCAGCAGCTGTATGATCATCCAGAGGGGGCCAGAGCCACCTGCTCTGAAAGGCCAGAGACCTTGCAATTAAAGCAAAGTCTGCTCAGAAGGGCAGAAAAGTTTCTTCTGGAGTCTCAGTAGCTAAACGTTGGTACACACCAAGGAGAAAAAAAGCTTTGGCCCATCCAGAGCTCTGAATATTTTATCTAAGTGTGTGCCAGACCCTTTGTAATCCTCTGAAAGTCTTGGCTTTAATGACAGACTAGGGAATTATTGCCACCAATTTCAAAGCATGATATGGAAACACACTTTCTTTAACATATTTTAGATTCAAAGTTCACCTATGCTGGATATTCCCTGGTCTCATATTTAAGAGGATAGGCAGGCAAAGACCCAATTTGTCTCTATTTACATTTTTTCAGAATGTTCAGAAAAAATACAGCCTTGATCCTAATTCAGGTTTCTACATTTTAATTATCACTTCATCCCCCTGATTCAGGCCCAAAGGATGTCTATTCAACTTAGAAAACTAATGCACAGAGATATGTAGGTTTCAGAGGCCCAGTTTCAGCTCAATTTCCTTCAGATTGCTTCAATAAACATTGCAAAGATTAAACTCTTTTAATAATTTCTCACATTGATTTCTGCTGAAGTTCAGTGACAAGAGCTGCTCATTATTCTTCATCTTTATAAACAGGCAAATAATCATAAAATAAAAAACAATAAAATGCTTCTTTGTCACAGTTGTTTCGTTGTTTATCACATCCGTTTTTTTCCACCTAGCACAGAGTAGGTACCAATAATTCAGGTCTGAGTGAAAACACTTCTGTAAAAGTTTATGCAGCTCATACCATTAACAATAGATCACATTTTAAGCATCGTTAGAGCCTCTCTTCCTATTTCACGATCTGGTTGTTATCTTCATCCCAACAAAAAAGATTTATTTTTTCAAAAGCCACACAGCTTAGGCAGCTCAAATGACACAGCTCGTGAAGGAGAACATAATTCAAGCACAAATACCTTGCCAGGACTTGCAAAGAGATCTTGTGTATAAACCAAAAGGCAAAATGAACACTTCCAAACAAGTTACAGCATTTTAGGAGATGAATTCCTATTTTGTGGAGTTAGACTCTTGATGATGTGCAAGGCTCAGGTTTCATCCCTTGGACACCTGGAGAAATGCTCAAAACCTGGAATTTGACCAGTGTAGCTACTGTACCCAGATTTACTGAAGAAGAGGTTCAATATATGGATTTTAAGCCGACAGGATCTGCGTCGTGCAGCCCGATCCTTATGACGCAGAGCATTTGTATCATGGCCAAGGGTCACCTACAGAGTTTGTGGTAGAATTAGGTCCTTCAATACAGTGGCTGCACACAGGGAAAGAGAAGCAGACTCCCCTTGATGCCAACACTGGGCCAGGAGAAGGTCACAGATGCCAGTTTCATGACTCTGTCCCTCTGCTCTGGGTTCAGAGCTCATTTTTCAAGGCTGGGCATTTATGTGTTTTGCAAAGACCTGAGTGAAGATAAGGCTTTTCTCTGCTCAAGGCTAGGTTGGACAGGGCTTGGAGCAAGCTGGTCTAGTGGAAGGTGTCCCATCTCAGTGCTCTTCAAGGCCTTTCCAGCCCATACCATTTTGTGGTTCTGTGATTTTTGCATTACTCCTACAGAAAGTAATGCAAACTGCTGTCATGGATATTGATGCCAAAGATCACCAAGGCAGGAACAGGTCACAATTTTGCATCTGTGGACTGCAGAGAGACAGGCTGTCAGCTCTTTACCTTGAGAGAATGGACTAAAAGGCTTGTGGTGCTGTCTAAGGGGGCAGGGAGCGGTGACTGACACCTTGCTGAAGCTGAGAGGAAGGACTTGAAGGACCATAAAGATTCTGAGTGGGGTGGAGCACCTCTGCTGTGGAGACAGGCTGAGGGCTAGCATGGTTCAGCCTGCAGGAGAGAATGCTCTGAGGAGACCTTGTTGTGCCCACCCTCCTCTAAAGGGGGCTTCTAAGAAGGAGGGAGAGGGAATTTTTACCTGGGGAGATCACGATGGAACAGGGGACTACACTTATAAACTGACAGAGGGCAGGTTTGGATTAGATGTTATGAAGAAGCTAATTACTCAGAGGTTGATGAGGCCTCGGCACAGGCTGCCCAGAGAAGTTGTGGATGCCCCATCCCTGGAAGTGTCCAAGGCCAGGTTGGATGGGCTGTAAGCAATCTAGTCTAGTGAGTGGCACCCTTGCCCAGGGCAGGAGAGTTGGAGCAAAATGATCTTTTAGGTGCCTCCCAACCCAAACCATTCTGTGATTCTACTGTTTTATGACTCTATAATTCTATGATTCTATGGTTCTATGACTCTCTGGTTCCATGATACCAGAAATTAATGATGTAGAGGGAGAGGAGGAACTCAAACACAAGTGAGTGCATGCATAAATGTTCTCTATTTCCCATCTTATACATCCACCTGATTTTCTAATGCGCTTCTGGAAAGGAGAATGGAAAAGAGAAAACACCCCAAAAAGGGAGCACAGTGTTTACAGGGAAATAGATTTGTGCCTGAAACCAAAAGCAGAATGGGTGTATCCATTAGAAACTGCATCTTGCCCCAGGATCAGACAGTGCTATTGGTATCTGTCTATTAGAAAATGTTGGGGATTATCATCTGTGCAAACATGCAGACACTTTACATAATGCTAATTGTTGAAGAGCAGTGGGATAAAAAGAAAATATATTTAGGGTAAGGGTGTGATAACGTTATTTCAAATTCATCAGCTTCAGAAGTTGTATCTTTTTTTTTTAACTGTTCTTTTTCAGATTTGCTGAAGCTTTTGCAGAATTGCTGATAGTTCTCCTGATCTCAGTTGAAATCTAAAAAAAAAAAATTGCTAGCAAGTCTGCAGAGGCTCTGTTTTCTCCTGCAGGTGATAGCTCATATGTAATGTCTTGATAACTGTAAAAATGATACATTGCCTTGGGGAACAGAATATCCATAGTAGAGATTTGGACATAAGAAATTTGAATATACATTTTGTTTTTATTTTTGTGGTGTATACTTGCAGTAATGATGATCAAATTCCACAGTGTCCATGGCACTTTACAGCTGCCACAAAAAAAAAACCATGTATCACTCCAAATATCTCAGAGATCGTATTTTTAAAAAACTTTCTTTTTAAAAAAGATGTCAAAACAAATATTATGTGCTTGCAAAAATGGAAAATGAGGCATAGTGGGGTTCTTCATCCACAAGCTCAAAGAAACCAAGACTGTTTGACAGAGATGGGAACAGGATCGTTTTCCCAAGTCTAAACCTAATACATTCAAGACTATCCTCCTTTGTTTTCCCTATGTTTTCATTTCTGAGCTTATTATTAAAAAAAATGCTTGGGTTTGGGTCTGTTTTCCATATTATTTGACATAAGCAGCACTTCAGTAAATTTTGTCTGCGACCACCTGCAGTGCAGAGGTTTGTGTTTGCCATTCCTTTCAATCACCTTGCTGGTGTGCTTCAGGAGAATGCAAAACTGCTTAGACCTTAATTGGTACACTTGTCTTTAAAGGAATTTTTGCCTTTTGTTTTATCTTTGTTTTGCTTCTAATGTTTTGAGTGTTTTCAATCTGGCTTGCTGCCTTTTGGATTGTTCTTTGCTTCCTGTGGAAACTCCACGTAGTTTGTTTAGGTTCCTTTCTTTTCCTTCTTGTAATAAAAGGGTGTCTGAGTAGTCCAGAGAGGCTTTTCCAGGCCTCAGTTTTGTGTCACATGTGAAATTAAAGCTGCAGTTCACCAAAACAATTAAACATTAACTAGTCACTGCTTCATTTCTGAGTAGTAATAAGCCTCTATACACACATTTTTTAAACCATGGCTTCCTGACAGCCATTAGGAGACATTGCATATGAGGAAAAGGTGACATTACAACCCCTCTTGTCTAAATATGCATTATGAACCAAATCCACCACTTCTCCTGTGCACACAGGACTGATAAGAATCCAGTTTAGATGTATTAAAGGGGAATAAGCAAAAAAGCCCATAATCAGTGACTGAGATTGCCCAGTGATTTACATAGATCAAGAAAAAATATTCGAGTCCTTGTGCCAAGGACAAATAGGAAATAAGTACAAATTCACTTTAGTCCATGTCAGGAAAAGTATTTCTCAAAAAACACTTGGGAATCTTTTGCTTCATCATAGATATATAAATAGGAAGAAAGTGGTAAAGTTAATTTCCGCTATGCTGGCAAGACTGGCAGAGGTTTCCCTGGCACACTGGGGCCAAAATATCTGATTCTTCGTGCAACACATGTGTTGAAGGCAAGAAATGTGTGGATGCCTCATGAAGAAAAGGCCTTTTATTTTTGGAAAGAATGTGCCCTATCTCTGAGTTTAAAAGAATTAATATTAGAGCAGAGTTTTTACATGTGCATTTTAGACAAAATCATTTTCTGTGGCTTAAAGCAGGTAATATAATAGCCTGTCTCTACAGCACCCATACAATTTTAATCTGCAAGAGGAAGATACACAGACTAAAATATGCAATATTTTCCCTAACTTGACACTCAGGACTTGATTTAAATTTCAAGCCACAGTTCCTGTCCTGGCTCATGGTTGAGGAACAGCCTGTGCTCCACGTCCATAACTATGGCATAAATTCCATTTCAGTGTGATGCCATTTTATTTGGTCATGAAAGCTATGGTGAGTGTTTCAGTCACGTGGAAATGTCAAAGATTACTATAGTAGCTAGTCAAAGAAAAATAGTAGCTAGCTTTTGCAAATTGTGGTACATTCCTGGGTGGTTAGAGGGAGATTTCAGAAGTTTTTTTAAGAGAGTACAAAAAAGGTAAAAAAAAAAAAAAGCTGGAAATTTTTCTGCTGGATTTTTGATATGAGGAAAATATTTTTATTCTTCTTGAAGTGCTGGTGTGGAGAATTGCCACATACAAGCCCTTTCAAACATTCAACAGGAGAGCCTCCTGTGGAAGCAAAAGTCACTCTAGACATAGTCCTACATGCAGCTGCTTTCCTTCCCTGTGGAAAATAAAATATAGTGGTTTGGTGTAGTTCAAAGGGTCTGAAGAATTTCTCTTGAAGACACCTCTTAATGAAAAGTTTCCTTTATCCAATAAAACAGTTTTCATGGCAGCAGAGCCACCTCCAATCCCTGCACTAACCCACTTCTGGGATTACAACACTTAAAAAGAAAATAGACTGAGGAAAGATTGACTTATAAAGCATCTCTGTGTGATTTGAGTCTCATGACAAAATAATTCCTCTGCAGCTTGTCATGGTTTTGTAAGAGAGATTTAAGGAAGTGATGGAAAAGGCAAAGTGGGTTTTGCCTTTTCAGTGCTTCACCTCAAAACTCTTGTCTGCATACAAAACTTTGCAAAATATAAAACGTGCTTCTCCAGGAGTTTCAGATGACTGAGAAGCCCCTGTTTCATCTCAGAAAGTATGTGCAGGCAATTCAAACATCATTTCCCCAAGTGTGTGGCATGGCAGAGTTTCTCCAGCTGCAGAGTGAGGCACCACAATGCCACTTTACAATGCCTCCACTTTGAAGAGGTCAGTCAAACCAGAAAAAGAAAAAGAGAAATGCAAAAAGAGAAAGAGAAAATTAAGAAGAGAAAGAAAAAAAATAAAAGAAAAAGAGAAAAGGAAAAAGAGAAAGAAAAAAAAAGGAGAATGAGAAAAAATAAAAGAAAAAGAAAAAATGAAAAAGAAAAAGAAAAAGAAAAAGAAAAAATGAAAAAGAAAAAGAAAAAGAAAAAGAAAAAGAAAAAGAAAAAGAAAAAGAAAAAGAAAAGGAAAGGAAAAGGAAAAAGAAAAAGAAAAAGAAAAAGAAAAAGGGAAAAAGAGAAAAGGTAAAAGAGAAAGAGAAAAAAAGGTGAAAGAGAAAAAAAGAAAAAGAAAAAGAAAAAGAAAAAGAAAAAGAAAAAGAAAAAGAAAAAAAGAAAAAGAGAAGACGACGTCTTGCATGGTTGCTTTAATTGAAACTGAGACTTGCCACTGTTTCCAAAGCACCCTCTCCTCAGGAGAAGTTAACATTTCCCAGACCTTGGATGTCAGGACAAGCGCAAGTGTGTAGCTAACCCCTGCCACCACAGCCAAGAGAAACAAATGTCTCAGACTACTTTTCGTCAGGGTCTACAAACAACCCATGTTCATCTGCATCTGAAAGATTTACTCTGCGGACAAAGCATTTTCCTTAGCTCATTTGCTTCTCTGGATTATACTTAGAAACTGTTGATGAATCTTGGTTCTTCGTCTTCTCTCTTCACCCTCTAGCTAGCTCCCAGAGATTCCAGAGTTCCTGCTCCATGCTCAGGACCAATGCCCCTTTTCTGCTGAGATGCAGTTTTAATGCTGAGAGAAACTCAGATCACTTTTTTCCTGACAGCTTTCTGTCAAACATAGTTATTTCATCAAATAAGAATAAAAACATTTCACCCTGTCTCCATGGAAAAAGTTTTCCATGAGGAAAACGCTAACCTAGAGAAAGAACTCTTAAAATTCACTATAATTTACTTTTTCACTTGAATTTTTCTGGCTTTTTTTTTTT
>VWZV01005532.1:140415-152448 GCA_013397155.1 Irena cyanogastra | reverse complement strand
TTTTTTGTTTTGTTTTGTTTTTGTTTTTGTTTTTTGGTTTTTGGTTTTTGGTTTTTGTGTTTTGGGGGTTTTTTGGGGTTTTTTTGGGTTTTTTTGGGGTTTTTTTGGGAGTGTTTTTTTTTGTTTTTTTTGGATTGCTTTGACATCATTTATTGGTAGACAAACAGTAGCTCCAGTGCTGCTCATGGTGTCACTATGTGTCATACTGATAGCAGAAGTGTGCAAAATTATGTGCATAGCATGGTGTGTACTAATACAAGCAGCAAAGGCTTGTGCTAACATGCTTGTTGTTGACTGAAAAATCTCATTTTTCAAGATCAAAAAAAAAAATCTTGTTTGTGTAGGAATTTAGCAATGACACACTGAAAAAGAAAAAGAATACATAGCTTGTGTACTAATTAGGGAAATGGCTCTTTTTTGTGTTCAAGGAAAATGAAAGTACAGCTGACTCATGGGGAGGCACAGCAGAGGACTTGGCAGATCCTGGCTGAGCATCTTTGGTGTACCCCTGAACCTTCCATTATATAACAATTCCTGCCACAGCTCAAGGGAAGGCTTTGGAGTTGATTGATTAGACAGACTTTTAGTATTTTGTAATTTTTAATGCCTTGTAATTTTGATATTCCCATAATAAAATTAAATGGGTATTCTTGAAGCAGGTGCTGGCCACTGCAGGCTCACTGGATGAGACCTCTTTAAGTCACCTGGGACCCAGGGAGTTTTGTGACTTCCTCTGAGTTGTGAGGAGCAGGAGATCCAGAGTTTGCCCACTGTAACCACATGTTTGAGAAACTTGGGTGTAAACTGGTGGAAGTATGTCTGGGTCTGTTGGGGAAGCTGGAGTGAAAATACTGCTGTTCTCATCTGCAACGTGCATAGAGAGCACACTGATTTGAAAATGCTTCTGGATCCTGTTGTTTGGTGGTATAGGGGAACGGAAGGTCTAACACCGGAATTTCCCTTCAAAAACCCCCTGAGTGATTCCCCTGTGGTCAGCAGGGGTTGTAATCATTGGTAGGACAAGGAGTTGATCAGCTCTAGAAGATATAAACCAGCTGTGAGATGAATATTTGAATTGTTATTTTATTTAAATGTCACCTAAATTCTTTGCAGGCTGGCCACTTCTTTTCTTGGCTCATCTTGCAGAAACTCAAAAACTTTGAGTCCAAACCAGAAGCAACTCAAAGTATGAAGTAGAGGTTAAAATTCTGTGATAGCCTTGCACAACAATAAAGCCAAGACACCCTCTTCTCATCCAACATATAGTTATGGGTTGTCAGGGTCTTTCAGGACTCCTAATTTTTGGAAAACTAGGAAAATAACAACATTGTCTCTCTGTGCCCCTTTCTTTCTGCTGTTCCCTTTAATGCCAGATACTTCTTAATAATTCAGGATTTAGAGCCTCCCCAGTTTGTCAGGCCTGGAAGGAACATGAACAGCCTGAATGGAATCTCAAGGAGCTGATACTGTGGTGTCATCACAAACTACCAAATACCTATTTGTATATATTTTTCTACAGATTATGCAGCCTCTTTGCACAAAGCAAGTCTGCTGACCTCTCCACCCCTTGAGGGTAGGGGCAAAGGCAATGCTGAAAAAGGTTTTGCTAAAAGGATAGGCTGCAAATATCCCTTAGAAAACTCAGTTAATCCACTCGGAAGTGATTTATCTTTTAAATTAAGGACTGTCAAATGACTTAGATACTGTGGTTGACTCTCTGCCATTCTGGTTGTCTGTGCCAGCTATAAGTGACAAGATGGTGTGTTCTGTGAGTAAGTGGAGGATGCAGTGGATCTTCCAAGAGAATACATTTATGTGGGCTCAGTGTACCTTGAGTTCTCTTTGGGGCTATAGTTTCACCCAATATTTTACACAGTGGTCTCCCTGTGCTGTCTGTTCCTGTAGATGTGCTAACGTCCCTACGTCTTTCTTCCCTGTTGTGGTTTTTAAGGAATTTGAGGGAACAAATCCCCAGGCTGTCTAAAATAAGCAAATGTGTCTCATGGATTGCAAAAATGTTGAATCAATTACTGAATGTGTCTGGGAATCTTAAAATGGCTCTTTTAAAATATAATGTCTGATCTGTTCAGGAAGAAGCAAGAGAAAGGAAATCTTTAGTTGTAGTTACCCCAGTGAGGAAATGCCTTCCCACACTCTGCTGCCATCCCTGCCTCCCGCACGTTCCCTCTTCCCCTTGGATAGCGACACATGGTAGGAACTAACAACTTGAGCCGCCGTAAACTGTGGCAGCAACTTCCACCCACACACCTCATTAGGCCTTTAACACATTTTCCTTTGCCTTTCCCCAGAACTACGAGGTGGCACAGCTGTGAGGTTGCCCTTTCACACCGTGGTTGGAAGCAGTCAGTTGTTTTTGTGCTCTGTAACTCAGTAGTTGCACGGTCTGTCGCTGGACGCTGGTCGGTCTGGTTGGTCATTTCAGATTTTGGCTCTGTCCAGTAGTAGTTAACTATGAAGGAGCCCCCAACAGCCCATACTCCTCCTCTGTCCACAGCATTACCTTATTTCTACAGCCTTTTTTTTTTTTTTTAACTTTTTTAGATGTGAATGGAGACACTATGGCTTCTTCAGTGGAAACATTGATATCGCATCTTGTCATGAGCTCAGAAGACCTGGTTCTATATTTTGCCTCAGGTTTATGCCACTGAAACTCTGCCACTGCCTATTTGGCATTATTCTGAATTTGCCTGTGTGTCCAAGCTAACCCAAAATGCTGCTGTTTACATGGCAGTTTTGGGGAATATGTTCATAAGATTTGGTGACAGTTAGCAACTTGATTCCATTGAATTATTCCAACAGCTGGGTGTTGAGTTGTCCTTTAAGTGTCCTGCATTTTCCTAATTGCTTATCAACTGCAGTCATTTTAGTCTGTGTTTTTATTTCACAGAGGTAATTCACTTTACATACCTTTTTCCAAAGAATGGTCTCATGGATTAAGCAAAGACTTTGTAGTCAAATTTCCTTCTTTTTCATGCCATCTTAATTTTCTCCAAGAAGCAGGGTACATCATTACCCTGTTCCTCAGAAAAATATGACACTTTCTTAGTTTACTGATGAGATGAGGTATAGCTGGTAACAGTTTTGTATGATGAATACAAAGAAAATTAAAAAAAAAAACCAGAAGGAGTTAAAGAAGTTAAGGAGTTAGACACTTTAGGAGTTAAACTAGTATAACCAAAGACGACTGTGACAAGTGTTTAATAAATATTGGACTTTGGAATATGTGAGTTAAACAATAAGAAAAAGTTGAAAGGTGTAAAATCTGTGAAACTCTCACAAAGGCAAGTAGTGTGAGTAGTGTTATAATGGTTATATTTGTTTTTGGGGCTGTGACTATAGCTGTTGTGACTGTTAGGTATAGTTAGTACACAAGAAACAGTAATAAGAGTAGTAAGAACACATACACGTAAGTCTCTATTTTTGAGTGATCATGTAGATTCTTTTTAAAAACCCAGGCACGTTTTTGTATTTTCCAGAAGAAGTGAAAACACAGAAGGATCAAGGCATAAAGGCTAATATACCAGCATGGAGTGTAGGAGAGCACAGTTCCTGTATGAAGCTGCCTAGCATCCTACCTCGGTAAAATGTTGAGCTAGATTAATTCAGTGAACTTCTGTTCCTGCAGATGGAAAAAACAGCTTAAGGGTGGCTTAAAATCAGTTATTGCAGTGATGAAACCTAAGCCTTCCTTGTAAATCTAAACCTAGTTTTCTTTACATTACAGTTCCCTGCACCTAGTGTAGAGCAAATATTGTTGAAGTTTCTCAAGATGTTTTGAAGGCAAAGATACAAATGTTGACTGAAATAAACTTTGTTCTCTCAGTACAAAAAATTCTCAAATGATTTCAACTCTACTCAAAAAAAGCAGAACGTATGCTCTGGTAAACAAATAAAGACAGAATCACAGGTATCCCATTGCATTGTCCGTTTCTTCTCCTAATCTGGCCATGCCACTAGCATGGGAATTCTGGTGGCTGCTCAAGCCAACTATGATGGTGTTGGGTTTTTTTCACACTCTTTGATCCAAGGAATTCATTGTTTCAGAGCTGAACACCCAATAGTTCCACTTTACTTGCCAAGCTTAAGAGATCCATGCACTCTTCCATTCTCCTTTCTGCCACTTCCTTAAGGCTCTGGTTTAGAAACTTTCCTGAAATAATAGGAAAGTGTAAGATTTTCTGAAATCTTCTTTTAATTATATAGGTGCAAGTGCAAAAATCTTGTCCTGTTTTCAGCAAGGCAGAGCAATGGATACCTGCAGGATCATGGCAGCTGGGAAATTGGGGTTGGGCTGTTATGCTGCTCAAGCATAATTGAGGTAGGTGGAGATTCTTCAACTGTAAACATCTCTGAAAACTCTAAAAATCCCCTTCCACCTCCAGGGCTTTTATTTCATACCAATTAAACAGAACTCTGATGTTTGAAAATTGTGGCAAGGGCCCCTACAAAGCCTCGAGGAAGGAACAAAGGAAGTGAGAGCGCAGGTACTTGAGGTGTCACAGATCATACCCATGCACATGACCAGAATGTCTAGCTGCAGTTTCAGCTTCTGTGTTAATTGGTCCTGGCAAAGCACAGCCCCAGTGCAATTAACTTTTCTGCAGTGGAAGAGGAAATATTTAAACCCTATAAGTGCCATGCCATGCAACTCCTAAAGGTACTCAGTTATTGCAAGGAAATTGTGTAGCTAACAATGCCGAGCGAGATACAGAGGTCTGGAAGTGACAACAGGGAAATCAAGTACTGATACCCTGACCTGTACAGGTCACTGCAAACTGCACTTTACAGAGCACAAATATCTACTGGCTTCTGTGAGATTTAATAGTCTTCTTGTGCTCTTCAATGGATTTTGAATCACTACCTAAATGAAGGAAAGGGAGGAATTTGGATATGTATATCCAGAATGATTCAGAACCCTTTCTAATGCAAAAGGAGGATATCTTTGATGTAACTGAAATGTAACAAAATTGTAAAAAAATACAAAGATTATTTTCTTATTCACTAACTTGTAAAGCTAACAATTGCAACAGGATGTCCAGGAAAATATCTTCTAGATATGCAGATAGATAAATAAAGTTAAACAGACAGTAAACTGAGCCTATGAAAGGAGTGACAGGAAGAATAAAGTCACTGACAGAATGTATTAGTTACTTGTAATTGTCTCATGTGGACTTTCTTAATTATCTCGTCCTAGACTGTCAGAGAATATTTAATGTAGAGGAAAACATCACAGTTCAGTTGGGTACAGATGCAATTATTCAAAAATATTTAATTGGAACAGACTCTGTAAAGAAAAGTGGAAATGTGAAGAACTGGGATTACAACGCCTCCAACAACGCAGAAGATTCTTCCCTTTCCCCCTCTGTAAGCAGAGGTGTGTCTGTGGTTCTAATATAACCCCAAAGTTCTAGGATAACCTGCTGTGAGTTACTGCAGGCATGAAAACTGATTATAGCAATTGCACACAGATGTTAACACAAATCAGATAGGCTGCATCTTCCTCATATGTCTGCTTAATAACATTGTTAGTAGAAATTAAGATGGCAGGGGATTCACTTAGACGTTGTAGTCTTTATTGTTATTATTATGGGTATTACTGTAGAGTTTATCACCAGTTTTGGGAATAGAATAGAATAGAATAGAATAGAATAGAATAGAATAGAATAGAATAGAATAGAATAGAATAGAATAGAATAGAATAGAATAGAATAGAAGTGGAATAGTCCCTTTCTGAGTTGAAAGGGACACACAAGGATCATCAAAGTCCAGCTCTGGATGGGACCAGAATCAAGAATCAATCAAACACCAAGAATCTTACACTGTATCCCTGAGAGCATTGTCCAAAACACTCTTTGAACTCTGTCAGGCTTGGTGCTGTGACCCCTTCCCTGGGGATCCTGTTTTAGTGCCCAACAACTCTCTGGGTGAAAAACTTTTTCCTAGTATTCAACCCAAACACCCCTTAACACAACTTCATCTTCATGTGTGTCTAACTTGAAAGGTATGAAACGTAAATTAATGCATACACAAAATTAACTTCTCTGCAAGATCTTCCCTGTATAAGATGTCCCAAACAGACTGGACCCTTGATGGGGACACTGGCTGATTCCAGACCCTATGAGGCAGGTAATTTTTAAAGTGAGAATTTTCTACTGTTAAGCCCAAATTCTGGGAATAATATGGTGCAATTTGTGCCTGGAACACTTCACATATATATTTTTTAGCACTGACATGGATAATGTTTCATAAGCATATATTTACTTCACTGATTGAAATTCTGTAATAGCTTGCCATATATTATATGTCCTATATATTGAAGGGGGCTCCTTCTTGCTCTCTACAACTACCAGAAGGGAGGTTGTATGGAGGTGGATATCAGTCTCTTCCCCGAGGTAAAAAGTGACAGAATGAGATAAAACAGTCTCAAGTTGCACCAAGGGAGGTTTAGATTAGCTATTAGGGAAAGTTCTTTCACAGAAAGGTTTGTGCAGCATTGGCACAGGATGCCCAGGGAAGTTTTGGAGTCACCATCCGTGTAAGTGTTCAAAAAATATCGGATACTGCTCTTCAGGACAGAGTCTCATGGTGAGCATGGTGGTGATGGTGGATTGGTTGGGCATGGTGGTTTTGGATGTCCTTTTCAACCTCAGGAGTTCTATGATTCCACAATTTTATATATTTTTGTGTGTGTGTATATGCACATATGTGGTTTCACTGGTGGTCGTTTTGCGCTAATTTGTAATAAAGGAATTCTGAGACAACAGGGCTCTTGTGTATCTTGTGTATCTGTTGCAGAACCTTCACACACTCGTGGGTGGGTAACCCTCGAAGTTCATGGCCATGACTGCTGTAGGTGTTACCAGCAAGGCTGACACACAGTGCCACTGTCACAAGACACATTTTCAGCTGTAGATCTCAGAGCAATTTACTAATCAGACCATTATTACAATTCACCTGTTTCAGACAGGGAAAAACTGTGACACGAAAATGGTAACGAAAGGACTTGTCCTGGCTGAATCTGCCACAGAAATGATACCAGAGATCAGATCTTGGGAGTCTTAGGAAGAGCCATGGTGAACATCAACCCTCTAATTCCAAACCAAACAACTTCTCAAAGGAATCCAGGTGGCCCTGGATTGCGTACAATGAGCAAAGAAATTAACTTGCAAGAATCACTGACTAACTTCTAGCTATCTTTCAAAATTAACCTTTGAAAAGTTAAAGTCCCTTTCATGTCCTTTTAAAAATGCTTAGAACAAAACAAACTGATTTTTTATAACTTTTGGAGACTTAGAATTATAGAATCTTTAAGGTGGAAAAGATCACTAAAATCTTAGGGTCCATCTGATATCCAGGAAACACCATGTTGACCATGACACCCTATCCCCACGAGCCACACTGAATAGTTTTTTGAACATTTTCAGGGATGATGATTCCATCACTTCCCCAGGCAACAGGTTCCAATCCTTTTTCCAGTGAAGTCTCCCTGCTAGCATCTTTTGGAACTTGGCTTTCAAATTCTTCCTATCTGTTGACTTGACAGTTTCCTTCGGACAGCAAACATTTCCTGTCCAATGGAGGCTCCCAGAGATGTTTCATTCAACCCTATTTCTTCCCTTTGATAGTTCTCAGTGTAAAATCCAGGTTGTTTCACCAGTAATAACTACTGTAGACACCCAAGGTGTGAGTGATGCCTGACACACACAGGAAGAGAAAGAGATCTCAGGGAATGAGATCTCATGATGCCTAAATGTCCCATTTTTATTAAAACTTAAATAAAATTGCGGCAATGAATAGCAGTTATGAGTCCAAACTGATGTCCGTACTTTAAACTTGTACAGAAAGTTTTGAGCCAGACAGGAAAGAGTTCTAAATACATCAGGCAGTTGAGGCTATTAATGCCCTTGAACTGAAATAGAGGAAACATTACAAACCAGGTAGTCAAATTGAAATCCAGTCTCTTGCCTCCTCATTCATTCTCCTTTCTGCTTTTTTCAGTCACACAGGTTTGATTTCAATACACCTGGAGGAAAGGCCATTGAACCAGTAAATTTTACTTCAGTTCCAGCTCATCTCTTACTGAAACTGTTTTGGTTTATTTGCAATTCACACGTGTCAGAAACTACTAACCTTGAAACAGTTAGAAATTATTCCTCTTGAAAAATGTATTTAAAATGGGAAAGTCCATGTAACAAAGGCATCCCTAGAGAGCACAAACCCCACCAAGAGGGGACTTCAGGCTGCTTCTTTCTGATCCTTTGTCACACCCCAGACAAGGTATAAACTCCCAGTAGTGGCAACCATACCACTGCTTGTTTAATTTAAGGAATTTAAGAGAAACTGAGCTGTACTGTTCAGATCCCTCTTGTAACACAGCAAAATTAAAGACAGCAGGAGATGCAGTGTAAAGACTGAAGGGGGTCACAGGCTTGCAGCTACGTGCACCACTGAAAATATATTTAGCACAGCAGCAGAAGGACATGGGTATTTCTATATAATGAGGTACATGAGGCTGGCTAAGAGGGAAGGAATGGCAAAACCAAGGCCTTCTACAGTGTAAAATCACAGATCTTTTCAAGACCAGGCCTGATGGTAGCAGCAGGTGGATTCAATTTTGGTTCGAACCCATCCAGTTCTCTCTTAGGATTAACAAATAATTAAGCTCTGATGTGGGGAAAAATAAAGATTTGAATTGTTTTTTTGAATTGTGCTTAATTGCACTTTATTTCTCCTTTTGGATGGAGCCTTCCTTGAGTTTGAAACACAACATTGAGAAAGATCTTCCTGCACCAGATTATGTGGTGAAATCATTGAGAAAAATTAGACATGGAAAATGAGACACTCAGCACCAAGCCCATGGAGCAGGATTTCTGACAGCTCACTGAGGCTCTATCCTCACACTGCTGCTTGATGCAATCTCACTGAGGAGGAAAGGCCTTTCTCACCACGGCTGTGCCTCATGACAGCACATTATCCAGCTGTTCCACGTCAACTGCTTTAACCACGTGGCACCTCTGCCTCTTCTTCTGCTCAGTGCCTTTCCGCATTCTTCCACTTTTCATTTCCAACTTCCACAGCATTGTTTACTGCACTGCAAAAGCCAAATAGGATTAAACCTGATAAAGAGAAGCAGATGCATTACATCTGGCAGAAAACAAAAGATCAGCGTTTGGCACAAGGGCTTATTGTTTGTGACAAGGCTTTGGAATGTAATTAATTTTGCAAAGCCGTGCCAGTGAATGCCATTCAAACTCACCAGATGTGCCAGGGAGGGAGATGCCAACTCTTTTTCCAAGAGGACGGCTTGATGCCTGCTGACTCTCATTTGTGCAGCTCCACGGGTGTCAAATAAAATAATGTCTCTTTGGATGGAAACAAAGAACAGGCTATTCTCTGCAGAGCTACTGCATATGCAATGACAAAAGGGGCTTTTTGCTTGGTGATGGTATAGTTTTTCTGGGTGAATNTTATTTATTTATTTATTCTTCCCCCCCTAAACTTCACTGCAGCACAGATAGAATAACACAGGACACAATATGCAATAATGGGCATCTGTTAGTGTTTCATTTTACTGGGATTTAAAGTTTCTGTAAAGCTGACAGCAGAGGTGACAGGCTTTTAATGGGGTAGGTAGTTCATTCCTGCCAACTGGTGGCTGCTGCTAGCACAAAACCCATGTTCTGCACTTGGCCCCAGGTGTCTGTGGCAGAAGGCTGGAGGAACCAGGTCAAGACGAAGGCGGCCAGGAGAAAGAGGCTCACACACAAAAAAACCCAAGAGTTCAAGAAACCCAGTCCTCCATAACTCAAAGTGGTTATTTCCAAATAAATTCCCTTTTAGCGCATTAGCATAATTTTATAGCACAGCTGATGCTTCTGGCCTGCCAATCTTCTGCCTCCTGCACACAGCTCCTGCTGTATGCTCCTGCACAGCGATGGTGAGCTCCTGCCAAAGGGATGTTTGACGTAAGTGGGGACAGAGATGCAGCAGGGATTGCAAAATAGCTCTCCCCTTGCTTCTCTCCCCAGCCCCTGCACATCTTCTGGTGCACACCATAACCAGATTTGATGAACACCATCAGGTGGAACTACACATAGAGCCATAGATCCCTTCCTGCTGTTTGGGTTTCTGCGTGCGTGAGATAACAAGTGCCGTTTCCCACTGGTCTGATGTAAGTTTAGGGGCTGTTTAGGACACAGAAATATCTTCAGGACAGCTGATATTGAGGGTGAGAAGAGACGAGACAGCCACAGGGCTGGAGAAAACTCCAGGCTATGGTGACATGTGCAGGGCTGAGTGAATTAATCCATGGCATGAGACCTTCCCACATAACTTTTGTATTACAGCCCTGACCCAAGCCCATCTTGCAGTAGCAGCTATGTGTCTCCACCTCATCACTCTCCACTAGGTTCAAACCTCATGGGCTGTTATTAGAACACTGAGTAGGTACACACAGGTTAGGGTTTAGGTCACATTAATATTACACAGGGAGTACTAGAGAATTAGGGAAAAATAATTATTAGGAAATTCTTCCTGCCCTAGAGAACAAATTGTTCAGAATTCAGAAGTGAGAAGGCACAGGAAGCCAAAGTATCTTCCATCATCAACTGTATGTAAAATGAGCTGGGGATTTTTGAACCTTCTGGAGATGACAGGGGAGACCAGCTCTTCAATTCCTTTTTTGTTTGCACATGATGGCATTTTGGTAATTAAAGTTGTTGTCTTTCCTTGAGCACTTTTTAATTCAGCAGAAGTGATTGTACCAGTGTGATTATGTTCCTAGTCTCCCACTGGCCCAGTACAGGTTCTTTCCAGTTCCTGCAAACCCTGCTTCAGCCTCCAGCCAAGACTTGGCAGCTCTGTATTCTACAAGAAGTGTTTTCCCCAGACTAATTTTCAGAGAGGCTTTATCAATTTTAATTAAAATGCTGCCATCTCTCTTGGTGCTTGCTGGTTGGACTACATGCAAACCACAGAACACAATTCACCTTTTGTAAGAAGGAAGTGTGAAGTGAAATCTGTTGCCTTGTTATGATGGTGATAATAAAGCTAATGATGTCTGATAATTTCCTTTATGTTTTGTTTTAGAATCTATTTCTTTCATCTAGGTTTTTAATTTTTTTTATTTGGGAACCTGAAATATTACTATAGGTTGATTTTGGTGAAGGAAAGGGTCCATAGGAAATCAGTGACACGGTCAGACCTACCCAAGAGGAGCAATCATCACACAAAGAGTGGTCTCTTCCTCTGCCACTTTCAAACGGCATAAATCTTCAGCCATGATGCTGTCACCAGTTTGGGGCCTTAGATTTTTGACTGAAGAGTAAAAATGGAGAAAATAAAGAAGAGAACTATAGGAATGTCCTCTGATAAAAACCATGACCTCTCATAAAAGATTGATCATAAAATCATGGTATAGTTTTAATTGTAAGAGATCTTAAGATTATGTAACCACCATGCAGATAAGGATGGTGGTACAGAAAGGAAATTGTGGGAAAGAATTGCAAAACCCTTAAAATGTAGGGTGAGAAAAGTGAAATAAAGTAAGAATAAGCTATTTCACATGTTTAATGAGATTAAGACAGTCAGATTCATCTTAAATTGTAGGAAAGGGGCTATAACTTGGAGATGAAGAAAGTTTAGGGGAAATTAACNCAAAGAACAGGCTATTCTCTGCAGAGCTACTGCATATGCAATGACAAAAGGGGCTTTTTGCTTGGTGATGGTATAGTTTTTCTGGGTGAATGTGTTTTTATTTATTTATTTATTTATGTGGAGTCTGTGTCAACAGTTAAATTCTGCACAAAACTAGCACTGCTCTGATGTCACCAGCAAAGACGTGAGCACACGCAGGCTAAAGAAATCATATATCCACACAAATAATTGCTCATACGGAATGGGAAACATGAGATAAAATGCAATTTCCTCAGAATATGGTTTTGTATCCAATTTTTCTCACTGGGAAAATTTCTCCAGATGCACATGTTGCTTCTGGCAAGTGGGAAAGTGTGA
>VWZV01005532.1:95362-140098 GCA_013397155.1 Irena cyanogastra | reverse complement strand
CTCTCCACTAGGTTCAAACCTCATGGGCTGTTATTAGAACACTGAGTAGGTACACACAGGTTAGGGTTTAGGTCACATTAATATTACACAGGGAGTACTAGAGAATTAGGGAAAAATAATTATTAGGAAATTCTTCCTGCCCTAGAGAACAAATTGTTCAGAATTCAGAAGTGAGAAGGCACAGGAAGCCAAAGTATCTTCCATCATCAACTGTATGTAAAATGAGCTGGGGATTTTTGAACCTTCTGGAGATGACAGGGGAGACCAGCTCTTCAATTCCTTTTTTGTTTGCACATGATGGCATTTTGGTAATTAAAGTTGTTGTCTTTCCTTGAGCACTTTTTAATTCAGCAGAAGTGATTGTACCAGTGTGATTATGTTCCTAGTCTCCCACTGGCCCAGTACAGGTTCTTTCCAGTTCCTGCAAACCCTGCTTCAGCCTCCAGCCAAGACTTGGCAGCTCTGTATTCTACAAGAAGTGTTTTCCCCAGACTAATTTTCAGAGAGGCTTTATCAATTTTAATTAAAATGCTGCCATCTCTCTTGGTGCTTGCTGGTTGGACTACATGCAAACCACAGAACACAATTCACCTTTTGTAAGAAGGAAGTGTGAAGTGAAATCTGTTGCCTTGTTATGATGGTGATAATAAAGCTAATGATGTCTGATAATTTCCTTTATGTTTTGTTTTAGAATCTATTTCTTTCATCTAGGTTTTTAATTTTTTTTATTTGGGAACCTGAAATATTACTATAGGTTGATTTTGGTGAAGGAAAGGGTCCATAGGAAATCAGTGACACGGTCAGACCTACCCAAGAGGAGCAATCATCACACAAAGAGTGGTCTCTTCCTCTGCCACTTTCAAACGGCATAAATCTTCAGCCATGATGCTGTCACCAGTTTGGGGCCTTAGATTTTTGACTGAAGAGTAAAAATGGAGAAAATAAAGAAGAGAACTATAGGAATGTCCTCTGATAAAAACCATGACCTCTCATAAAAGATTGATCATAAAATCATGGTATAGTTTTAATTGTAAGAGATCTTAAGATTATGTAACCACCATGCAGATAAGGATGGTGGTACAGAAAGGAAATTGTGGGAAAGAATTGCAAAACCCTTAAAATGTAGGGTGAGAAAAGTGAAATAAAGTAAGAATAAGCTATTTCACATGTTTAATGAGATTAAGACAGTCAGATTCATCTTAAATTGTAGGAAAGGGGCTATAACTTGGAGATGAAGAAAGTTTAGGGGAAATTAACTCCAGGGAGTCTGTGGGCCTTCTTTGCTCAAGTCTGTTGCAAAATGATTAGAAAAATAGCTGCCAAACTGGTATAGAAATAATTGGACCAAACTGTATAAACCCTTTAGACTTCTTCCAACCCATGGCTTTCCCCTGGGTCCACCCAAATTCCAAACCTCATCACCAGAAGGTGGTAGGAATCAAAATATGCACTTTTGTCATGGAAACATTTGTTACACGATGACGTGATCTTTGGGGCAGAAAAAAACTCAGTTTATCCCAGTATCCTGCATCTGACAACAACCAGTGACAGATGTTTTGGGAGAGAATATAAGAAACTGAACAAGTGCTGAGTGGTTGCTTGACTGGCACATCTTCCCAGGTCTGAGCAGGCTGCTGCTTAGGGACTTTTAGAGACAGGGGAAGCCCACAGAGTTTGGAATCAGTGCTAAAAATCTGGTATGTTCTGCACAAAATAATGCAATACTGACAATTAATATGAATAAATAAAAGTGGGGGGAGAAGGGGGACAGGCTGTATAAAGTTATCCTTGATTATGCCCCTGATTTCTTCTTAAGAAAAGGTTTTAATTTTATCATCAAGATTTTAAATACATTCCCATCCCTTGGTACTCTTCAGAAGCCAGCTGGGAAACAGGAATTTTTTTTACAGAGGAGTCAAAATATTGAGGAGAGCTGGGAAAATGGTACTCAATGTTTAGAAATTGAAAATTATGATTTTCAACTATATTTCTTCCACAGAGTTCTGGATTTTGAGAAAGCATTCTGGAAGATGTACTTCAGCCCCTCCAACCTGTCAATTTAAAGCCTTTAAAATTGAGTTTGAAATGAGCTCAGTCTCTTCATCTCAGGAAATCTTTTTGATGACAGAGGCAGCTACATTTGACATGCTGGTCTAGAAATATGAACCTCCACTCATAGGGGCTTAACTTCATATTATTTTGTGTCTGTGTCCTGGTTGTTCTCCAGCTGTCACATCAAGAGGGTGATAGTTTCTGCACCATATCTGTGAGCTCTACATCGGTCTTCTCAACTCCCTAAATTATCTCATGTGGCGTTGTAGGATCACTTGTTCAGCGGCCAGCTGGGCTGAGCCCAGGGTAGATGTCTCTCCCATGTTCCTGTGTGATGATTTTCTTGTCCCTGCAATCATGGGGATGTCTGTTAGTACAGGGAAGCTCTCATGGTAATTCTCTTTATGGTAATTTGCTGTGAGGAATCTCTCTTGGGTTTGTTGTAAGGAATCCCTCCTGGAAAGCTGATGTACAAAAGGGATGAGCTACTCAAAAACAGCAAACTGATTCAGTTTAAGAAATTTAAACTGATGATTTCAATGACACTACTTGATGGCCTCATGTTTCTGAACCTTAGGCAGAAACAGGTCAGAATGGAAACAGATACATTCCTTGCCTTTAACTGGTTTGTGGTGCAGGGATTTAATAATTCTCCTGGGGATCTCAGTGCCTGAGCCCTCAGCTGCACCAAATGTTGGTTGAGATAAGAGGCACATTGAGGGGATGTGAACCCGGGTGACAAGGTATATTTGTGTCACCCAGAACTGAGGATTCAAACAAAGTCTTTTTCTTCTCAGTCCCTTTAAGCCGTGAGCCATACTGCATCTCTGCAGGCAACATTTTTCCCATTAAAGAGCCACTGAAACTATTGAAGAAGGCAACTTTTGAGGAGGGTGTTTCTCGGCCTCAAGAATAGAAAAGAGAAGGAAAACAAAACAACCAAGCCCTTGAAACAATCCTCACCTTCCAGCTAATCTTTACAATGCCATTTTTACATTTTATAGTGCATAAACAACACCTTGATGTTATTGCTCTGCCAGAAGGCTTATTACGACAGAAGGCACTAATAGGCCACACATATGCCAAAGTCCAAATGCTACTTTGGGCTTGGTTTTTATAGAAGGACACATTTTCACATTCTTCTTTATTGACTCCCCCTGCACCCCTCCCTCGCTGTGCCGTTAAAAGAATGCCAACATAAAACTGGCTAAAAATAAAGCCAGTTGAGGCATATTTTTCATGTTATTGTAGGATAAATAAAGGTGTCTAAAGGAAGTATGCTATTAACTATGAATCATGGAGGGAAGCATGGCTCTCACTTGGCTAGTGTTGGAAGTTATAAAACATTATTTAAAAACAACAATTCTAACCTTATTTTAGGAAATATGCATATATATATGATTTTATTTCCAGGTACTTCCAGAAAAAAATAATAAATGGAATATAAAAGAAAATTGATGTTAGATCCTGGACCTACATTTCTGGGGGAAAAAAAAAATTACTAGTCTTCATGAACTGTTTTCTGGGTCTCCATCTGTCTCCTTTTGTCACTCCTGTCATTTGTTTTCTTTCTGCTCATTAATAATATGACCCTGCTACTGGTACTTGAGCTATCCATCCAGACTCATACAAGCAGGTAAGAAGGAACAATCCGTGTACAGGGCAGGGATTAGAGAGAAACATAGGTACATAAACTCCAGTACGAAGGGCCATTATATCTGACACCCCTGCACCCACCTTTTAAAGGCCTCAAAAGAACCTCCTGGTTGGTTTTGTCACAGTGATCATTAATCACAACGTAACAGCAGGAACTGAGATGGCTTTGGGGAGATGGGGTAAGACTGGGGACTTTTGCTGAGATAAATGGCTGTGTGAATACTGTTTTCTTGCTTTCCAGCTTTCCCAGATGCAGAAGGTGCCCAGTTGCTTTCACAGGGGTGAGCTGCACATGGGAAGACAAACTTGTTAGTGACTGCACCGGGTGAGCAATCCAGGAGGAGCTGGAGAGACTCGTGGAGCAGGTTGCCACACCAGATTTAGGACACTAAATTTGGGGGATTAAAACTCGTATGCCATCTAATTAGTGTGCCTGATCATTTAGAGTTCATAGAATCATAGCAAGGCTTGGGTAGCTACTACCTCATTCTGAACACCCTGGAAGGGCAGGAACACCTTCCACTGTCTCAAGTTGCTCCAAGCCCCATCCAGCCTGGTCTCAAACACTCCTAGGGATGGACCAGTCACACCTTCTCTGGGCAACCTGTGCCTCACCACCCTCAGAGGGAAGAATTTTTTCTTAATATCCAGTTTAAACCTTTTTTCTCTCAGTGTGAAGCCATTTCCTCTCATCCTGTCACTGCTCTTGTAAATAGTCCCTCTCCATCTCTCTTGTAGGCTCCCTTCAGACACTGAAAGGCAGCAAAAAGGTCCCCTGAACAACCAGAGTTGATGGAGAGCTGTTCAACAAAGTCAGTTTAGGTTAGAGAATGAGGCAAATGACACTGGACACTACTGCTTGGGCACTAGTCCTGTCCCTAGTAGGCTGGCCAGTAGTCCATTGGCCTCACAGATCTCCAGGGACCATGTAGCTTACGCTAGCAGCTGCTGCTGTTTCAGAAGCTCTAGGATATCTTGCATGATATCCTAGAGAACAATGGCATTATCCAAATGGCATGCTAGGAGGGCCTGGGTGTATGAATGTCATTTGAAATATAGAAAACAAGGTTTTGCAGATACCTAGCACACAATAAGACATCTAAAGTAGTAATTGGAACCTGGATTTAATCGATTGAATCACTTCTTACATAGTGAGATGTAGCTGTTTTTATAACTAGGCACCAGAAGCTAGTTCCTGATTCTGTACCTGAATCCCACTTCTTATGCATTAGTTTATCCAGGAACAGAAAGATGTCACCAACCCAGCCAATAAATCCTGTCAAACCAAGCTAAACTTGCATGGAGGCAGAAATCAGACACAGTGAAGCAAACAAAAGGATGAAAAAAATTATCAAGACGAGTTCCAGACATAGGGCATGATGATAAGAAGTCAAGGTGGAGCTCTTGAGGATTATTAACTGCTTTCCAATACAATATTTGTGCCCTTTGCACCTGAGGAAGGGAGGGACAGAGTCCTACTTGATCCTGAGCCCCATCACATACATTTACTTCTTCTGACCAAGGCCACAACATAAATTTAAGCAGCCACCAAGATAATACCTGATTTTTACAGCAGCTTGAGAACCTTCAGAACAAAAGCTCAAAACACGTAGCATCTTGTCTGTACATCTCTTAAGAATAATTACAACTCTTCTCTCATTATGTAAAATTTTAATCCAAGATTTAACTCCCATAAAAAAATACAAAGAAATAAATGGTTTCTCCAAAGAACATGCTTTATTCAAACTCTCAAGTCAGGCTCCTTCAGCATAATTCTTTAATCATCTTTGAGTACCTAAAAACTCAGGGTTTTATGGGCCTTTTCATAAGTGCTTTTTTGCTCAAAAGGTTATTGCTGTTAAAATGCATTGCTCAAATTTTCTTGACAGGCATCCCAAAATACACTTATGTGATCAGAGAGATGAAGAGGTAGTGAAAATGCTCTGCTTCTAAAACACTCATAATTACACTAAAACACAGTAATCATATTCTAAAAGCAAAATTTGCAGATATTAGATACACTCTAGTAACCGGTGTGTCTAAGTAAACATTGACTTCATTAATCATTAAGGTCTGCAGACAAAGGGAATAACCCTTTACCCAAACCCCAATTGCTTTAGTTTTTTTCTTAAGCTCATCTTTTTCCTGAAAAATCTCCCTTTGGATGTGAAATTCTTGGTTCTTTAGTGATTTACATAGTGACACACACACACATAAGACAAATCCAAGTGATCAGGAAATAGAAATTTTCATGCATACTAAAATATGGAATTTTTTTTTCTTGCTAATTTGTGCTATTCCACTGAGTGTCATATGAAATGCAAGGGATTTTTTTTTGTTTGGATTTTGTTTGTTTGTTTTTTGTTTGTTTGTTAGGGGGTTTTGGTGGGTTTTTTTTGTTTGTTTTTTTTGGGGAGGTTGTTGTTTTGGGATTTTTTGTTTGTTTTGTTTGTTTTGTGGTTTTTTTTGTTTCGTTTTTTAGGGGTTTTTTGTTTGTTTTCTGTTTGTTTTTTAAGGGTTCCTTTTAGAAATTCACCTTTAGGAAGTTAAATAAAAAAAAAAAAAACAACTTAGGAAACTTATAGAGATTTACATTAACTGTGGAATGTGAAAATAAGATCTCCAAGAAATCTAGAACCGTACTCTGACTTTTTTTTTTTTTTAAATCTGTGCCTATTAATAACTTCAGAAGTTGAGGGGGGTCAAAAAAAATTCTCAGATATGGCCAACATTTTTAGGGACTGTGGGCTCAGTCCACTCTGGGTGCTGAGGGTGCTTAACTCAGACAATGTTGGTGACATAGCCCATCTTGGTAGGGTTCTCCTCACCTAAATTTGATTATCTGAGTATCAGAAATGTAAGCATGAGCCAGATGGCCCAGGCTGGGTTTGAAGTGCACAGAGAGAAATTGGCATACCCAGCAGGTGACTCACGCTCGATCTCCTAAGATGCAGTGAATCGCTTTCTGAACATGACTGTTTTCCTCCACTGAATGTAAATGGACCTGAGGGATCTGCTCACTGACTCCAAACACTTAACTTGTAACAGCTTAAGTAAAAGCAGACAAATCGTGCCCATTATCTCTGAGTTTGAGAAGGTGATGAGCAGCACAGGCTGCCTCCTCCTCAGCCCTGCCAAAGCCTTGCTGTATCTACAGGTGATAGACAGGAGCAGTCTTACTCCCTGTGTTGACACCTGTAGTAGGATTTTTTATGCTTTTATTTCTCAGTCTTTTCCAAATCTATGCAGGTCTGGTGTAATTTTTATGAGGAATCTGATTTTGACAAAGCTCTCTATATATCCCTATGGAATATGGCAGAAAATTAATCTCTTTTTTTTCCTATTAATTCATACATTTTTATTTGTAGAACCATAAAATTATGAAATCATTTGGGTTGGAAGAGACCTTAAAGCTCATCTCATTCCAAGCCCTTGTCATGGGTAGGGACACTTTCATTATTCCAGATTATTGCAAGCTTCATCCAACCTGGTCTTGGACACTTCCAGGGATCCAGGGACAGCCACAGCTGCTCTGGGCACCCTGTGCCAGGGCTTGCCCACTCTCACAGGGAAGAATTTCTTCCCAATATCACCTCTAATCCTGACATCTGTCTGTTGAAGCCATTCTCCCTTCTTCTATATAGTCCAGGTGTTTTTCCAAAGTGAGTTTAGCAGCAAAATTAGGCAGTAACTTTCCTGTTCTGTTATGAGGCTCCACTAATGCACTGCTGCTAAAGTCACTGTCAGGGAACAAAGGAAATGATTAGGAAAACTGGACCCATTATCAGTCCCTGTGAGGTTCTATCATGACCTAGAATATGACCAGTCTTCCAATGCCCTGTGGAATATTTATTCCTGCTTTTTTACCAGCTGTACTAGAATCACAGAATGGTTTGTGTTTGAAGGAACTTTCAAGATCATCTAGTTACAACCCTCCTGCCACAGTCAGGGACACCTTCCACTGGAAGTGGAAGTGAGGGCAACCTCTGGAATATGCCATTCAATATGAGCATGAGAGCATGAGAGATTCAGTGTTCATTTATAACAAGTTGAAGATCATCTCTACTTACTTTTAGACATCAATATATTCCTGTCCTTTGAGAAATTTGTGGCAGAGTAGTATGTTATACAGTGCCTATGGTTCTGCAGGAACTTGGTGGACAATAACCTTGGTGAAAGAAACTTTCATCCATGAAATTAAAGATGGAAGTGAAATAAAAGTTCTTCAACATGTCCAACAAAATTTTCATAAAAGGTGAATCTGAGGTGGAACAATAACCAGACTTTTCTAAATTCTGTTGATGAGGCAGCTCTTGTACATGGTTGGTTGCAGTATATCTATGACAACACAAAAAAGCTTCTAAAGCTTCTGAAGCTTCTAAATCTTCAGGCAGCCTTGGACACCAGGAGGAGCATCACACAGGCACTGCCAGAGAAACAGGCTTGGTGATAATGCATGTTATAAGAAAGGCTCTGTCTAACTGTTGAGCTAAAAGTGAAGGAAGTGGTCACCTAAAAAGCTGTAAAGACAAATGGATATTTACAATTACTCTTTTGACACAAGGAAACTAGGTATTTTGCTTTGTGTTCCAGTTAATTGCAGTTAATTGATGAAACTGTGGTTGAGAAATGAAATAAAATTACAATATCAGGGAGTGAAACTCAATTATAATATTTTTTCCTTTTTTTTCTGTTTTTTTTTTAAGATTCTTCTAAATGTTAAATCCATGGTATAAGCTTCTCTTATTCTCCTCATCACTGGTGTAGAGACAGGGTACATATGGACCTCTCAGTCTGTTGTAGCATGATGAGTTTATCTCTAGGTATGTCTGTTCCTTGATGACAGAGGGTGATTAACATGTAGATAGCTTACAGTAGAGCACTGATCCTAAAATTTGCATGATTAGCACTACAGCAAGTATATGAATTCCAAAACATTTGGGTTAATTTAAAAAAATTCAGATTTTTATTCACTCCAGTATTAGCACACTCAAAAATGCTCATTCCCCTGTTTCCTGGCTGTGCAACTCATGGTGTGATTGTTGTAGTAGTAGATATTGTTATGGAGCAAAAAAAAAGTGAAACAAAAACTAAGAGCAAAACTTTTATATTTCAGCAGTCAGTCCTGATTTCACAGCAGAGTCAAGTAGGAAAAAAAAAAAGAAAATTCCTTAGATCCACAGTCAAAAAAATCTCATTCTTATGACATCTGAACTGCTTATCTCATCCTCGTGTGACTGGGCACCCACAGTTCAGAATGTCTCTAACACTTGTATAATAGGTTGGTGACGGGGCTACCATAACCATTAAAGATATTCACTTCTTGATAGCACATTTTCCAAGATTTATTCCAAGGAAAACATCCATCTAACTGTTCCTGGAATAACCTGGCCATGCTGATTATCCCAGTTAATCAAGGATACTCTCATTTGGCACAGAGCTGTACATTTTCTAGGCACTTTACTTCAATGCACAGACTATTAGAGTTGACTATTATCCATCTAGTGGTTTCAGGGATCACAACTAATTCAGTAAAGGGCAGTTCTGTAAAACCATGAAGTGTAGGGGTTTGGGTTTTTTTGGTTGGCTGTTTTTTTATTCTGAATTCACTATCATCACTTGTGCATGCTTCTCAGGTGCCATGAAGCTCTGCCCATCGGCCAAAAGAAATTTGGCATGTAAAGTTTTGTTGATTCCAGCAACTGCTTCCTGTTTTTGGGGAGATTCTATTCAATGAATAAATAAAAACAGCAATCAAAGTAAATTTTGGTGGATTTTTGTCACACAGCAAGAACTTATGGATACGTCAGCCGAATCATCTGTGGCAGAGGTAAATTTTGTGCAGTTGTAGATATCTGCACTTCACCACTACTGATACAGTTAGTCTGTGCTTACATTACAACAAATTACAAGGAAGATAAAGTAACTTGAACATGCAAAAGATTCATTTTAAGATTGATTGTAGCTTTGGAAAAACCTTATCAAAATCCTCCATCCTCTACCAAGAAAAGCTGTTGAAAGGACCATGCCAGAGATTTACACACAGTGAAAGAGCAGGGCACACCAAATGCCAGATGGAACAAATTGTATTTCCACTGAGTATTAAAAAAATGCTTCCCAACACAGTGGTTCCCAATGGGGACAGAAGCCCAGGAAGCTGGGCTCCTGCCCTCTAAGGCATTTGCAACACTCTTGACCGGACAAGTAACAAGGTCTTTTATTGACTTTAGCCTTGATTTAGGCAGGATGGTACTAAGTGATTTACACAGGTCTCTTCACAACTAAATTTCTGCACGTTCCCATGAATTTTATCCCTTATGTGAGGACTTCATGTCATTGAGTCTGCAATGCTGGCTAGCTAAAAACAGACACAGTGGGCCATATTTGTCTTTTATCAGATTGATTTCAACCTTCATTCCAAGAGCAGTAGTCTTATCTTTGCAGCCTCAAGTAAAGGTCTTTCTAAATCGATTATCATTACTGCTTATGAAAATATGGAGAATATAGTTATTTTTATTTGTTTTACAATTGCATGGTCATTTGCTCAATTGCAAAAACTCATGCTAGTGTCTTGTACAGACTGAACAGTGCCAGCTTGCATTTTCAAAGTAACACAAAAGAATCAGGAATAGAAATCCAAGAGAAAAGTCAGGACATTCTAAATTTCCAGGCCCTGCAAAGCTTGCCACATATTGTATAAAATTATGCCTGAGTTTTGACCAGAATGTCATGTCTGTGCAAGTACTTAGCAGGTCCCTCAGAAATTTACTTCAGAGAATAATTCTGCATTGACAGGTGGACGGACTCCATGAGTGAATGAATACCTAGTTCCTCTTCTTCTCTAAAGGAAGACACTGTGCACACATCTTTGGAAGACTACAATGCATATTTTTTGCAGTAACTGGTGATATTGTTGACCATTCACCTGATATGATGAATCACAGTGAACAAGGGTATGCCAAATTTCATTTTTTTCATCCTTCAGTGCTCATTGCTTTTCACTGAACAGTCATTCTCAAGACAACCTCCACTACTTTGCCTGCAGGGAAGATTTATAGTAGCAGCAAGAACTATCTCCAAAAAGTAATGAACATCACTGGACTGCCCATCTCTTGAAAACCTGTATAAACTAAATGACTAATAATGGGTGCCTGCAGCACTTAATACTTTTCGCTTGCAACCATTTGGATGAGGAATAAACCAAAGAGTGTTTTATTACAAAAAGAGGAAACAAAATGTCACATTGAGGGTAAAAAGACCTTAACCTGAATGAAAATCTCTAAATGCTCAAAAACAAACAACAGCAGTGTCTCTGTCAAAGAATGGAAATGTGAATGATTGTGACAACTTCTAAATGAGAGACTAAATACATCAGGAATTTTCTTCAAAAGGAGATGTATGAGGGAATTAAGAAAAAAAAAACAAACAGAATTTACTGTTCACAAATGGAGCAAAGCTGTTGACTGAAACTGAATGAGTTTCTGCTGTATATTATAGCATAAGAACATGATGAAATATCAGTAAGTGTAAAGCAAGAAAAGATATTGAGGGAGTTGTTTGGTTTTTTTGTTTTATTTTGTGCTGGTTTAGGGATCTTTGGTGGTTTGGTTTTTCATGCAGGATGCAAACAAACCTAGGAATTNAAAACTGTAGACATATAAAGTCTCTCTGCAGTTGTATTACTCTCATTCCACAGAGGACAGCAGAGATCTGTGCACTGATTGTTCGGGTTTGTCATCAGGAAGTTTATCTGTAAGGGAGTAGGCTCCCAAGCCAACACGAAACTGTGAAATTATTTTGTCAGAAATTGGTTGCCAGCCTTTCTTTAATCACCGCGTGACAAAAGGTTCAGAGGAAAAGCAGTAATGAAAAATTCTCTTTAGGTGTTGGATGTGTGAATAATGAAGCCCTCCTGGATCTGGATTCTGACGGGCTCTCACAATTTTCATTCACTTCATTCCCTCATGGAGAAAATTTTTATTGTAACCTGATTCAGACCTCATTGCAGTCAATATAAAAAAATGCGCCAATTACCGTAAAATTTGGCTCCAACCCAGAATAAAAGATTTCCTAATTTAGACCTCCAATTTTCATAAGTTACTTTATAGCTGTCTACATATGCAAATTAAAATTGTGAATGTTATGGATGCTGTTTATCCTGGTGACTGTTTACTCCAGGTAGCTCTCAAATTTCTTTAATAATTTGTACTATTGCCCTCTAGAATTACAGAGAGAAATCTTTTTTCTAATTGCTAGACTCTATATGCAAATGTTGTCAGGTTTAATTAGTATTTTCCCCCTTGAAATGATGAACAAAGCTCAAGAAGTTTTAGTTGGATCATGTTCTAGAGATATTACACTAGAAATCCAATGATATTCTACAAAAGATATTACAGCTGCATCTCCCCAAAGTATTAACAAACATAGACTTGGCCTATAATGAGTCTGTTGGTGTACATACTTCAAAATGTCACATCTGAATGGTACAGTAGAGATTACTGAAATCTGTATTAGCATCCACCAGAATTGGTAGTCAACATGGTATGACACAGAATTATAATGAATTATGAGTTTAACACCAGTACCCTCAATGGGATAGGTCAGGAGCAGAACTGATGCCAACAGATTATGTCAATCTATTATTTATATGTGTGTATGTTTGTTTAAAATGTACCCTTGTTATGTTCATACACATACCAGGTGATCCACTAGTAAAATTTTATCTGGATTTTACACCCTTTACCATAATTTCCATTTTCAGTTGAAGTGGGATGTCTGAAGTATATACTATAAAATTATCTTTGCAAGTGCTCTGCTTTTTCATATACTAAATGAGTTCAAACAGGAATGAGGCCAAATATATTCTCATAGCATGCCAGGAAGAGACCACAAATTGAATAGAAGTAAAGTGCTTCACTTTCCTTCTAGATCGCCCATCATGGCACAAATCAGTCTTCCTTGACTAAAGAATGGGGACTGACAGAAAAAGCTTCAAGTGATTTTGGGATCCCATGGCCTTCCTTTGTACAGTCCTCCTTGTTGGCCATAGCACAGCTGTCTGTGTAGAGCCTCTCATGAACAGCAAATTTGTGCCAAGCCTCAGTGCTCCTTCTTTTGACATGGTACTACACAGGCATGTTCTTCCTCAAGAGAGGAGTAAAGTTTAGATGTCTCTGAAGGAACACTCAGCACACTTTCCAGCAATAGAAGGAACCAAGTAAACTTGTTGATGCTACATTCCTAGATTTTATACGTTTTGAATTCACTAAGATTCCTTCCATCCAACCATTATATATTTAGATGTAGATTTGTTTTGAGTAACTCAAGTAGGTTTGCTTTAAGGCTGCGTGCAAGCAGATGGAACGCCAACTTCTTGCCGAGACTCATCAGTTGATAATGCACTGTGTTATTTGCCAGTGTAACCCATGTCTTGATCCTTTCTGTTCATGGCATTTTTATCAACAGTGTATTTTTCAGACATTTGCACTTCTCTTGAACTGGAATGAGTCTTTCACTGGGTTTGCAACCATTTAAGAAATCCAGCCTAAAGATTCAAGCCAGTGACATAGTTACTCGATTTCAGGCACCAGTTCCAGAGACATTGGCTAGCTCACTGAATGCATCAATCCCAAAATAAATTCTATTGATTTTAAATAAATTTAAGCCTAGTTGGACAGTCACTTAATCCCAAGGGCCTGAAGAGCCAAAATCCTGACCTTTGAAGATGAGTGTATTATGAGTGAATCTGCACAGGTGCCCTAGTGCATTGTTTGTCCACAGAGAAGTAGTAACTATTATTACAGCATACTTTTGATCTGAGCTGTGTTCTATCTCTCCTGACAAGCAGAACTAGATTTTGGTAAGTTTCAGAGGTAAAGAGGCCAGCTGAGTTATTGTTTCAGGCAAGGGTGAAAGAATAAAGTAAGTGAAACAACAAAGCAGGTGAAATTTCTAATGTCCAGAGGAGAAGAGGATAAACTACACTTACTTCAGCATGACTCCAGCTTCAGTATGTGCACATAAAAACAGAATATTAGCATTAGTCTGTTAACATTAGCATTTTCACAGCTGGCAAATGCTTCTCAAACAACCCGTATCTGTAGAGGGGTCATGATGCCCAGTGTAAAGGAGACATCCTAGAGATCATATTTATCACACAGCCACAGGAAGTGTGTCCATATCACTTGGTCACCCACACAATGGCAATATTGATTGTAGTTTTCCAAATCCCAACTAGATAAACAAAAAGCAAAATAATTTTTTAGACCAGGGCTGGATGAAGGCAAAAAGATATCAAAATAAAAGCTAGGAATGATCCAGCCTGGTTTAGAGTTGACTCCCTCAGGCTATTGCTTACTAACTCTACACTGCAAAGGAACAAAAAAATTTTACTTGTTCATCCTGGAAAACGGTTTTATATTCTCATAACAAACTACTTTTCCAACAATCCAAACACTTTCCTACTGGGAAACATTACCACCTGAAACAAATTTTGCTGTGTGACTGTGAGTCAAACCTTCAAAGTTTTTCTTAGGTGACCCTGTAATGGGTTGAAAAAACAAAAGCTGACAGAGTAAGCAAGAACGTACTCAACTTCCAGGTGAACAATCCACAAAAGGCATATAAAAGAGGCAGTAACTAAAGACAAAACTAACAAACACAGAACTGCTCACTCCAGACAGCCAAGGTTTATTTCAGGTGTTGTCTACACTGGAGAAATCAATTGGCTGTAATGTCCTTCAGCTGCTGGCAAGGGCTCTGGAGTCTGAACAAATTTGATACAGTAAACTTTCCAGTGGCTACTGCTGGTATTTCTCCAGGATTTGTGTACCTGGGAGACTTCATTCCACTACTGGGGCAGATAATACACATCCCACTGCTCTACATCTGCAGCAGCAGAGTTAACCCATCTCTCATCTATTTTCTTTGCCTGGACAGAACCTATTTAACCACAGCCATGAGCCATGGTATCATGAGTTTTACAGAACCTATCTTGGGAGTTCTTTTCCTTTTTTCTCAATAAATGGTTTCTGGTACANGCCATCTTGTTCCTTCCAGCTCTGGGAGCATAAGGCATCTCAGCTGTTTTAAGGAATATTGACTTTTTTTTTCCTGCAGTGACTGGAAGTCAAAGGCTGAAGTGGCTAAAGACCTGGAGACAAAGCTACAAATTTCTGAAAACTTAGGGAAGTTATAATGAAAAAGGTATCAGAGACCATCTGTTTTCAATCCTTGCCTGAAAATCCATGAGTGCTTGAAATCACACCACAAGTTCAACAGGCAGACAGCTTGTGATAACTGAAATGCAAAATTGAGAAGTTTGCATGTAATGAGTCCCTTTACACAGATTTTTTTGTTTGATTAATTTAACCTTATTTAAGCTACCTCTGTGCATCCAGTCAGGAACCACGCAGAACAAGATTTTAAAGAAATATTATTCTTATGTCTTTTGTACCAGGCTCAAACAGAGGCTTGAATATTCTCCTCATTTCCGTGGTTTTACTGAGGTTAGGAAATGGACCAGAGCACAACAATAGACTCATTGTCTATTTGTGTTCATCCTTCAGTCATGGTTACTTAGATTTTTATAGGTGGCTGTAGAATAAATAGAACTAAAAAGAGCTTTTGAATTGTCATCTAGGAAAATTGAAGTCTGCTAAAAAAATATTAAATTTATATTTTCTTTTTTTTTTTAGTCTCTTAAATGAATATCTGATTTTTCATAGGACCACAGAAAAGCTTGGGTTGAAATGGACCTTAAGTTTATATAATTCCACCACCTGCCATGGACAGGGACACCTTCCACTATCCCAGGTGCTCCAATGCCCGTCCAACCTGGCCTTGAATGAACAATTCCAGAGATGGGGCAACCACAGCTTCTTTGGGCAACCTTTGCCTAGGCCTCAATACCTTCCCAGCAAAGAACTTAATTCTAATATCCATCCTAAATCTATTATCTTTCGGTCCTCTCTTGTCCTGTCACTACAGTAGCCTCCCCTCTTTTTCTTTTTGGGCTCCTTTCAGGTACTGGATGGTTGGTAATTTTCCCAATAATTGTGTGGAGCATATAGTCATTTCCATATATGTTGAAGAAAGGCTGGAAATTGAAAAATATTTTATTCCTGTCTGTGTGGTCTGCCTACTGGCCCTTTCGCTGGTGTCAGCAACATTAAATTCAGATATACCTCCACGTGTTTTTATGGAAGATCCAATGGTGCCAGTGCATAATCCTGGCACATCATCCTTTCTCTAAATGCCACTGCTGAATCTTTGCATCAATTCTCACTTAGTTTCCAGAGGCAGCACAGTCCTCAGAACAATGCAACCATCATCACCTTTCCCATGAGTGGAAGATGAGAACTGAAACTGTTTGTTTTCCCCACTGTCCTCAACATAATTTGAAAATTTTTAATCCTTGCCAGACATTTGTTATTGCAACTTGAGTTCTCTCATCTCAAGATGAACTCAAGCTGTCTTCCATACCATCTTAATAGATTAGTCTTGAGCAAGACCAAACATAGAACAAGGTGGGTATTTACATAGTTATTAATTTTTAGCTTCTCCTGGAGTCCAGGAAGGTGAAAAGAAACTTGTAGTTCATGAGGTTCAGGGTAGCCTGTGCTTCAACCATATGCAGTATCTAGTGTGTTGTAAATTCATACCCTAATCTAACTTCTCCATATAGACAAGCTGTGAAAGAAAAAACTTGTAGGAAAGTATATGTGCATATGGCAGCACTGAAATGAGGCCAAGCTGGATGCTTAGCACTACAGGAAGCAGAGTACTTAAAAATGTTAAGGTAGAGTACCTCAAAAACATTATATACACACATACATACATACATACATACATATATATACACATACACACACACACACATATGTATGCATTCACATACATGTATACATATATATACACACATATATGTGTATATATACAGTCAGTTCCCCTATAAGACACCACAGATACTGGGGCTTGACAGCAAGACACCCTTCCTAAGTGATAACACCATGATTAAAGTTAAATCTGACTTTTTATTTTTTTTTAATTTGAAATTTCGTAGTGGTGAAAGGGGAACTGACTAGTTTTGCTTTTCATACAAAGCAAGTTCCTGTGATGTTAAACAGTATTTTTGTATGCAAATAATACATTTGTAGGACAGGCTTGAAGGAACAAAAATAATTTTAATTGGGCTATGCTTCAGGCTCTTTGATGTTGCTCCAGTAGCATGGGTACTCCACTGAGGAGAACTCATACCCTTTCTGTGAGGAGCACTCAGGCCCTTTGTATGAAATGTTAATTCACTGTACCTCCAAGATGGGTCAGCTTTCATATCTGGAATTCTGTGGTATTCCCATGTACTTTGGTTTCAGTCTCTCTGTATAAGAGAAGATTTGTCTCACGCATTCATGGTCAGCTACAGTCCAGGTCCTCCTTTTGGGGAAAAAAAGAAATTGATGTTTCACCAAGATAGTTTTCCACATTTCTAGAATCTGGAGAGATCAAATGGTTTCCATATTAGTTTTTCTCACTGAAAAGGGATAAGCTTTGACTGTGCCAAACCCACAGTGCTCTCTATTTGAAAAAACATCTTTCATGTGAACAATTTTCCACCTTCTTCTTTAACTCAGCAGTTAATATTGGGTACCCTCACTGAAAGAGTTGGTAATTTCATTCACATATAATATATGTAATTTCCCAGAATTACATTGACTTAAGGGGAGTTTATCAGCAATGCAGTTTAAAAAAAGTGAGCAACATTTGCCAAAAGATCACGTTTCTGTATTTTCTCTCTTTCCTTGTCTAGTGATGACCACGGATCAGGTTTTTCTGTTGTTCAGGCAAAAGATTTGACAGAGTAAATTTTTTCCCTTGTTTTAAGAAATCTGCCCTCAACGTTCATGTATAAAATGACTTGTAGTGTTTTATTGGCTTCAATGCCAAGCAACCCATGCTTTCTAAATCAATGACTCTTGAAAGAAAAAAATTCACCTTTCGATTGCTTCTTTGCTTTACCACTTGCCATTGAGATGAAAGAAACTGAAGAAATACATAAATTATCATTGTCACTGAAATCAAAAGGCCAGATAGCACAAATTAGCTTTCTTTTAATTGTTGTTTGGGGGAACTAGACTTGCCTATAAATCCTGTAAATCTGTCACAAAGTGAATCAATAACACTGCTCATTTTCAGACACAGGTTTACTTCTGTCTTCTGACAGCTTAGATCCTAAATTTTTGTTTACTTTGCTGCAGTTAGAAGATGTTTATTTTCATGGGGCTTGGATAAGACTATTTTCCTGTGTATTTTCCTTTCACAAATTCAGCCTTCAAAAGCCATTTGAGAGGTGTAAGTGAAGGTGGTGTGGTGCCATGCAGAAAAGCTCAGATGATACTTGGATCTTATACCTCCAGAAGAACGTGCAAAAGGCAGAAGGAGGAGTTTCTTCCAAGGCAGTAACATGTGTCAGTGAGCAAAACAAATCAAACTTGATATCGTTGCACATGAATATAAAAGAAATAAAATTATAAGACCAATTTTTTTTTCCTTTTGAGACAAGAAAGAAGCAAAACACAAGCTGTGCCCTGTTCTTTGTCACCCAAGGAAAGCCTTGGCAACAGGTAGGAGTGGCTGAAGGAAATGAGCAGCTCCCCTAGTTGCCAAAAGCTAGGCTCACTGTTGGTGTTGATAGGGCTTGTAGGTACAGAAACCAACTTGATGTCTAGAGATTTGAAAACTATCAGGTGGAATCCTGCCTGGGCTTTGTTGGCAGCTAGAGATGCAGAATTTTCCCCACAAAAGTAGTTGACCACTCCTTTTTCTTGATAGGCTTGAAATATCCTTCCAGATGTGACCTGTCATGAACATCCAAACATCCTGGAAACCATCCTGATCTCAGCTCAGCATTTCTGGGTTACACATGGGAGGATTAAACAGTGTAAAATGATGAGTAGGAATTACCACTCAGATTGTTCTTCATGTCCTCAGTTAGTAAGTGCTGTAATTTCCATTATTAAAGGCTCTTCCTTCATCCAGTATCAAATGTATGAGCTTTGAGACTGCTCTCACCCACCCAATTAAATGAAATTTTCTCTAGAATGAGCTGATAAGCTGCACTCATAAGCTGCAGTTTTGGGGTGTCATTTATCCATATTGCAGCTCTTCAATTTCATCCTACCAGCTGTCCTTGTTAGCATCTACCCCATTTAACTACAAAGTGATGCATGCACCCTTCACAAAGGTTAACAGAGAAAGGAGAAAGAGAATAAAGTTGATTTGATCAACTGGGATTACTCCTTCTCCAGAGAAAACTCCTCCACCATTGAGAAATTCCTCCAGCCTCAATGTAATTCAGCATAAATAGAACATAACTCCAGTGAAGACAGGTAATTGTGGTTACTAAAGGTTTTTATCCTCAGACCTGCTCTTGTTCAGCTTTAATTCAGTGTATAAATGGGTGCCTACCTTAAAACAGGCACAGCACAGGTGAGGACCCCATAGTCAAAAGTGTTCAAGATGTTCAGCTGTTGGTGCACAATTCCCACGAAGCACAGAACTGCTTGGAGAGATGAAAGCTAGCATCAAAACTACCTTGGAATGAATGATTTCACTTTCTATATAATTTCTGAGAAACTTTCATTCCATTAAGCATTTTAAGATTTCATCTGTTTATTCAATTCAGGATGAAAACACATGTGAAAACACAGTGATTCTGGTCCTTCCCCGTTACTGTGTTTGTGAGCCAAACACGCCTCACAGATATTTCTCATAAACTTGAGGAATTTATATTGACTCTGGTGGGCTTTCTCCAGGTTTCAGCTGATGTAAATGAGGGCAAGTTTTAGCCCAATGGCTGTGAGTCTGACCATCCATCAGCAATTAAATATGCCAAACACTTTAAAAGACATCACTATCAGCGGTGACTGACACTATTAGCTTTTGACATGAAAGATCTTTCACTAGGGACTTCCAAAGCAAGCAATATGTTATTATATATTCTTTCCAATTCTTTTCTTCATTATTTGTGCAGTGTCAGGTCCTCAGCAGCTCCTGTGACTTCCCATTTCACCCCTGTGACATTGCAGTGACTTTCACAGTGTCACAGGGGTAACATTGCAGTAACTTTCTGATGAGCAGGGTATTAGATATTTCTCAGAGATCTCATATTGCTACATCTTTCCAAAGAGTTGTTTTCTTCTTTACTCCAACTCCTCTAATAATAAAAAAAGCAAGATCTGCAACCTTCCCTCATCTGGCACTTAAGTGCTTCCTCCTGGGGCCAGTGTCTGTTGTATTGCAGCTGGATTTAACTACTTTTTCAGTCTCTGGAGAAAAAAAAAAAAACCAAAAAAAAACAAAAAAAACCCCCAAAAACCACAAAATGCTTTCAATGTTTTCAAGGGGGTAGATTTTACATTTTGCTACTACAAGACATCCTCTCACTAGGTGATGGCTGTTTTGTGCAAAGATGTGGAGGAATTACTTTGGAACAATGGTAATTACAAGATTTAGAAATTCTGTTTGACCTGAAGAACTTTTAATGTTTTAGCAGCACAAAGGAGAAGGCTGGAGGCAAGCCACTGTGTGCCTCTTATGGGCCCATACAGGAGACGAGCTAAGAACAGTGAAGTTCTGAGATCTGCTGAGAAAGAAGGATTGAAGGCTGGGGTACACGGAGGATCCCTGGGAGCTTGGTCAGAAGAGTCTTCTTATTGTCCTCAGGCTCCTGGTAACTTGCAGCACAAAGCAGTCTTAAAACTACAGGATTGAAGAGTGACTGATGCCATCTGCTTGGATTTGTACAAAGCATCATACACATTGTCCCACACCACAGTCTTGTTTCTAAATTGGAGAGAGAAGATTTGGCAGATAAATCACACGGTGAATAAGGAATTGGCTGGGTGGTCACACTGAAAGGGTAGAGACCAGTGACTGCAGAAGGACTTTTCACAAGGGCATGAAAGAATAGGACAGGGGAAGGGTTAGATTAGATATTAGAAATTAATTCTTGGCTCTTGGCTGGAGAAGATGTGGCTGCCCCATTCCTGAAAGTTTTCAAAGCCAGCTTCAATGAGGCTCAGAGCTCTGGTCTGGTGGAATGTGTCCTTGCCCACGGCAGGGTGTTGGAATGAGATGAACTTTAAGGTTCCCTTCAACCAAACCATCCTGTGATTCTCTCTGCCTGATATTTATGGACCCACTGTTAGCACTGTCTAAGTCCCACCAAGAATCATCACATCTGTTCAGCAGCCCACCATTCCTAGGTTATCACACTTGAGGGAGTTTGGCAGCACACACTAACAGTGCCTATCATTAGAAAATCAGTATTTCATCTGTGTATTTTTTTAGACACATGAAGGGAGTTTGCAAAGAATATGGAGTGAAAAAGAAAAGTACACAGGTTCAAAGTGCCATGCTGATTACTAGAATTAAATAAAGACATTATTCAAAGGGATTCCACTAACTTATTTGCCATCTTGAGTGAGAATTCATATTTTAGTGTTTGAAAAAGACAAAAGAACAGATACGAACAACTTAAGGAACTTGGAATTCATGATAAAGAAGGTGTGGAATGAACGAATTTGAGGCACATGTAGAATATTGTGCTCAGGTGATACATACCTCAGCTAAAAACTGTAACACTGTTGACTTGAAATATTCAGGTGGATGCTCAGGTGAAGTACACAAAGGACTGTTGTACTGTAATCAGTACAGCCACTCAAATTCAGATTAATCTGTCGACAGACTACCTTTACACTGATCATTTGGTCATCAGTCATATCCCCTGTAAAGTGTAGGTGAATGAAATCTAAGCAGGATCAAATCAATCAAAGGTTTATCTTTGAATTTCTAGAAAAAAAAAAAAACAACTAAAAAAGCCTGGTTTTCTGAGGAGCTGGGCACTGTTTTCAGCAGAGACAGATATATGAAATGGAACAAATTGCAGGATGAAGGCAGTAGTCCTGGTCAACATGACTTGCCATTTGAAAGTAGGGAAAAAAGGATCTGGCCAGAAGCATGGAAGAAGTTATTATACCATAAAATACTTTTTAAATAGTAGCCTTAAGTTCTACAGAGAGTGACACCAGATCTCTACAGACTTGGCACTTGGTGTTACCAGTTCTCAAGTTGATCCTTGCAGCCGTGGCTTGCCATCCTTACTTGAAAGTTTAAAAATATGTTCTGAATAGCAGAGGCTCAGTGGGTGTCTCTGCTCTGTGCTGTATGTTCTGAGGAGATGGGGCAGTTCTTTTCATATCCTCTTGAGACAGCTAAACACGATTTAAAGAACAGAGGACGTTGAAACTGTTGTAGTAGAGTGCAGAATTAGGCTTTGGATTGGTAAACAGGCAATGAGGTTAAAAAGAGTGAAAAGAAGCCTTTCTATCAGAACACTATCTTTGTTCTGGGATTTTGCTCATGGCATTAGAACCTTATCAGGCCATTCCCAAAACTCCAATATCCACCCTCTCCATGGCTGTTTCATAATGCTGACTTTTTTGCCTTATCGACAGATTAGTGCTGAGAATATAATTCATGAAGAAACATAGAAACACAGAAAGACTTGGCTTGGAAGGGACCTTAAAGCTCATTCATTCCCACCCCCTGCCTCGGGCAGGGACACCTTCCACTATCCCAGGGTGCTCCAAGCCCTGTCCAACCTGGCCTTGGACACTTCCAGGGATCCAGGGGCAGCCACAGCTGCTCTGGGCATCTTGTGCCAGGGACTTGCTACCATTTTGAGTAAAGAATTTTCTCCTAACATCTGACCTAAATATCTTTTTTAAGTTTGAATCTTCCTATTCTCTTCTTATCTAGCTCATAATGCAGAAAGTGTTATTTACAGTGTGTTCGCAGAAGTTACCAATTTTTTTTTCAGTATATAGAGTCTATTAATAGATGACACTTCCTTCTTTCTTTATTTTTAGGAAATAGTGAATCTTTTAATTTAGTAGAGAGGAGAATAATGAACTGTAAATTATCAGAGAGACTACTTCTGCAGGGAAACAAAGAAATCAGAACAGCTCCTGAATGAAAGCAGTTTTTGTTGCGTGTCCCCAGGTGGTGTTGCATGGCTTGTCCACTCATGGTTTGTGGATTATTCTATAACTGATAATGTATTTACTTTTAATAGCAATTTTTGACACTTTCTGAAAGTTATTTTTTGGTGATGTTTTTTGGTGTTTTATTTAGTTTGGGTTTTTTATCCAGACCAGAGAGAACAATAGATCTCAAGAAGCCACTTGGTGAGCTGACCAGATAAAAGGAAATCTCACTTAAGATACAAATGTGATGAGATTCCCATGGTAGAATTTATGAACCACATGATCAAAAATGCAACAATTATATTCATGACTAAGCAGTGTTTAGTATAGCACCCAGGATAAAGAAGAACACAAAAGGTAAAATACAGAAAAAAAAATTGCCCAATACTATACAAGCAAAGGGGGAAATTAAAGAGACTTTTTTTTAAAAAAAAAGTATTAATAGCAAGGATAATAAAAAAATACAAACATAAAAGCGCATGAAACAGTCATCAGATAGAAGAGTTAACATTTTATAAGATAATAAGCAAGGGAAAAAAATGAGGGAGTACAATAATGACAAAATTTTGTCAGCTTGTTGATTCAGTAGAGCTACTTATTGTGACCTAATACAAAATATTCCCATTGCAGAATGAGAAAACAATTGCTTTCCTTATTTGGACTTTTGCTAAGCAACTGAAAGCATGAGAGAAAATAAGCAAGATTGATAACTACATCATGTATTAACCTCTGCTAAGAAACCCAAATGAGCATTTGTTTACAATAGGAGTAGAAGTTAGTTAATAAAAAGAAAATAAAAGTTTCCTGTGTAGGATTTATCAATAGTTCTTAGTCAATGGAAGGGCATGGGGAGTTGAGTTTTACCATTGAATTGCTGCTGTCAGTGATATGTATGGTGGAATAAAGTCTGACTTCTAAATTATTGGATCAGAGACAGGTGGGAAAATCTTGATGCATTTTGATGGAAAGATATTTTATTCAAATTGACCTGTATATATTAGGAAAATGTTTTGAAACATATCTAGATCAAAGTTCAGTGAAGAAAAATAACTGGTAACATATTTTGAGAGGTATAATCTGTTATAAAATGGAAATGATAGGCTTGATAGAAGTTCTGTAGGACAGCATGAGGAGTTCATAAAGGACCACAAGCTAAACACAAGCCAATTTGATTTTGTATAGTTTTGGAGAACAAATACTGTGTTAAGGTAAGTAACAAAGAATATAAGATGACTTCTTGAATTTTCCAATTCTGTGTTGCAACACGGAAGCAGAACCTAAAGGGAATATTTGTGAAGACCTGAACAGGATCACATTCCAACAGAAAATGTACCTAAAAACTGATAACATTGGAGTTTTGGGAATGGCCTGATAAGGTTCTAATGCCATGAGCAAAATCCCAGAACAAAGATAGTGTTCTGATAGAAAGGCTTCTTTTCACTCTTTTTAACCTCATTGCCTGTTTACCAAAACTGACAACATAAACCATGGATTTTAACCCCAATTTTGTAAGAGACAGCAAGAAGGAGAGAGCAGAGGCAGTGAGCAGCTACAGATATAAGCATCCATGTGAGAGAGAGCAGAGCTAGGGACCAAATTTGAAGTGGGATGGCATTGGAAAGAACACACTCAAGCCAAAGGAAAGGAGCTCTAAACAGGTAATATTGCTGTGGAACCAATTTTTCCTACCTGCATCAGGCCACTTAATTCACACAGGCCTCTTTTACTTCTGTATCAATTTCTCATAAGCTCATCTGTTAGTTTTAACCAAAAGAAACATCTGAATTACTATTATGACCTGAAGATCCCAGAGCTTATTTTATTTGCCTTCACCAACACAATTTTCCCTACCTCTTTGTCTTTTTTTTTTTTTTTCTTAAATAAGATATCTTCACTTGAGCATTGTTGACATGTAAAAAATGTCAGCGTGCAAAGGCAGAGTCCATGGGGGAGTCATATCCTATAGAGTACTTTCTCTTATTGCCAACTTTTATGTAGGACATAGCGTTAAAATAAAAATGTAACAGCTCTCCTGTCGAGGCTCGCACTGGTAACCACAGCCTGTTAAAAGAAGGCAAGCAGCCATCAGATAAACATCTAAGTCTTTATGGGCAAAGGGCTGAGAGTACAAAGACAGCCCTTCATGGAGGGTTTTTGGTTTTTTTTTTTCAGTTGGTTGATGCTTTTTCTACGTGTGAAAGGACGAACCAATATTCTTGGTTGAAAACAGTTTAGATAGGCAAGCCTGAATTTTAAAGTAATTACCCATACTCAAACATGTGTCTTGCTTTTTAAAGAACTTTAATTTTCAGTGTTAAGTGCAGCACAACCCATCTCAGGGAACAAAAAAAATTGTCAAATGGGTTTATGAGCAAAGTTGTGTAAATTTTATGCATAACGTAATTGTGCATCTCCATCAGTAAGCTGAAGTTAGACTTCTGGCTCATATCCAACAGCTTCTAGTACTCATGAGAGTTATTTTACCCACTCACTGTGTCTGAAAAAGTACCTAAAGGTAGAATTTTTCAGTTACCAGCATTATAAAAGTCCTGGGATGACAGGAGTTTGGTGAAAATATCAGCTCTGAGAATGGGAGAATCATTTGGGCTGGAAAAGGCCTCCAAGACCTTTGAGTCCACCCTGTGCCCAATGCCCACCTTGTCCCCAGGCCAGAGCACTGAGTGCCACATCCAGGTCTTCTTTGGACACCTCCAGGGATGGGGACTCCACCACCACCCTGGGCAGCCCATTCTAAGGTTTAACCACCCTTTCCATGAATAAATTCTTCCTGATGTCCAACCTGGACCTCCCTTGGCACAGCTTGAGGGCTTTTCCCCTTTTCTTGTCACTGTTTGCCTGTGAAAAGAGACTGAACCCCACCTGGCTGCACCCTCCAGTCAGGGAGTTACAGAGGGTGGTAAGGTGACTCCTGAGCCTTCTTTTCTCAAGGCTAACAATCCCATCTCCCTCTGCTGCTCCTCATATGGGTGACTTTTATATGGATTCTTTCTTTAATGACATATCTTTATTTTATATATCTTCTAATTATGCCTATATCTTTTATCTGTTTATTTATTCAAATATATTCATTTATATAGAATTTGGAATTAAATAGCAAGAGCATTTGTGATATAGTCTCAAGATTCTATCCCCAAAAGCAAGATCATCTTGCCTTGACTTGTCTTTCTACCCATGGCCCCACTCCTGTCCTCCCTGCAGAACCTCTCACATCATCTCATATTTCCAGGAGCTCAATTACAGAAATATAGAGTGGTTTGGATCTGAAGTGACCTTAAAGCTCAGCTTGTTCCAACCTCTTGCCATGGTTGGTCACCTTCCATTAGACCAGGCTGCTACAAGCCCCATCCAGCCTGGCCATGGACACTTCCAGAGATGGAGAACAAGAGTGGGAATAAGATGGGGAATCAGCCACTCTGAGACACACTCATGACAATTCACATCACCAGTTTCTCCCTAGATGTTAATGTAGCAAATGATTCAGTGTGGGTTTTATGTCCTCAGTTTAGAGGTTTCCAAAACAGTGGTTGTGATTTCTTCTCTGGTCCCCACAAAAAAAAAAAATTAAGAAAAAATTTGTTTGACTCTATGTGATGTAAGCAATTAATAATAACATTAACCAAAATCAGAAGCAAAATTGTGTCTCCAGCTGTGCACAATTTATTATGTAATATTTCTCTGCATGAGTTTTATTATATGGAAATATATGGTACAATATTATTTTCATTTCTATCTTCTGCACCCTGCACATAGGTATCTCCGTGCACGCTTCCACTTTATAAAATTGGAATGAAATATTTCCATGTTCCTGAGATCCTTGACATGTAATAATCCTGTGAGTCAAGATTTAGGCTGCTGTTTTCTGTTAAGACGTAGAGCAAAAGAAATAAAATGATCCTCGTGCATGTTTCCTATGTATAAACTCCTTGTAGCTATTATTGAACCAGCAATTGGTTCTCCAATCTTCTATTAAAATATCAATAGTATTTTTCAGAGCTTAAATTGAGCAGTGATTTTATTTAAGGCTATACCTAGACACCACTTTTCTTCGAAGAAATCTCTTGTTGTTGCCAAAAATGAAAGCCATTCAAACGAGTGTGATTGAAACAGGGACAGGGAAAGGGAAAAAATCAATAGAACATTTTCGAGGGTACTATATCTGCTTTTGAAAAGAGACCATTAATAACATGCTTACAGTAAAAGCAGCTGCTTGTTCAAAGTGCATTCAAGGGTGAGCTGAAAGGATGGCTCTCTCCACACAGCCTCCCTGGAGAGAGAGTTTGTAAAGACTTCAAAACCCAGCCTCAGACCATGAAAAAAAGCCTTTCCTAGGAATTTTAAACATTCTCATCTACTATTAAACTGTTGGAATGAAGCACCTCCTAATATTTTGCTCCTTACGAAAGGCAATGTGGGTCAGTGAAGGAGATATTGGTCAGAAAAGCACTTTGCAGAAAATGCACTGAAGGTCATGTTCAGCCTCTGAGGACAGTGGGTGCCATGCTAATGCCAACTGCTACAGCCCTCAGCAGTGGTGGGCAGCACAGTGGGACATTTGCTGCAGGACCTGCTGAAACAGAGGGCTGGCTCAGTCCAGAAAATCTCATAGAATCATAGAGTATGCTGAGGTGGAAGGAGCCCATGAGAACCATTTAGTACAACCCCTGAACCTGCACAGCACACCCCAAGAGTCACACCACGTGCCTGAGAGTGCAGTCAAAACTCTTGGATTCTGTCAGGTTTGGTGCTGTGCCCATTCCCTGGGGAGCCTGTTCCAGTGCCCAGACACCCTCTGGGTGAGGAATCTTTCCTGATATCCAACCTAAACCTCCCCTGACACAGCTCAGGCCATTTCCTGGGTCCTGTCCCTGTCACCAGAGAGGAGGGATGGGTGCCCTCCCCTTCCTTTCCCATCATGAGAAAGCTGTATGACAATGAGGTGCTCCTTCAGCCTTCTCAAGTAAACACTTATAGCACCACAAGGCAAATTAAAGTGTTGGGGTAGGACTTAATCTTGGATCACTGCCTAATTTGCTTCCGGTGTTATTTATTTCATGTGCTTAAAGGTGTGCAGTGGTTTTTGTGTGTGATTTCAAATGGATGAATGGTCAACAGTGCAGCTCATCTTAAGAGAACTGGTTAAGCACAACTCATTTCTCTTGGGTGCAGTCGTGTAACCTCTCACTCTCTTTGCCTAGATAGCTCAAGCAGGTCTCTACATTTCAGGGACACTGGAGACAAAATACAAGGCACACCTGTAACAATGAGCATGCCACAGCTGTGTGTAGACCTGAGCTAGTGCCTGTAATAACTTGGTAATTATAACTTCCAAACTATGCATGTAACTGTCTATGGAACAATATCATCAGTTGAAGAGCACATAAACTTCAGGTGTGTGAATGTTCTTGTCTTTCTTATACTGAGGATTGGACAGATCCTATTAATCTGGATCTGTCCAACCCTCATGATCCTGTTTCCAGAATTTGGGTGGCTAGAAAAGCTTTGATACCTCTAACATAAGCCACTAATGGCGAGATTTTTCTCATCTCACTCCACTGAGGCCCTCAGCAGCTATTTCTAAATTAAGCTACTGCTTGTCTTTAGTCTTCATTCACTGAAGAGTGAATGAGCCTACAGAATACAAATCAGACCCTGGGTTGATTACCAGATTCTGCATTCTGTAAGGTTTTGATCAGAGATGTCTGGAGGGAATATCAGACTAAGGAGTTACAGCTGCTCCTTTCTGCCTTTGATTGTTCCTTTCTACACTCACATTGCAGGAAGAAACAATTCTGGGTTAAAAATATTCAATACTTCAATCTACAATAACACAAAGGCAAAATATTTGCCTTCAGAACCAGAGGGAGAAAGCTCAGCTTCCTGATCCATCTCACACACAGATACTGTCCATAACCAGGTTGTGCCAAGGGAGGAGAAAGAAATGTGGAGAGGACATGGTGGCTTCTGGCCCTGTTGTGGCCACTAAGGCTCCTGCATCATGAAATCACAACATGAAAAAGCAGAACTTCCAAAACATACACTATAATGGCGTATAGTACTCTAAAAACAGAGACCATCATCAAAATATTCAATAAATCCTTAATGCCCTTTTTCCTAGTCTCAGCCCCACTGACTACAATTCCATAGATTTTTGTGAAGCACTGAAAATTTGGCATCCTTTTTAGCAATGGGTTCGTGTAGGCACTCAGCATGCCAGATCTCATTGATTATCTCTGAGTTTCTATTCTAAGGAGATGCTACTCATTTAATCTGCTGGGTTGATAGATGGGGAGTTAGCATTCCTGCAACAGGCTGTCCACAGCCCCTTTTCATCATAGTTATAGCTATGGACTAGCAGGAGCCCCTCTGGAAATGAATGCTGGAAATCAAAATGGCACTTTGTGCAGTGCAGTTTTATTTAGGGAAATACTACTCAGGAGCAGAAAATAAGGAGCTCCTGCAAAAAAAAAAAAAAAAAAAAAAGAAAAAGAAAAGGAAATAAACAACTGGATACCTTAATATGATGGTTTCAATAAGGGTTGTTGTTGTTTTCAATAAGAATTCTGAGGGTCCTTTTATATTCTAGATTTTTACCTTCATTTGCTCCAATTTTGCCTGAAGATTAATATGAGATATTCACTTCAAAGAGAGAGATAACCACGGTGATTAAAATCTCTTTTGTTATGTGCAAGCAGAAGAAGGACTTATTAATACTGAGAAATATATTATGCATGTCTCCCTTCTGCTCTGACTTCTCATGGAAGATATGCCTATAAAAACAAAATAGGCTTTTCTGGAACACCATTATGATTAATATCTATTTTTTTACCACTAGCTTCGAAAATCATAATTTGCTAAGGTTTTTCTGATATTCATTTTGTGCAAAGGAATAGTGTCCCATTTTTAAAAAAAAAATCCCTGAATAAATGGTTGGTAACACTTAACAATGAAGGGTTAGACCTCATAGTTGATGACAGCATTTTGGCTGGCTCAAAATGCCTACATAACATGCATTAATATTTTAAAAATATTATTTATTCTATGAACTTCCATTCTCCCTACTAGTAAGGGAAGTGCAGCTATCCCTATTTTGTAAGGGGAGACTGAGACATTGAATAATTTAATGGTTAGTCAAGGAAGAGAAGGAGACTGAAATTTTCAACTGCTCATTAAACACCTCCACCCTGTCTGATTTTCAAGTGAACTTATGCACTGAGGAACCCTGAAAATATTACCACCTTTTTCATGAATGAACAGGATATTAATTTGATTTAAAAAACCCTCAAACCTGCTGACGTATCACAGAGTTTGTTTTTCATTCAAGTCTGAGATTTTTCAGTTCAGCCCCTAAATTACACCCACTAGCCACTCAGTGGCTGCTGCTGATGGTGACTACATACATCAACCATATGGACAAAATAATTGTTTTGTGCATGTAACACAAGTCAAATTAAATGAGGGTACACCAGAACTAGCAAGGTTTCCATTATGAGGTAAATTTTGACTGTTTGGATTTTGAACATGACTCAAAGTGAGTTTTAGAGGTTGATGTGTCTTTAAGGGAACTGTGTAGGACTTGCAACCTTGGTGAGTTTAGTATAGAATCTGAGAATCACAGAGTGATTTTGGTTGAAAAGGACCTTACATATTATCCAGTCCAAGCCCCTGCCATGGGCAAGGACACCTTCCACTATCCAGGTTGCTCCAAGCCCCATCCAGCCTGACCTTCAACACTTCCAGGGATGGTGGCCACAGCTTTTCTGGGCACCCTGTGCCAGGATCTTACCAACCTCACAGGGAAGAATTTCTTCCTTCTTATTTGATGCCTTGACCTCATGACTGGAAACTTACAGCTGAAGACTCTTCAGGGTTTCAGGCTGTGTTCAGCAGATCAGTCAGAGGATAAAGTGTACCAGAAAGCACGATTCCTGTTTTTGTTCTTCTCCACAAGGAGTTTGCCCAGAGCGGTATGCAGGATACAGAAAAAGTCTGCCAAACCCCAAATCTTTGAGCCAAAGCAGCTTGAATCACAGTGGCTTTAATACAGCTCTATTTAGTAAAAAAATTATCTCATCATAGCGTCTTTTAGGTTAGAAAAGCCCTCCAAGATTGTTGAGTCCAGTCATTAACTCAGCACTGTCAAGCTCACCACTAAACCATGTCCCCAGTTGCCACATCAACGTTTTTTAAACGTTTTTGAAACTCCATGGATTTTCAACCCTCAATCAGGAGAAGGGGAGACCCTAACTCTGATAGCAGTACGAGGTACTTAGCTATATTAATTACCTAAGAAACATATCATTTGTGAAAATAATACTTACTTTGTTTTACTGGAATGGTCATTCTGCAGCAAAAAAAAAAAAACAAACAAAACTTATAAAACACAGAGTGGACATAAATAATGTCAGGATATGGGAAGAGAACCTAAAGGCTTGGGATGCAAGGAAAGAAAGAAAATGTAGGAATCTTCTTTAGGAAGAGTGTTAGTCTGAGGAAATGTGAGGAAAAGAGAAACTGATTCATTTAAAGGGTAAGAAAAAGTGAGGAAAGTTGATGATAGAAATGTAGGGAGAGATTTTGACAAGAGGAAGAAAACAAGGGTTAAAAGAAGAAAGGGAAAAGGAGGAAAAAGAGTAGAAATTAGGAGTCTTTCCTCTCCTTGGGAGGGTTCTGCACATCCTAGTGGCAGTAAATATTCTTCTCCAGTAACCACAACTGGGTATGTGTGTCATCTATATCACATCTGAATGAAACTGAGTCACTTCACTGATGACAGACACTTCACTCAGACAACTTTTCTTGAATGAAGAGAGTGTGATGTGAATTCAATATTTGTATTTCACAAGCCATACAGTTTTCTTTATCTGTTGGATGGGTTTGGATTTCTCCAGTTGCTGCTGGCTGAACTGAATACATCACATTCAGTTTAAAATCACTTTATCTCACCAAGTTATTAAAGGAAGAAGAACTTCAGTACTCAGTAATCAGGATGCACACGATAGCATTCATCAAGTTAATTTCATTTAATTACCCCAGTGGTTTTTAAAGCAGACTCTACCTATTTCTATGCACATGCATGTGTTAAAAATTAAAAAAATAACGACAGAAACCAAAATCCTCAGCAGTGAAAACTTCCTCATGTAAAAATTAATCAGGTTTATTTCATTGCCATGTATCTCTTCTGTAGTTTCAATTCCCTTGTGAGGAAACTGGGGAAAGTTACTAACTGCTGCAGATTTATTCTGTAAAGTTTTCTCAGATAAACATGCATGTTTGTGTGCACATTTGTATGTATGATCCTGTTTGAAAGGATCATTAACAAAGGAGCATCCACTCAAAAAGCAGGTCTTTTTACTTATTTCTGTGTCTCTGATATTACAGAACAGAATACTGTTGTCTAAATCCATAGCAGATCTGAATGAAAGAACAAAACAAAAAAAAATGTGTAGATAAGTTTAGATAGTTCCACATAGTGGAAGGAAGTGGGTAACAGATACTATTTCATAATACAACTTGTCAAACAGGGAAATAGTCTGGAAAAAAATAAATAATTCCACCAACTTTTAGGAAAAGGCGTTATTCTGTTTAGATGTTTTAGAAGAACACAGTGTCCATTGCACTAAAATGTGGAAAAGAGTGGTCTTGTGTAAGTAGATGGAATGAGTCAATTGAATACCCACTGTTTAATTCACCCCTCTAAACAGTCACACAAAAATTTGGAAAGATATTAGGAGAAGCAACACTGAAAAAGCAAAACCCCCTCAGATTTAATCTTCATTATTAACACATTGCACAACCTTTTATCAGTATAAACATTAAGGACTTCAAAAAATGTGAATAATTCGCTACCATATTCCCTACACCTTTGGCTCAGTAGCACTATGAATGAAAGATAATGTATATTCAGGTAACTTGAGCTTTTCTCTCTGCATGTAGCCATTTTCAATAAACCCCCTGGTTATGCACTTCACGTTCTGGTTAAATTACTATTGTCTGTCAGTCAGTGTGACACTTGCTCTAGAATATCACCAGACACACTGTGTTGTCAAACACCAGCTTCATAGGCAGCTTGAAAAAATGTACCCTAGCTTCATTAATCTCTTATAAGAACTCTTGTAAGAACATTAAATCTTCTTTATTACCTAGTGCCTAACATCTAGTGAATTTGCAGTGTTAATTGCTTGGATTACATCATTAATAGTGATAATTTCATTGTAAATACAAAAACATAACATTATTCTCCATTATTAAAATGAAAAAGAAATAAAAACAGAAAAGAAAGCCAAATGAAAAACCAACTTACCATCATTTTGCTACCCATTTAGTTGGCTTTTTAGTTGTAAATCCTCATTAGTGAGATGCCTGTAAATGAGAGCTTGGTCACAACTACATCAATCCCTCAGCTACAGCCATCTCCAGATTTCCCTCCATGATAATTCAGACAATCACATAATGGTTTGGGTTAGAAGGTACCTTAAAGTTCATCTTGTTCCAGCCCCTGCCATGAGCAGGGACACTTTCCACTATCCCAGGGTGCTCCAAGGCCCGTCCAGCCTGGCCTTGGACACTCCCAGGGATCCAGGGGCATCCACAGCTGCTCTGGGCACCCTGTGCCAGGGCCCCATCAGCCTCTTAGTAAAGAACTTCCTTACTTCTGGTCTAAACCTCTCCTCTTTCGTTTTAAAACCATTTCTCCTTGTCCCATCACCATCTGCCCCTGTAAATGTTGTTCTCCCTCTTTTTTCACCAGCCACCTTCAAACAGCCTCTTTCAAGTATTTGCTCTGCACTGTAGCACTCCTGAAGCTTCATTCAGGTTCTGTCTCCTCCCACAAAGTAAAGACTGGATTTGGAAATCCGGGGGTGCTTTTTTTCTGGTTGGAGCAGGAATTGAAAAGGTAAAATATGCAAGTTCTAGTCATACAAACCCAAGCAAAATTAATGTGATCCAGGTGTGGGTGTCTGAATTTTATCTCCTGTGGCCAGGGGACACATGCAGATGGACACAAAGGAACCAAGGGGTAGATTGAAATATGACAAAAGTCATCCTATTTTTCTGTCCATTGACTGTAGGTCCAGATGAACCACTCTTAGGCAGCAACAGTTGGACATAAATTGCGTGTACAACAGTAAACATGCATAAACCATTTTGTTCTCCAACCACAAGAGGTGGATGAGATAGGAAAGGTTAGATGGTTGCTTCAATAAAACAATTCCAGGCATAATAAAAAAACTGAATTTATAATATGCCAGGAGTCAAATACAAGGGTGGATGCTGTTAAAACAGCTGACCACAAGAATAATTTATCAAGAGAAGCACTGGATAATTTTTTTTCTGTAAATCAAAAAAAGGATACTGAGTTCTGTAGAGGGTGATAATTTAAGGTGTGAACCATACAAGGTCCGACTGGAGGTGCTGCTAATCTTTGCTGGACTGAGTATCTGTTAATTATACTCCTTGGAGCATATTAGCTTGTGGAAATATTGATGACAATGGACTCCAAATAGGTCTTCAGTGACTACTCTGCTATTTCCTTATATCACATTCCTGATAGGAAGCTGAGTCAAATAAAAACAAAAAAAAATCTTTTTTAAAAAAAATTAAATTCACCAACAAAATTCACTGACTGGTGAAGAAAACTAAATTTACTAATTCATGAGAAAAATTACTTTAAAAAGGAGCCGTAATATAATAATAGTGAAACTGCGTAAATGGTCAGAGGAACATTTTTGAGATTTTTTATTTTTATGTAATCAGTCAGTTCCTCATGTAAGACTGAGGCTGCCTGTAAACAAATCCACACTTAGATTGGTGTGATTCAAAAGAAAAATTTGCAACAGCTGTTGTGTGAATAGCACCGTTCTGAGATTTGAGTTCCTAGGCTGATTGCAGGCGAACATCTGGAAAATTGAATTGAATCCAAATCTACTAAAAATTACTGTGCCTGTTAGTTTGTTGTGTTCACTTCAGGAAATGAGCAATTTCATCATAATTTAAGGAATTTCATTGCACAGTTGGTGGCATATACATTGAAAGAATGAAGTAATCTTTATTCCTCTGCAATGGAGAAAATAATCTTTACAAAAGGAGAAACTGTCTCGCTTCGATTTCCAGACATCACTGTGAGATCCTTCTCACGGAGTCTGGACAACCAAATGAAACCTGTGCTAACTGGAAAGTGAGCTTATTTATGTACATAGATACTGATTTATTTAGACCTTTAAAGCAGTGAACTGAGTCCTACTTCTGAAGTTAAGATGGGCTGAAGCCCACATAATGTACAAGGGATTGATTCTTGCTCAAATTTGAGCACAGGTTTTTTACATCATGGAGCAAGAGAAAAGCAACCTTTTGTTTTATTTTGAGATTTTTCTTTGCTTGTATACTTTTTAAACCCATCGACCTCATCCAAAACTTTCAATACTCAGACAACACATGGGACAGTAGGTGTTCAAAAACTTGGTCTGAAAAATTCTTCATTGTTGAGAAGGCTGTCCCATTTCACTGGAGTTGCATCAGTATCCTACAAAAAATACAAATAAATTTGCACAATTTTCTTCCCAATTTAAAATGGAATTTTAAATGAAGTTTAAAAGAAATTTTCTTTTAGTGCATAATAATAACAACTTCAAAATAGTCCTCACAACAGGGGTGTGAGTGAAAAAATGTTGAACTGTACCAACTNAAAAAAGAAAAAAGAAAAAAGTCAATCCTTGCTATTACAGCTTTAGCTTAGACGACAGAAATAAAATGCTGGCCCCGAGATCTGCATGGAGTCATTCAAATGGCTTAATAACACAGGGGATAAATCACTATTATTATTATGAAACAAGAGACAGGGTTCTTTGGGACTGGGAACTGTGCAGCTCAGCTCCAACTGCTGTTCTACATTCAGAACTACCAACTTCATTTCCTCCTAGCACGTAATAAATAACACATCTACCCAACATAAAAGCATTTTTATAATAGCAGTAAAGGAACTGCAGAGAGTGTGATTATCATGAACTAATAACACCTCACAGAAGATAGGCAGCACGGCTTGGAGATGACCTGGGAATGAGACAGCGGTTCAGGCAGCTGGTACCGTACCTGACCATACATTGTCCTGTTTGGACCAGGCTACCCCAAAGTGCTGCCACATTTTAAAATTCTCCCCCTCTGCCGTGGTGATTTACACAGAGTGAGCCCATTTATCATTGTTGGTTTCCTCTCTAAGAGATGGCTTCCAGCACAAGAGCTGAAAAGAATGCTGCGCTTTAATCCGCGGCGCTGTTCGTGCACCAGCTCTCGCTGCCTGTAGTATTTTCACAGCATCACACATCTCGAGGAGACAGAAGGGAAGCTCAGCTGGTCTCTTTTTAGTGATACTCTAGCTTTGCAGAGGTGATGACTGTACCCTCTAATGGGAGAGAAAGGGCTGCTTAGTGGTTAAAATATACAGCTGGCTATTAGCCAAATCGGATTTGCTCCATACATTTGCATAGACTTGTGGGACCGGTGGCTTCGTGCTTCATTTGTGCTGCCTGTGAAGTGGATCCCGTCTCATTCTGTTGCATGTGTTTTACCAGGGACCCCAGCACACATCCGAGTACTGATGTTTGAATGCCTGCTTGTGGCAGGGGAAATTCTTCTGAGTGGGTACTCTGTGAGGTGGTCATATGTTCTTGCAGGAGACATTCATTCGCACGTCCTATGAAACAATGAAAACTCAGCCCAACAGCACCACATCTGGTATCCCTGGGAGGGAATGAATGGGGACACTAGAACTATCCTCTAACAAAAGTCCATCCCTCAATTACAGCCCCACACAATATCCCTCAGACAAATTTTAGCAGTGTATGAAAATCACCTGAACTACATAATTTCACATTTGCAAAGAGGCTGGAAAGGTTGTATTCCTATCGTTTAAGTATTCTTTAATTTTATTCACCCTATAAATTATTTTATCTCCTCTACAATAGGTGTTTGATGACCAGAAAATAGCTGCAGTGATCCAGAGGAGTCTAGTCTGACAGGAGGTCTTAATCTTCAGATGAGGTTTGGTATCCCTGTAACCTGGTGAATTCTTCTTAAGAGAGCTGTGGAGCAAGAAAACATTGGCAGCTTTAATCTTAAAGTTATTCAGTCTTAAATTCAGATTTTTATGAGATTTTACCAGATTTTGGGGATGTCTTGTATAATCTTATTATTTCAGATCTAAAATAATGCTGAGCAGAAGACAACAGCAGTCACAGAGGAAAGACCAGCCACACCTTGACGGAAAAAGGACAGGTCTGAACTCTGATCCTCCTCAGCCATCTATGGGCAGTCAGCAGCAGAGCAGTCAAGGTCCATTTATTCATAATAAAAATATCCTTCATCTTGTTCGAGAGTTGGATTAAAAACTGGAAAAAGTGCTAAGTTGTTCAGAAAGACCTTCTATTTCTGAAATTTTCTCACTAAAAGAAAATAAAATACAGGGTCTGGTTTGCACATTTGTTCCACTTGAATTAGGAAGTTTGATTTTCGAGGGAGAGAGGTGACTTAAATTACCTAAAGTGCCTGTCAATCTCATTCTCCTGAAAGTTACAATTTGGGCCATTTTAGCACAATTTAAAAAATTGAGGGGTGCAATAAGCAATATATTTGCCTTATACCAAACTGTTTCGCACATTGTCTGTACGTACTTTACAGTTTTGAATTAGAGCAAGCTGAATGTACCTCAAAAGGATAAAAAGTTCATAATCTTTTCTTTGGAATTGATTACACATTATAGGGACTACTGAGATATCCATCAAAAAGAATAGTGAATTTTCTTGGAAAGAGTGAAGAGACATAAGGCAAGGCAGAACTATGGTAAGCTGAGGACTCAGCAGAGCCTGAAAAGAAGCATGATATAATGGAAGAAACTAATAAGAGGGAAAGAGAAAGGAAGTGAAATTATATAATTCAGAGGTGTAAGGCAATCCCAAACTCACTGCAGAGGGAACAGATTGTCAGCCCCTGAGGGAAGGAAGCACAGGAAGCAACTATATGCAAATGAGCATGATCATTTATGCAAATTGTGTTTACAATTGGTCACAGAATTTTTGTGGGCCCAGATGATTTCTGCGAGAAGCAAAACAGCAGGATCGGGGTTAAATTAATACACTAATCTAACTAATCTAGCCAGGGTTTTTTGTGGTTTTTTCCCCCCCTCACAATAGAGAGATGTGGGATACTGGATCAGGACAAATATTTATCAGGATGTTGTTTCCATAGTAGCTACAACAGATGCCCAGAAGAGTGTAAAAAAAAAAAGCCTGGGGTGTGTGAAAAGGGCATTCTGATCCCCCTGGGACAACTTTCTAGCAGCAAGAATTACAGGGAGTGCTGAACTGGAGGCCACAGATGGGCCGCTGTGTTTAATAGCAGCTCAATCTGTGGACATCCATGGATGTCTATTCTCTTTGAACCTGTGGATAATTTTTTATTTTCTGGAAAATTCTGTAACAAAGTTTTGCAGTTCAATGTGCAGAATGGGAAAACAACCCCAAATGAAAACAAAACCCAAACAAGAAAAAGAAACAAACAAACAAGAATGAAAGAAAAACAAAAGCAAGGCAAAAGAAACAAAAAGAAAGCCCACCTTTTAAATTTTCTGTCTAACCATTTCCTTTGGAGTCTTGGAGATATTGTACTGTGAAAAACTGAATTATTTCCCCTCCTTATTTTCTTCACACCATTCCTCATTCTATAGATCTCTGTTATATCCACCATAACAGTTTATTTTCATCTTGTAGTGGGTGTTTTATGCCTTTACTTGTCTTTGTCACCTTCTCTCTATGTCTTCCAGTTCTACTATATCCTTTGCAAGACAATGTGGTAGTATATTCCATTCAGAATACATAAATGAAGTACAGTGATATAAATCTTATTTGGAGCCATCAATGAATATGTATAGTTAGGGTTATTTTTCCTCACGGATGTTACTTTGCATTTGTAGAAATTAAATTTTCTCAACCATTTTATTACCCAGTTAGACAGTACCTCAAGGTAATTCTGTGACTCTTTGCAGTCTGTATTAGATTTGACTGCCCTGTATAATTTTTAACACCTGCAAGTGCTGTTACTTTTTCAGATTACATGTGGATACTGTGAAGAACAGTGGGCACAGTGTGGCTCTTGGGGGCACCATCTGCTAGATTCTCCCCACTGCAAAACCAAATTATGTGCTCCCACTACTTTTTCCCTTGTCTCTTAACCGCTCCTAGGAGAAGAAATTTTCAGCCCATGATAATGTACTCCACCACTGCCCTGGGCAGCCTGTGCCAGGGCTGGAAAACCTTTTCTTTGCAGAAATTTTTGCCAATATCCAGTCTAAACCTCTCCTGGAGGGATATCAAAGATGTGTCAATGTTACATTTGGGGGCATGGTTTGGTGGTGGACTTGGCGGTGCTGAGGAACAGGTGGGCTCAACAACCTTAGAGGTCTTTTCCAACCCAAATGATTCTATGATCTTATGATTCCATGACTTCTGTTGCCCCCAACCAAGGTTAGAGAAGTTGTCAACAGTTGCCTTTTCACCCCACGGCCTTATCAAGAGTTTTTTATTTATATGTACTCGATAGTGCTTGAGATAATCCCTCTCACTAAAATGCATCTGGGTATTGACACTGGACAGAAATTGGTGGCCCCTAGAAAGTTTCTGAAGTTGTGCTGGTTTTCAACTGATAAAGCTCAGGGTGGATTTGACACCTTGACATGAAGTCAGCTTAAGTGAGGATGACTTTCAAGCCTCAAATTGCTTGTGTTCCAAGCCAGAAATCCCATTTCCTTACATTGTGGCAGTAAGTAGAAGTGTTTAATCTAGTACTCTCTGTGTTCCAGATCTGCAGACTACCAGCAGCTCTCTGAGAAAGCTGAAACTGAGCTGCAGGATGCACAAATTTGAGTTGGCTCTGAGGAGATCCCACTGATTATCCCATTTGCAGGAGGGTCTGGGAACATGATCAGCTCTACCCGGCTTTGGGCACAGATGTCTTCACCTCAGTCACAGCATAAGCTGATCCTCACAGCTGCAATCAGTACCAAGAGTCTCAGTGATGCACAAGAAGCACATTCCTAGATCCTGAACTCCTTAATACAGCTACCCACTCTATTTCTTGCACTGCTTTCACATTACTGTGCTTAAAAAAAAGATGCACCACATAGAGCTGATTCCTCCTGACTTTCATCTAGATGGGTATTGCTTCTCATCAAAAAAAAACCCAAAACAGACAAAACCAAAAAACCAATCTCCTCTTATGGTAACAGCCAGATGCTGGTGGAAGAGCAAGGAAAACAAGGCCAGCATTTAACCTTGGCTGTATTTTGCTCTCCCAGGAGGAAGAATGTATTAGATCTTTACCATACAATGAACAGAGAAACAGCACCATGTTGACTGAGCTACCCCTGATTTACACCAGGGAGGAGAGCAAACAGCAGCTCACAGAGCTGGCAAGGAGAAAAGCAAAACACAAAACTTTTGGAGCTGACAACAGCAAGGCTTTGTTCCCGGTCAGCATCACCAGTGACTGCTTCAGGCTGTGTTGTCCTCTTTTGAAGGAAACACAGAAAATTTGTGAGCTGCAACAGACGCCAGCAAGCTAAAGAGACCAGCAGCAGATCTTCTGATCCCTCCCTTTGGTGGTTGCTGATCCATGAGTGCTGATCTTACTCTGGGTTAATTGTGCCCAAATTTCTGTATCCACCAGAAGCTCCTCATGTTTAACGTCTTCTCTAAATCTGGCTGTGCATGTTTTCCTTGGTCTGTTTTGAGTGTCTTCACACCTTCTAGTCTCTATTCTGCAAAATTCTCTTCTCTACCTGTATCACCTCAAGGACCAGTTAAGTGACATTTGTGCATTCTCTCATTTTGCAAGCTCATATAATGTCTATACCGAGCTTATGGCATCAGGGACACACAGCCCCACAGCTAAGCCAAAAATAGTCAGTAAATGTTAGCTGAAAAAATCTCACCAATGAAAAGTCGTTTTGACTAAAATTAGCAAAATCTACTGTAGAGAGAAGATGTCAGCTTTGGTTGAGCATATTCTGTGTTTAGGTTAAACAGTTACTTTCTTCGAAATTTCTGAAAAATCATGGTTGGGAGATTATGTGGTCTCCCCTTTTTTGTTTCTCCTCTATTTAGGAAAATAAAAATAATTAGATATTTCCTTGAGTCCTTAAGGACAGATAGCCAAATTGTGGTGCTGGAGATATAGAGGATGGGACAGTATTTCTCATGTTTAGGATTGATAACTACATTAGAACTAGTGGAGGATGACACTGTTGTCATCTCTTCTACTCTCAAACCTGCCAGGGTTTGAGGAGATTTGATTTATATCCCTTTTTATATATTTATCCTTAATTATATATTTTGTTTATATCCCTCCAACACCCTTTGAGGATATTTGGTTTATATCCCTTTTTTGAGGCACGATAACATTCTGGTTGTCTCCTCTAGCTGGAAAAGGATGCAGAAGCATCACCCAAAAGACAGAGGATTGTGTGATGCCCATACCCAAGATTAGAAAAATGCTTTGGCTAGTTTTATATCAATGCTATTATAATAATTTATCTTTTGCTTTTTTGTCAATTATAAATGAACTCACGGTGGACATTTTAAAAGTGGGCTCCTAACTACCTATCCTTTCGTTGTTCCAGCATAATCTGGAAAGGAAATTCTCTGAGTAAGAAAACAAAATCTAGCTATCTGGTCTGTGGGTTTTACACATTTCTTAACATCATTAAGCTTGGCTTACTGCACTGGTTTCAAATAAATTCATGGCAATGGTGATGGCCTTTAAGTCTGGGAAAAATCATGGAAGTAATGGAGCAATTTCTGTAGAGATGTCATTAGCAGAGCTTTATCAAAATCTCATCGTGTTGTGGAGGCCTGTGGTGGGAGAATTCCACCTAAAAGAGCCCGGAGAGAGGTTCCAGCAGCTCTGAAGGAAACCATCCAATGAGTGTGCTGCCAGCCACTGTGTAAGAGGAGGCACATGAATTGTAAAAGGAGCTTTGCATTTCACTGGCGACTGTCAGAAGTGCGAACTGGCTGAGACAGAGGAAGAATTTACTCAATTTCATAATTTACTTGTTAATAATTCATTAGCTGTGACAGTGGCAATAAAGCCCCAGACTAGCTTTCCCTGCTCTTTCATCTTTCAGCCTGCAAAGATGGACTTTGGCTAATCCATTCCTAGAGATCTTCTATCTAATTTTCATTTCTCTTTCCTCGTTTCATCCACTTATTTCTACTTCCAGTTACATTCAATTCTTCACAGCTTCCTTTCCCAGCCACATACTATTGTTGCTCCTCTATTTTCTGATGGGATCTTCCTTGCACCTTCCTGACATTATCACCCACTTTGTTGCAAGAAGCCTGGCCCTTGCTCCATCATGCTCTTAATTGGCTTTTGACCTTCCCATAGCACTCTGCCCTGCCTGTTTGTAAGCCTGATCTCCTCCAGCTTTCACATTCTGCATTTTCTTCTCTTCAATGATTTTACTTAAAATATTGCCTTCTTGGAATCCTTGCTTCTCAGCTTAATCAAGGCTATTTTTTTCTGTGTCCCTGTAGATGGCATCCATTCCACCTCTCCTTTTCAAAGCTAAAAGAGAGTGTTGTACTAAATGCAGTGTGTTTGCTGTGCTGTATTTTGGAGAATCTGTGTGACAGCCAGTCCTTAGGTCTCAGCCTAAGTATTATCTCAGAGGAAGATAATGTAACATGTAGAAAGCACCAGTAAAACAAGGGAAATCATCATCAGTGTAAAATATCTCTGAGCATTTTTCTGAAACTCAGAAATAATACATGGCTATCTTGCACACCGTTTGTTTTTTTCTTCTGTTTTCATTACTTACATGCAGATGAGAAAGCTAATTTAATCTCTGCTGTACTTTTTCTGTATCTCTTTATAACCAGAAATACAAACAAGCTGTACTTCTTTCCTTAACTGGATCACACAGAAAATATCTTGGGTGTTACACCCAGCACCAGCAACACAGAGATAAATTTATTTATAACAGAATTTTCTCTGACAGTGGGGAAAAAATAACACTTTCTCCTACTTCAAGCAAAACTGGACAATAGCAGGTTCAGGAACTGCCTATTCTAATTTTCCAGGACAGGATCTTCCTGTCTGGGTATTTATACAGCAGCTACCACTGTGGTATCTAAACCCCCTATTGATTTATTGAAGTGCATTCATAAAGCACTCTGTATTTTTTTTTTTTCCCTTCTCTGTTATTTTATGTGGTGTTATTGTGGGAAAGCGAGGTCAATGGAAGAATGTTTTACATTTTGTTCTGAAACTGCTGAGGTTTACAGTCACTCTGATGTGTTCCAGAAGCAACTCTCACAATGTGCACCAGTAGCAAAAACACTTTTGTCTCCTCCTTTCGTGACTTTCCTTCTGGATTTTTGTGAGGAGTGAAGCTTCCCTCTGCCATCTCTCTGATAACAGATAAAGCAATATGGGATTTTTAGAAAATGAGGAGAAAATTTTTGATTTCATGTCATGAGTCATCAGTGTCAGCTGAAATACAAGTTTACTTCCAGCTGTTCAGAAGATAGACTGCTGTGTTCTCCATCAGGGCGTGGTTTACTTTTTCTTTCTTTTTTTCAGTTTTTTTGGAGCTTAAGAGACACTTGTTTACCTTAGTTTGATGCAGTCACCAAAGTCAGGAGGTGTGGGGCAAGGTAGGCAGGTGTGTCACTATTTGAAGATGCAGCCAGAGCTCACAAAATGAAGGGCAGTAGTAATGTGGATGACCCTGAGACATTTTGGGTGCCTGCAGTGCAATCAGGGAGTACAAGTGAGCACTTTCTCCTTAGACATGTGAATAACAGGAGTAATCTTAAATGGAATGGGAATACTACTGGAAAGAAAGCATTGTACCTGCTTTTCTGAACTCTAGCAAAAAAAAAAAAAAAAATTGTTCTTCAATTGTTGAGTTTTTCTTTAACTGTAAAGCCAAGAGACTAAAAAAACTGGAGTACATTCTGGGAATGGCAATGTTTGAATGAGGTGATCCAGGGCTAAAATCTGCATGTGTGTTTCTGGCATTCTTGTCCATGATATCTCAGAATCTTCACTTCACAGTGAGGTTGGACAGGACGAGGCTGACACCAGGGCCCAGAGGGAAGAGCACCCAGTGGTAGCCTCAAATGAAAGGGGAAAAGAGTAGTTACAGGAAGGTGTGAGACAAGTTATGGTATTATAACATCTGAGGGAAGGCAGCAGACTCTCAGCTCTACTATGTCATGTAGGGGTGCAGAAAATGGAATGGTTTTAGATGGATGGGTGGATGGATGGATGGATGGATGGATGGATGGATGGATGGATGGATGGATGGATGGAGGGATGGATGGAAGTCAAGTCTGATGCTTTTCAGCACTTTCATCAGCACTGCTGATGGAAATCTCTAACCACTATGGCACGACTCCAAAGGTCTGCAGTAAAATCCAGACCCTGCCTGGCTCTGCAGTAGGGGATCCCTGACCATGATGTGCCACAGGGAGAGGAAACATTTATCACAACTATTTTCTGCAGTGACTCTTATCTGCCCTCAGAACCTCCAGAGCCCTGACTGACTGGTAAACTCTCTGTGTTGGTAAGGATGGGATAGGATGGGGAATCTGTAGGGAAAGATTGTCACAACTGGGAAGAGCTGGCTAGTATAGCATTGCAGGAGGATTCTGAGATATGCATGTGGATAAGATAACACAAGGCCGCTTTTGTAGACAGAAGCAGCATTCATAATATTCTAGGGCATCCAGAATATATTTGCCTGAAACTTGCATACATAAAAACCAAAGAAAAACAGTGATATTTAAAATCAATAAATATTTCTTGGCATTTTAAAACAAATTCAAATTAAATTGGTACCTGCAAAACCCAATATGTTGGAAATTAAAACCTGCATAAGCAAAGATTATGAGACTATGCCAGTGCT
>VWZV01005532.1:85097-95282 GCA_013397155.1 Irena cyanogastra | reverse complement strand
GTGCTGATACTGGAGCAGACATAAATATAATCAAACCCAGGTTTTCTTTTCTGTCTCCCCTTCATTTTCATTCTGACCAACGCATTTTAATTCAGTCCATATGAATGAAGTTCAGCCATTAATTTTGTATAACATGATCTGTGCCACAGAATAAATAATACAGTATTTGTTGCCAAATTAGAACACTCTAACTGAAATAGATATGTGCATTTAGAGAAGCCAAGCCATAATTTGCTTGAACCAATATTAGTAAGGCAGCCAACATATGGGTTTTTAAACCCAAAGTACATTTGTAGATGAGCTTTTATAATGCAAATGGATATACATTTTTCCAAAGCAGTGTATATTCAATAAGACCCACCAGCTTCCTGAATGTCAGCTGACACAGCAGTGGATAACATGCTATCTTTCCTCTTTTCAATTTCATCTTTATTGAACATTTTTCTGTATTTGTTTAGTTTGATTTATTTTGTTTTTGATAGAAACACTTTCAAAAGCAGAATTCTTGCCTGTGATTCCAGGTTCATTCTGCAATTTCTCAGTAGCAGTCCAATGTTATAAATTAATCTGGAAAGGAAGACAACTTTCTAATATATACCTGTAATTATTTTGCAGTCCTCTCAGTCCTTGACATCTGTGTATTCTGAAATAGTCGTGGAATGGAACCACCCAAAGGAAAAGCTTTTAGAAAGGGGAGGTTGAGACATTTCTACCTGGTTGGTCTGAATGTAGTAACTTATTCTGGGCACTGATCTGTACAAGCAAAACTGTTATTATATTGGCTGAATATACTAATCGAGAAAAGTGCTTTTATCACTCACATTTTCAGCTGCTGAAAAGACAGTTGTATTCGTGCATCCCTTGCAGGTTCTGCTACTAGGTGAAAAAATTTGAATTCTTTTGGTGTGGTTCACCAACACCAGATATCTGTAGTCGATGGTAGTTTTGGAGGAGATGAGAATTAAATTCAGTGACAATAAACTGTCTAATTGTGTGGCTGCATAGTGAAATTGCTTCCTAGCTCCAGGTGTGTTTCGCTTACATGCCTGATGAGAATAAATCCCTGCATACGTGTTACTGAATCTGTAAAACCTGATCAGACACACTGATTTCAGGTTTCTGGATGCATATCAGACTAAAACAAACACAGAGGGTTGGCCACCAAAACCTTGGGCTGCTCGTGCTTCAGGATATTCCCCAAAAGTTCAGTGAAGGAAAATGTGAAGCCTCCAATGACTCCAACCAGCCTTGGCTCTTTCTCCAGATTTTGATGTCTGGCATGTGTTACAACAGAGGTGGTTTATGGATAGAAGAGACCCAACCAAGCAGCTAGAGATGTATTCCAGCTAAACTACATTACAGTTTTACCTCACTTTTGAATGCTGGGAAGATTTATTTCATTTCTAGGGTGTAAAACCTGCTGAAATCTCTCTTGCTGTGCAGAAACGTTGAAGTAGTTATTTAACTTTAATTTTGACATAATAAAACTAAGAGTTTGTTATGGATAGCCTTGGTGCAGTTGCAAGATTATTGCCTCGCTTTGCAGAGCTTGTTTGGAGGCAACTGCTGCTTTGACAGCAAATAAAGCAGTACAATTACACAAACAGAAAGGTGAGGACAGACTCTGCTGCAATAGGACAAGGGATAATGGTTTTAACCTAAAAGAGAGTAGAGTTAGTTAAATTTTTACAATGAGGGTGGTGGAACGCTGGCAGAGTTTGCCCAGAGAGAGAGTGGATGTCCCGTCCACTGGAAGGCCATTCTGCACAGGGCTCTGAACAAGCTAATCTAGTTGAAGATGCCCCTGCTCATTGCAGGGGGGTTGGACTAAATGGTCTTTAATGTCCCTTCCAATCCCACCTGTGATTCTATTATTCTGGGAAACTCCATCATGAATCTCTTCATCTATGTTCTCTAAGGGTGTTTATATGCTGTTCTACCACACGAATTTTCCCATCATAAGAATTGTTTTTACCCAAAACAATGATGTACTTAGAGTACTGGGAGTTTTAATTACACCCATCACGAGCTTAAACTGAGCACTGAACTGGAAACGACACAGAAGATAATTCCTTTATCTTTCATCTGTCCTTCATGGAAATCAGGCCAGTTACCAAATCATACATGTTTGAATTGGTGATCATCTGACCTATTTTTCACATTTCTGCTCTGCCAATGTCTACATCTAAACTTAAATGTCTTAATTCTTACTGTAATCAGTGGAGGCAGCCAATATGGATAATATGGCTTTGAGATGCAGAATCACAGGACTTCCCTCAATGCAGATGACCTTATCTTGTTTTATGATGAGAGGAGCCACATTTTCTCGACCATTAAGTTTGTCTCACAGCGTTACTGAGAAATGAGATGAGTAAAGCAGGATAACTAGTGTGCTTGCTGGGAAAGATTAGGGTGAAATCCAGACCTCATGGAAGACTCAGGTGAAATTCAGGCTGATTTTTGCTCCCAGACATTCCTTAGTTCTCAGGAAGCATCAGCTTTCTGACTGTTTTTGCTCAACAATACTGCAGTGACACTGCTGGGACTATGCCAGGATCCTCACATGAGGGTTTGGCCCTGAAATGCCCATTTATGGCACGAGGACAAGCAGTAATAGTCCAGACCCACATTAAAGAAGGACATTTGTTTCTTACGGAATCAGTTAACAGACACAAAACCCACTTGAAATTAATAGAAACTAATTGAAAGTAATGGAGAATTACCTGCAAATGTAGCACAAGATGAAATTAATTGAAGATAATTGATAGTGACTGGAATTAATAAAAAATTGAAACAAATTGGGCTTAATTGAAATTTATTGGAAATGAATTAAACTCAATAACTCAAAACCTATTAAATTTAATAGAATCTAATTCATATTAAATTTATGCAATGTTTAATAGTAACATAACATTCTTAAAAGGGATTTTTATTGGATGTTTTATTTGTATAATACTTTTCTAATACAAGAGTAAGAATAAATTTTAATAGAAAAAAATGATGCAGAGCACAGAAACTTCAGACTCTTTTTGGAATAGTATGGGAATAGTGTGTGATACTGATAAAAAAAGTTCTTCATAGGATTTAGTAGGATTAAATAAACTCTTATGGATTTTATCTCATGGTTGAGACTTTTATTAGAGTTTAATGAGAACATTCTACCCATTAAGATGTTGGCTTTGATTTGATAAATAACTTTTTGACCAGATACAGAATCCAGCATCTGTCTTCTTTGTGAGTGCACTATGAGAACTCTTATTTGTTTTCTTTAATGATGAAACATTTTAGGTCTTATGAACTTGCTTACAGATTTCCTTCTTTTATATCACCAGTGTTTTTACCAACTATTTCCATGTCCCTCAATGTTTGTCAGTGAAAGAACTAAATACTTTCTCACATAAGCCCATTAATAGATATATTCAGCTTAGTGTTTGAATTACACTTTTTGTGGATTTGTGTTCTTGCTGTAACTTTCAGGAAGCTGAAGGAAAATGTGAAATAGGTTTTTTTAACTGAACTGGGGCACCAAGATCCCATTATTTCAAGAATGCGAAAGAAAAAAAACCCAGAAAAAATAGAAAAAAAATAATATCAGAACATAATGTATGCTGAGTATATCTCAAACTAGTAAAAAAAAAATAATGTATTTCTAAAGGTTCTGTTTCTAATTAAGATGTAATATGTAAATGTACATGGAAGACCAATATCCCTTAAGAAACCTGGAAAAGCAGATGCTACTTTTGAAAAACAAACATATGTCCCTATTATAGTGAAAAAAAAAGAAAAAATACTGATAGGTATTTTATAAATATTTATAAATGCTTAACAGAGTCCTGGAAGTATTGGTGGTGGGAAACAAGTCCAGATTTCCTATTTACACCTGTGCAAATCCTTGCTGTTGTTACGTATCTGCCAATTCGCTGGAAAAGTTAGGCAAAATTAGCAGAAGTCCTTTACTTCATCTTTCTTTGTGGCATGTGCACAAGTTTAATCACGAAGTTTAATCCTAGTTTTAGGACGCAAACAAGTTGGGAGTCAACTGACAGACTAGGATACAAAAAGGCTGAATACAGGTTTTCACAGACGTGCTTCTGGCATCAATTCCAGTGTAGCCATTGGAGACCTGGTCTGCACAGTCTGTGGGGACATTCAGCTGGCTAAATGAAGATGATTGTCTTCTTTACATCAGGATGACGTACATCTCTTTACCCACTGAGCGTCTTGGGTCTTGGTTCTGTCCTACACATAGCACTGACTGCCATTCAAAACGTGTTGGGCTCCGAGTTACCCATGGCACACATCACCCAGGATCCACAGGGCACTTTGGGTCAGCTGGAGATCACTCAGGATGCCTTAAGAATCTCAGAGAGTATCCAGTTTTTGTGCCAAAGCTGCTGACTCGTGTCCCTGCCTGAAATGACAATGCACACACTGAGGCTGCATTTAGTTATCTACATGCCAATCTCTAAATTCATGTACTTAAACCAACAGGTTGATTCATGCCACTATTTGAACATGGTCATTAAAATCAGATTAGAAAGTACTCTACGCACTCCAGAGAGAATTTTGTTTGGGGAAATATGTTTGTTTATACTAAAACATAGGGGTGCCTTCTGGCAAGAAGGACAAATTAAAAGAAGGGGAAATAAAAAGGAAGAACTTGGAAGAACTGAGGAAGAAAAGAAGAGGCATAAAAAAGGAGCAAAGAAAAATTGGAGACAGAAGTAGGACGAACAAAAGAAGATAGAAGGAATCAGAACTGGGTGAACAGACACTCTACAATTGCCACCCTGTCTGTACAAAACAGGTTTCATGTGTTCCCAGACAAATTCCCAAGAATTTGCCATGACAACTCTAACTGGTTGTGTATTGTGCTAGAGGTCTTATGCTAGCAGGAACCAGGCAAAACTGCCTCCACGTTGAAGCTCCCAAAGCACAAATAGCTTTAGTAGCAATTGTCAGGGAAGTTCTGATGGGAAACAAAGCACATTGTGAAGCTCTGGAGAGTACCGTGAAATGCACCTCAGGAATGAAACCTGAAACTAAAATCCATCTATCCCCATTTGTCACTGTGAGTAAGTTAATGGCCTGCTCTGCCCTATGCAGTACAGGAGACAAAGCTTCTTTGATTTACTGATTATTTGGGTAATGTTTGAGCCACATGCACTGCTAGGTAACGCTATGTGTTCTCCCTGCCCCCTGCAGCCTATTTACCCACTTCTGGCTTCCTGCTGAGACATGATTTTCTTTGATTAAGCACTTCAGTTTAATTGTAAAATGGAAACATCAACATAAGACACGTAATCCTTTTGAGCTGAGAAAAAAGCACCAAATAACTTTTGGGTAGGAAAAGGCACATAAATTTATTTCCGTGTCCTGTGTTCAACTAGAAGCACTTGGGATGGTAGCGGAAACGAAAATAAATCGAATCCTACGAGTATTTAAATTGGTCTGTGTAACCTCTTGCAGTGCTGCACTGCCTTCCTACACTGCAGTCTGTGTTTATCTTCTGATCTGTTCCTCCTGGAAAGAGTTTGGGAACATCATCTTGTTAATTCCCATCAACAGATGTTGGATCCTCTCAACACACGTAAAGGTTGCCTATCTTGTTGCCCATCAGATTAGTCACTGGCTTAATTTTTTTAGGCCTTCCATGAAATTAAGAATTTCTTAAAAGCAGTGAATGGAAGATAATTGAATGGACCTCTGAATATAACACACACCAGAGATCTGGCTAATTAGAATTTGCACAAAAATGAGGTAAGTAGCCTGAAAAAAACCACAACAGACCAAACAAGATTCTGCTGACATAAAGGTTTTATTTCCCCTCTTGCATTCTGTGAAGAGAAAGAAAATAAAAATTATAGCAAGTTTATCAGATCAGGGAATCACAGGTTTGGGAAAGGACCTTGAAGTTCATGTCATTCCAACACTTTGCCATGGGCAGGGACACCTTCCACTAGACCAGGCTGCTCCAAACCCCATCCAACCTGGCCAACCCGCCCTCAGGGATCCAGGGGCAGCCACAGCTTTTCTGGGCACCCTGTGCCAGGGCCTCACCACCCTCACAGCCAAGAATTCCTTCCAAATACCTCATGTAAACCAGCCCTCTCTCAGGTTAAGACCATTCCTCCAAGTGCTGCCCTCCATGCCTTGTCCCCAGTCCCTGTCAGCTCTCCTGGAGCCCCTTCAGGCCCTGGCAGGGGCTCTGAGCTCTCCCTGGAGCCTTCTCTTGTGCAGGTGAGCAGCCCCAGCTGTGCCAGGCTGGCTCCAGAGCAGAGGGGCTCCAGCCCTGGCAGCATCTCTGTGGCCTCCTCTGCACTGGCTCCAGCAGCTCCACATCCCTCTGTTTTTGGGGGCCCCAGAACTGGAGGCAGCTCTGGAGATGGGAGCCTCACAAGAGTGGAGCAGAGGAGCAGACTCCCCTTCCTTCAACTGCTTCCCACACTCCTTTGGGTGCAGCTCAGGACATGGCTGGTTTCTAGGATTCCATTGACAGACCTATAAGAACACCTAGGAGGAGAGAGAAACCTTGATGTAAGAATCATGAATGTGTTAAATCACCTACAAACATGTACTACAACAATTTTGTGAGCAATAAAAGCATGTTGCATATTTAATGTATTTCTCAGTCCAGTTAGATTTTTTACCAAATGGCTTTGATTGGCCAAGGACATTTCTGAGGAGATGGGTCAACCTCTCTGATTAGCTCTGCTCATTCAAAATGGCTGTTTAGATATTCTGAACAGTCACTTTGCATCCTAGCACGAAAACACTCTTTTGCCCTTTCCCATAAATCTTGAATTACATTATATGACAGCTCAACATTATTCAGTATCAGCTTCTTCCTCCTTGTTCTTCTTTTCCTGGTATTTATTTATTTATATCCTGATGATAACTTCCTTGGGGGCATTGCATAGGCAAGACATGTATTTTGACCTCCTCCTCTCCCCAGGAGTGCAATTGCCTTGTGGTAATTATAAGATGTCGTCTGTTATTATGAAGGTGCCTTATTGCTCAAACACATCAGGGATATCTGATAATGTAATTACTTCACCTTATAAAGCTGTTATAAATCATGCATGGGGAACAGTTTTTTTCATATTAAAGCTATCTGAAGAATTATCACATCGTGTGGAATGGGGACATCTTGGTATGGCTAGCGCTGTGTTTTGTAGGCCCATGTTAGGTCATGGCAGTATGAAAATGTTTAACATGAAAAATTAAAGAAAACACATTCAAAAAGCATGGCTTTTTTATGAAGGTTTAGGAGAGCAGAATATATCTAAGTGGGCAATTCCAGCTTGTGTCTTCTGAGGCATGAATAACTTCTGCCGATTTGTGTTTTTCTTTCTTTTCCCTCCTTGACTTTTCTCCTTCCTCCTCTAACTTCTCAGCTTCCCTGAGTGCAGTATAATTGTTATAAAAGCAAATCAATAAGCACTTGAAACATTGGCCATCATACAAAGAATTGTGCTTCTATTGGCCATCACTTTAATAACATCTAATGATTATTTCTCCCTCTTTCAGCTTCTGAGGTTTCCCGGCACTTTATTGATTAGAGCCCATGACAGAGTTCAGATTATAATTAAAAATCATCAATGAGAAAACAGAATGCAGTTCTACTTAGCAATCAACTGAACAGATAATCGCTAGGTAAGGTGATGTGACCACAAAATATTTCCAATAGATCCAGGTAGAGAATAATTGAAAGTCACTTGATGGGTCACAATTCAGTAGGGCTTCACTGAGTCTTGGATAAAGGCTTTTGTGTCCTAAGTAAATACAAAGTGTTAAATAGGTTAGTATCTTAAGAAAATAGGTAGTTCTAAATCAAACCATCTCACAACCAGGTTTCTTGACTAATAAAATCATGGAATGGTTTGGGTTGGAAGGTACCTTAAAACTCATCCAGTCCTACCCCCCGCCATGGCAAGGTCACCTTCCACTATCCCAGGTTGCTACAAACCCTGTCCAGCCTGGCCTCAGACAATTTCAGGTATGGAGCAGTCACAGCTTCTCTGGGGAACCTGTGCCAGGGACTCAGCACCCTCACACTAAAGATTTTTTCCTAATATTTAAGCTGTATTTCTTCTCTTTCAGTTTAACCCCTTTAGTCCTTCTCCTGTCACTACAGTTCCTGAGGAAGAATCCCTGTCCAGCTTCCCTTCAGGCTCCTTCCAGATACTGGAAGGTGCTGTAAGGTCTCTACACTCCTCTTCTCCAGGCTGAACAGCCCCAACTTTCTCAGCCTGTTTTAATAGGAAAGGTGCTCCCATCCTCTTATTAAATTCACGACCTCCTCAGCAGGGCTTGCTCCAAAATTCTGTGTCCTTCTTCTGTTGGGGACACTGGATCTGAACATAGAACTCCAGGTGGGGTTTCACAGGAGCAAAGTGGGAAAATCACCTCCTCCTACCAGATGTCCACACTCCTCTGGATGCAGCCCAGGATACATTTGGCCTTCTGGGCTCTGAGTGCACACAGCTGGCTCATGAGTTTTTCGTCAACCATTATCCACAAGTTTTCCTCTGCAGGGCTGTGCTCAATAAACTGTTACGGTGGTCAACCAAGTTTTGAGATTTTTGGCTGGAGGGTGGAATTATACTCCTCCAGGGTTTGGTCAAAAAATACAAGCTCTACTAATGTAAGAGGAAAGGATATAAAGCACTAAAACCAGGGAGAGAATCTCCTTTGGATGCTCCTGGCAGTGTGTGTATGCTTCTGGAAGTCTGACCTTGAGGGCAGCCCAGCATTCACTTATTATCTGTACCCAGTTTTCACGTTACAGAAGAAGGAGTTGTTTTCAGGAAGGGGCAAAGTGAAATATCTGCCATAAAATTTTCCTGTGGAGCTAGGATTGAGTAAGGGGAAACCAGGAAGAAAACCTATAAGCCTGTGGTTGGATAGGGAGGACAAGTATCAGTTCAAGTACTTGGATTTGGAACATAAACACCTCAGAAAGGTTCTGATCAAATTCAGCTGCAAATTTAGCTGGGAAACTGATATTTACACCACTAAGAATATTGAAGCAATCTAATTTAATGGGAAGTATATAAAGAGTCTAGAGACTTGAACCCTTTCACACCTCCTGCTTTATGACCTTTTTTCTCTACCCATTACCTTTTTCCATAATAAGTACCCACATCTGAAAGTTAAATCCTGAGTACCACAATGTGTACCAGATCTTTTATATCAAACAGTTATTTTTCTTACCTATGTTTCAAAGGCTGCATTTTAAGAGCTGGAAGCCCTAAGTTTTGTCCACCCTTTTATCCAGCATTCCACACAAACTGATTCATGAGATGCACTGGGAATTGCTGAATGGCTTCAGCTTTGTCATAATATGCCAAAAATCTCATCTATAATTCCTTCCGGTTGTTAAACTTGCATCAAGCTAAAACGTTAAACAAATATGAGGGAAGATGGTGCTTTTAATTTTATGGCCTGCCTATAGCATTTCATGTCCTCTCCAGCTCAGAGGATGCTCTAGGTAAATCTATGGAATGGGACTGAGGGAATTCCATCTTTCTCAGAGTACATCTAATCCCTCTGGGAAATCGTGTTGGGTGCCTTTACTTGGAGAGAATTGCTCTTCAAACCAGTCAGTTTGCTGTGGGTCTACTTTGTGCTTCATCTTAAAAACTGAAAAAGGTGTTTTCTCAAAAGTTGGACAGTTATGTTTTATTGTGAGGAAATTAAATATATGACCCGCTGTCAGTCTTCATTGATCCTTTTTTGAGCTTGCATTAATTATTTGCACACTCATTTTCATGCACATTAAAAGTCAGTAGCCTACTTAATCCTAACCTGCTTTGTCCTTGGTGTTTACTATGCGTTTTCTGGAATCAGTGGCTTCATAACATTTTCAGCATCCTTATTTATTTCTACCTTTGGTGTGTCCAACATGGAATGCCAGAGCCAGGAGCCATCCTGTGCCATCATCCCAGCAACAGAGCCTCCCTGACCTCCTAGGGGTCTCTACATGTTCAAACTGTGAAATGTTACTCTCCACCATTAGCCTGATCATCAATAAATGGATGAAAAATGTCCATGTAATGCAGACCTCACAGTAGGATACTTAGACCTTTTAATTGCTATTTATATATAAAAAAAGTGCATTTAATGTCTCTTTTCTCAGTTTCTGCATGATCATCTGTTCACTTTTTTTTTTTTTTTTTTATT
>VWZV01005532.1:47979-85062 GCA_013397155.1 Irena cyanogastra | reverse complement strand
TAGACTGATTAACACAGAATTAGGTATGGAGAACCAATTTTTTGCTTTCTATGGCAGCCTTCTGGAAGTGCTTCATGGAGAAATTTCTAGTCCTTGTAACTGGCATGTGTGCACATCTGGGCTTGAAATCTGCTTTCAGGGAGATTAACCTCTTTGTCCAGGTTAAACGTGCTAAAAAGAGTAGCATGCAAGACCTTCTTCTCAAATGGTTGCTGCACTCTGCTGGCTGTCCTTGATGTGCCACAGAAAGCTTGTGTTTTTTTGGAAAGTAAGACGGTAAGGATATGTGTGTAAATGCAAATGTAGGAATAAGCAGCACCTGTTTTTCCCCATATACATATTACCATGAATCATTCAGTTTCAAGTGAAAACTTGCTGTGAGGGTGTGGGTCTGAATCTGTGAGTCCATCTGACAAGACTTGTACTTCCTGTCCCATGGGGATAGAAGGGGTGCCCCAGTAGGCAATGCTTCGGACAGAGCACCCCGCTTGCATCTACTCAAGATGAAATCATAAACAATGCCAGGAGAGGAGCACTTGTGCATGACCATTTGGGGTAGCTGAGCACAGAATCATGGAATGGGCAAGGCTGGAAGGGAACACAGTGAGGTCATCTGGTCCCACCTCCTTGCTCCAGCAGGATCATTCCAGAGCACAGGGCACAGGATTGTGTCCAGAGGGGTCTGGAATAGCCCCAGTGAGGGAGACTCCACACCCTCTCTGCATCATCTGTCCCAGGGCTCTGTCACTGTCCAAGACAGAAGTTCTTCCTCATGTTAGGTAGAACTTCCTGGACATAATTTTCCACCATTGCCTCCTCTCCTATTGCTGGTCACCATGGAGAGGAAGAGTCCAGCAGAGTGGTCTCATAGGAGAAACTACCCTCCTGTTTATATATCAGAAAGCAGGGAAACTGTGCAAGAGCAGAAAACATGAAACAAAACCTAGCATCCAGCCTCTCATTTCTCTTACCAGAATAAATGATAGCTTAATATCTCCCATGTTAGATACCTACTCATTTCTTCAGGTAATATTTGAGTGTTTGCAAAATTCTCCTCTTAGCTGAATCCATGTTCTACCTCTTACGTTACAGCTCAAGCAAGGAAATACCAGTAGCACACACCTCATTGTACTTTTATTTTTTGTGGCAAAGCTACTCTTGGCTGATGCAGAATTTTACCAATAGCTGACATAGTGCTATCAATTAACATTTACTGTGTCTATAGGCTCCTGCTGAGTTGGCTGCTATGTTTGCTATGGAACCACTTGTCTCCAATTAGAATGCACGTTGAGAAGAAAAAGTTAGGGTATAATGGGTCAGCAGTTGGTATTCCTCAACAGGCTCCAAAATGCTGAGCAGATTTAAGGCTGTACCACTGAACTATCTCTTGTCAATACTGTGTAGCCTTACACAGTGATAGTAAACAACTGTAGTCCAGGGTCTACACTGCTGGCTTTTCTAAAGGGGGCATTTTTCATTTATCTGCTCTTCCTACTCTCTGAGAAGGTCAGGTGTGATCTTGGTCCAGTCCAGCACAAACAAAGCTGCACTAGTGCTGCAGTAAGACTGAAGGGACAAGAAAAGCTAGACAGACACCAAGGAGGACAGTTGATTGCCAATATCTTACATCATTACCTTGGGACTAGCTTTGTGTTCATATTTCCACTCCCAAAATTCTGCTGCATACGCGTCAGAATAGTACTTTGTCTCTTTTTATCTAGAAACAGTGTTTTTCATGTTCCAAGTCAGACCAGTTGCTGTTATTCTTGTTGGTTTTACCGAGACTGAGGGTGGTCTTTATGAGACACAGCACAAAGCTGTAATTGTAAAATCTTAGGAGACATACAAAATATTGCTGAATGCAAGTGCCATGGGTAACCCTTTGGGCTGCCAGACACCTCAAGAGATGCTTGCAGCACATAGTCCTGTGCTTGCAGAGTTTTCACTTGCGGGCAAATCAAAGGGATTCTTAGATGTGGCCTTTGGTGTAAAACAATTTTATTTACTCCTTTACCAACATAACACACTTTCTTTGCATGTATATTCTCATTGATGATTCCAGAATGCTGCCAGAGTGTGGCACTTCCTGATATGTCCATAAAATTACAGAATCACAGAAAGGTTTGGGTTGGAAGGGACCGCTAAAGGTTATCAGGTTATCTACTCCATCCTCCATTGAGCAGGGACATCTTCAACATCTTCTTGGTTCTCATGTGTTATGGCTGGGCTCTGACCAGTTTGTTCACTCTTGGGTTGCTCTGCTCAACAGCATGATTCTTCCCAGATGAGTCTTATGCCTCTGGAGGAGTGAGGATTTTCACTCTTGCCTGCACTGTTCACTCAATGTCATAAGAGTGCCAATATTAAAAACTCAATCAGTAGCTGCAAGTCAAGGACAAAAAGAGTACACAGAGAAAGGAGTCAGGACAGAGTCTACAAGTTTCATGCTGAAAATGTTCCTAGCCTGGAGTCCATGGGACTTGACAAGAAGTTGCTCACACAAAATTCTGTGCAGCAAGAAACAAGAGTGACAAGAACATCCTGACCACACAGCTCAGTTAGAAAATCTGCAGTGCAACTTCTTTAGAGTCTCTTTTTCTGTTCTTATCTTCTGGATGGTGGAAAGGATTGAAGATCTACAACACAAGTCCATTGTCACTACAAATACCAAGTATTATTAGCAATGAGTCTAACTCTGAATTCCCATCTTTGAAAGTCTGAGCTGTTTTGGGTTTGTTTTTTTTTTTTTTTCCTTTTTTTTCCTTTCTTTTCTTTGTGCAAATTTGGTGAAGAATATAAAATACGTTTGAAACCCAGGATTCATCCAACTGGAAACTAACAGAACTGCAACCCATGTGAGATTTGGGAGATCCTATTTTCCAGAAATCAGAGAAATATTCAGCAGAACAAAGCACATTTTTGCTATCAAAGCAAGGTAGTTTAGTCTGTATGCCTGTGTTTGTGTATGTCACTCGAAATTATAGGTGAGCCAAATTACCCATAAATAATCTGGCTGGTCAGTGAACCACAGGGGCTGGCATTTCCCAGATGCCATGAACATTTTCCCATTCACTTCACTTTCATTTTATTTAAAATAAACTACTTGACATCTAAAATGACTGAGGTTATTGCAGAGGAAAAAAAAATATACACTTAGAGTGTAAAGTCTTGTGCCTATTTTTGCTATTCGTATCAGCCTGTAAAAGGACGTGCTCTGATTGATATAAACTATTATGGCACAGAGGAAAAAAAGGCATTAGAAATTGAGCAAGGTGCATTGCTGCTGATTGTTCACCCATTACTCTAATATATCGAGCAAGCACGTCATCTTGATATAATACTTTTAAGCCTGATATAATTCTACTGATATCGGTGTGAAATTTTTTATTTCCATGGTTGTTGGATCAGACCTTAATGAAATTGTAAAAGGTCCCCAATTGTTTAAGATATGCTCAGAAGCAAATCAAAGCAAGAGGCTTCCCTAAACCCTTTACAAAAGGCCTTATAAGCTGCATAGATGAAGTCAAAATTCTGCACAGCCACTTCCCTTTGTGGTCTCTAATAATAATATATTTGTGAATAATCCGTAATTAAATGAGAAGAGCATAACATTAATTATTTCACTAGATTGTTAATCAGCAGGGTATTCTATGCCCCCCTCTTCCTAGTAACTAACCTGTCAGGGTCTAATAATTGTTGCCATGAACGGGGTTGGGTTAAGGTCCCTGAGGAATGCCAATTCTCTTGTTCCATTAGTGAGAGCACATATAGATCATTTTCAGTACTAATCTAGGGCTAAAATCAATTATGTCTCTTGTATTTAAAAATTAAATTGACTCACCATGGGAGTAGGATAAAGGGAAAAAATACATTCCTCCTATTATGTGTAATTACAATTGTAAAACATTTTCCTTCAAAATGTAATTGCTGCCTATAGAGACTAAAGCTGGAGAGCTTAAACTGTTTAGCTGACACATTCAGTTGTCTTTCAGGTTTTTCCTTTGGATTATTTAATGTGCTGAAACAGTCTTATAGACTTCTTGACTTTTGAAGGCTCTCAGAAACAGCTCAGGGTTTAAGAAAAACAAAAAGAAGACTGTACAATGAATTAATTCTATCATCTTATTAAAAATGTGATGAGAGTAATTTATTCTTGTATATATTCTTACTCTTTCAGGAAGAAAAATTATCAGCTACCCGTAGCCTAAGAGTTTCCATTTTCCCAAATACTGTATAGCTTGCTGCCTATGTCTGGTTTTTCCTTTCATTATTGGGTTCTTATGAGGCCTTCAAGAGTAGTTAATCAAACCTATGCAATATGTATGACCTGCCACTCAGGGACAAAGCTTTGAAGGTCACCAGAGAGAGTGACATTGTTCCTTTCCTGTGCTGGGCAGGGGCACAGTGAAGATCATATCATTCTGCAGGATGGACAGGTAAGATATTGCTCAGATACTCCAGTCTGGGATCAGGCTGCAGTCCTACAGCACTCTTTATTACCAATTTTAGATTTTCTGCAGTCTGTCTTGTTGGCCATTAGTAGCAGATCTGCACATCCACCAGCTATAGATGCTACAGAATAAGTTCTCTATATCATAAGGAACTGCTGATGAGGAAACTTGTCTTCCTGTTTACAAATATATATAGATCTCTGAAAGAATCTTGAGCAGCAACAGTACAGAAATAACCTGCACCACTCACCATGCTAACCACATCCTGATCTTATAAAAGATTTGCACAATATCTGCACCTTCCCTAAACCAGTTGAAAACTAAGAATATTCTTTTGAGGTGGACAGTACCCTTATCTTCATGGGAAATTTTCAAGCTCCCATTATTTTTTTTGCCAGCTTTAGAACCCCTAGACCAGTAAGATGAACGGTTTGCAGGAGTACATTCAACAAATGTGTGTGTTTTACATTTTTGTTTCTTAATGTATTATTCATCAAGCCTAGTTATGTGCATATTATGGATATGAATGGCTTTCTATACAGTTGCAAGGATGAAGCTTTCTGGACAGCTTATTATTCATGTAGTTTATCTGCCATGTTTAAAAGTACCCTATGACCCATGGATTCTATAACGATTGATTAGTCATTTATTAAGACATCTAACAATCCATTATTCATTTTCCATAAATTATTTATAAATGTGCTTCTCATTTGATGCATGACTGCTATATTTAGAGTACATAAATAAGTCAGGAAAAGCTAACTCCTTCAGTGTCCTAACATTGATAAAGATTGTAGCAATAGCCAAGTATTGATACAATGGTAATTTTAGTTCAAATTAATATTTAGCATTAAAACAATGAAAAATCCCACTTCTATAGTTGCAAGCCAACCAGACAACTTATTTTAAATAGTCTTTTTAGTCTTTAAATATAGAAGTCCATCTTTTCTATCACCCTGAGTAGAAATAAATACTAACCCTTGATTTGTGTGAAATTAATTTGCTGTTTTCCAGGCACTGGCAAATTCTATTTCTTCACAAATTTTCTGCACAGACATGACAAGGTATTTACATTTTTTGTAGCTGTGTGAAAAGGAGGAACTGAATCACAAGCATGCTGAAAATCCATGGGTGGTTTGATTTCAGCCTGGTTTAATAAACTCAATTTTTTGAGGCTCGTGAAGGATTAATGAATGTGAGATGGAAATGGTTATGCTGGTGGGAAGCCAACAAACTTCTGGGCATTCATCTAATTTCTGTTCTGTCTTGTCCTATCTTATCTTACCTTATTCTGAGTCATCATGTAGTGCCTGCATCAGAAAACTGACCTTATATATTTTTCTAAGTTTTATTCACACCATGTCAGGTAAAAGAATTCCAGTATTTTTTTATTAATTCATGTTTGATAACAGAAATTAATGTCCTTTTCCAGAGCAGAGTAAATCTAAGATCAAAGAAGCAGTCTTTGTACTTGAAGAAAAAGCATAGTCAGTACTGTTTTTTCTGAGGTCATTATTTGTATTTTAACTAATTCTTTAATTGATGAAAGAGGTTGTGAATTACTGACCACTGCTCTTAGATAACATGGGACAGACCTTGAGAGATCTCAAGAGTAAAGATCAGAGCACTGAACTGCGTTCCATATTCTGTGACAAGACCACACAGCGAGCATGGTGGACTCACGGTTCTGATCTAACTGCAATCACTTTAAAAACTTGAGAAAACTGGGCACAGTGAAAAAATTTATTTCAGCTTAGAATTAATTTACAAGAGTACGAAGTGGCTGGATAAGAGGAAATGGCTTCAAACTGACAGAGAGTAGGTTTATATTGGATATCAGGAGGAAATTCCTGTGAGGGTGGTGAGGTCCTGGCACAGGTTGCCCAGAGAAGCTGTGGCTGCCCCATTCCTGGAAGTGTCCAAGGCCAGGCTGGGCAGGGCGTGGAGCACCCTGGCTTAGTGGAAGGTGTCCTTGCCCATGGTAGGGGGGTGGAATTATATAGCTTCGAAGGTCCCTTCCAACTCAAGCCTTTCTATGATTTTGTGAAGTATATTATTCTGAATTTTCACAACTGGAAAGTGTCAGAGGTGTTTCAAAGCCCAGGAGAAATTAGAAAGCATCATCATTGCTTGAAAAATCTACATTTTACACCAGGTAGATACTATAAGGCACAAAAGAACTGCATTTTTGTGCTACATTCTTTTGCTGACTGTGCCCATTAATGAGATACAACTTCTTAAAAATCAGGGGAAACAGAGAAGAGACCAAACATAAAAAGGCAGTGAAAAGAGAGATATCCTCTCTTCCTTCATCCAGAGGTGGCCAGTCTGTTTGAAGTCTGACCAGCTGGGCTTGCAAGACAATGGGGAGTATTGCACTGCCTCTGCATCCTCTGCAGATAATCATCACTCTCCATTAATGTCAATATGCAGGTGCCAAAATAGATATTACACAAATATAAGCTTTAGAAATGCAGGCAGGCAGATGGCAAGAGCATGACACTCTCTGCCAGCAGGAAGCCATTTTAGAACTCGCACAGTTTAAACAATTATTTTAAATCCCTTCTTGCTATAACTGGTGCATGGAATAATGAAAGTGAAAGAATGAGTGTACCTGGGTGTCTTTCATGGATTGTTTCCTTTTGCTGACCCTCACCACAGAAATAAGAAGCAATGTGTTCCAGTGACATCTGACTCCTTCGCTACCTGTAAATGCTTCCTCAGACAATACATTATTGTGTTTGTAACATCTTCCCTGTGGTGCCCACAGCAGCTTCAAAAACACTGCAGTTTGTTGACAAAACAAATGAGCCTGAGACTTTGTGATGAAGGACACTCTTTGCCAGAATTTTCATCCAGAAAGGATCTCTGCAGTAGCCATAGATGAGCTTTTTAAAGCAGAGGCAAAAGGAAAATAAGAAAGCTGGGCAATTTGATCATCTATATACAGGGACTCAGAATCTTATTTGACTGCAAAATATCTAATTGACCTTGAAGCTGAAACAACTTGTCAGGGAATCTGTTGCTTCAGTTGCTCTCTGTCAGCTCCTCAGCTAGCTGTTTCTTCCTTTCAGATTCTATCTAAAAAAACCCCAGGCTGGTGGAAGTGTGATAGCACCGGGCCAGGGTGAGAAGGACTGCATATTCAGATAGGAGGAAAGTGTATTCACTTTGCTATCATTTTTGCATTGCCTTTTATGCAAAGTCTGGTGACAGCTACTGAATCAAAAGATATGCAGAAAACTGAAAGGAGGTTAAAAAAAATGCCAGAAGAAATGCTGTGGCAAAAGATGATCAGGCCTATGGTGCATTTATATGCATAAGCAATTAATACAAAGACATTTATGATTATGGAACAATCCACAAAGCTAGAGGTAAGTTCAGTTAACTCTGTGACAGAATCTGAGGCGTTATTTACAATATACTACTGTGTGGATTCTCTTGATTTCATGAGATTTTTGTGAGATTGTGTGTATATGGATGTTGGGTACTTCGGGTGTCTCCTTTCATCCTTACAGAAGTAGGAATATTCATATATGTCACTCCTGTGGTCTGAGTTGACCACTGGTTTTAGCCATCTGGAACCCTTTTTACCCTGGACCAAGATTTTAACACAGGAAACTCAAAAATTTCCAAGATGGCATTTTTATATTTCCATGGCATTTTTATCTTTCCATGGCATTTTTGTCTTCCCTGGTACAAGTTTCGATAACTCTCATTTCGTTAACACTTTTGCTGAAATTTTGTGTTGACTTACCTGTCAGATATGTCAAGTATGCATCATTTCTTCTTCCTCAGCAGCAGTCTCAGGAAGACTGAGGAAGAATGTGTGACCACTGTCAGCAGCACCGCCAGGATCTCTTCTCTAGACTAAACAACCTGAATCCCTTCAAGTCCTCTGCTTAGCTCATTTTTCCAGACCCCCTCTGGTCTCCTTTCCTAGTTATGTTTTCTGAATACCCAGACCACACTTTTTTGAAGTGATACGTTCAAAACTGCAGATAATAGAAGACATCATATTAATATTAATATTGTTTAATTTTTATCATTACAAAGTACCCTTATGCAGAGTGACATAAAGAATTGATTAATCTACTGCAGAGAAGTTTCTTTTTCCTGCCCCCAAACCTGAGGAAATGTCAAGCATTTCTTTCAGCAGCAGAAATTAGTTTAACTTGAAGATCAAGACCATCCACAAAGATATTCCTTCAAATCTACTTAAAATTTTTAAATGGAGTAGACTCACAGTAAATTGTCAAACTGCCTCTAGTGAGAGTATGATGAATGCAGTGAACTTAGCCAACTTTCAAATGTTTGAACAGAGATAAGGTAAGATTTGCCTTTAGCCACTGCTTTTGTGGTTTTTTTCAGTGGTGTTGCAGACCATAGAAAATATCTGGACACTTTTATGTACCAAACCAAATTTTCTTCCCTACTCCTCATCACCTGGTTTTCTTTGATTTTTTGCAAGAAACTCCAAGAGATGAAACTCATGTTTAAGTTACTAGATCTTAATTATTACCACACATTGTCTGAGCAAGCTGGTCTGGTAGAAGGTGTCCCTGCTCATGATGAGGGGGCTGGAGTGAGATGATCTTTAATGTCCCTTCTAACCCAAGCCATTCTGTGATTCTGTGATTGTATGATGATACCCTGAACTGCAGTGCGTTAGAGGTAATTTGATTTACCACATGTGGGAAGGTGTTAATCCCAGCTGAAAGACTTTGAATTTACTGATGTTAAATCCTGCATGTAAGATATGGGCAACAAGTTTAAATTACAGAACAAGGATCCCTTAAACTGAAGCGACTTTGTCAAAAGACTGAGATGAAAGAAGATTCTATTTCCTGAAGTAATTCTTCCCTAGTGTTTTTGATTGTTCCAAGGAAATAGATAAAAGATAATAGTCAACCAATTAGCAAATTAATTTTGATAATAAAAATGGTTTGGTATTAGTGGTTAGTCAAAATAACTCCCACTTAATGACATCATTGCAATGACATGTCTTTATATTAAATTAAGATACCATCAAAGGGAACATGGTCACCTACATTTTTCTCATTAGGGTAAGTTGTGGAGGCAGTCAAGGCACTATAATCTCTGAAAGCTAGTACAGTTTTCTAGGCTAAACAGGGTGTCTGCCACCTAATCCTTACATGATCGCTTTTCAAACAGATATGAGGAAGAGACTGCACCTTATATAATGATAAGAAAATTTCTTTTGTAGTGAAAGAATAAGAAAACTTCTTTCTCCACCTGAAAGTAGTTCAGGAGATTTCCTTTGGGATGTCTAACCACTCATCTCCAGATAGGATGGTTCAGGTTTCCCTCTTGAAAATTTGGTTGGTAAGAGATGTCCAACAACATACGATTAATGACCTACAAGTTTAAAGGTGGCTGATGGATTTTCAACCTTTAAAAATGCATAGAAATAAGACAACACATCCACCATTTCTACCATGCTTTGCTCTACTCTGGCAGTCAATGTCAGACCAGAAAGCAATTGCATGTGAAGAATATTCCTTCTTTCAAGAAGTGCTTATGGGGAACTTTAACAGAATGTTAAGTTCTTCATGGACTAGTGTGACCACTATTCCAGCACTGTATGTGTTTTATGAGCAATAAGTAACATGAGCATTACATTTCAGAATAACCCCCTTCAGGAGCAGAGTTTTGCTATTCTAGCAGTGGAATAGAAACCAGTGCTGGCCATTGAGGATCACAGTTGCAGTTATTGGAATCACAGCTTCTACTGCAAGCCCGTGAACTTTTAAAGGTGTAACTGCATTGCAGTGGGTACACTTTGCCTCTGAAAGCCACAGAGACCATTCCCTAGGAAAGGTCTGCTGAGATTTCTGTGTGTGAATTAAAGCACAAAGGTTATACAAAGGGACCAAGAGACTTCAGAAATATGAGCAGGAAACAGTGAGAAGAGATTCAGCCTGGAAGAGTGGAAAAAGCCTATCATGTAATTCCTCTGGAGAGAGGTGTATAGAGGTAATCTGAAGCAGCCATTTGGCAAATGGAAGATGTGATATTTAGGTTGCAGCAATGAAGGAAACCTGTGGGGTGACAACGAGCCATTTCTCTGGTAGTAAAACACAGGCAAAGGGAATAGAAGAGTATCAATGTGCTTTTGGGGAGTCCTTCAAGGAAACATGACATCATGGCTCGGAGAGGAGGCACAAGTAGTGTCACTCAGCCAGGTTGTAATTATAGTGATCCAAAAACATTGTTACAATAAAAAGAAGGAGGACAAATAGTTGTTTCAATAAAAAAAAATATTGAAAAGCAGAAAGTGACTGGGGGAAAAGGGTCTGATCAGACAATCAAGAAGCAAGAGGGGGAATAGTAATTGTCTGCACAGTGTGGAAAGCTGTTGATACTGTGAAGGAAGGAGAATTATTAAGGATGGTCTAGGGGGGGGCAGGCAGAAGAAATAGAAGAAACTAAGCACACACTAAAAAAATTAGGCTGAATGAAGCAATTAACAGTTCTTAATAGAGAAGTCTATTAGACGAAGAAATGTTCTCCTAAGGGACGCAGCTGTAAGCTCTTCAGTGCAGGCACCATGACTGCTTATATGTTTGCACTGCACCCAGCACAGTTGGGATCCTGATCTTTATTTGATCCTGGGGGTTCCACAGCAACAGAAATAACAAACAGCAATAATTATACACTGTGGTACAGCCATAGGGGACACGCGCCAAGGCTGAGCTCTCCTCTTAGCTACACTCAGCTGAGGTCAATGGGATTGTTTGGATACAGGCTGGTGGTGCCAACAGGACAATTTGGCCTGGTTCATCTGTAAAAATAGACTATGTGTGGTTTCTGCCCCAAAATCTGCCAAATTATTCTTTGTTGTAGAGCCATCCAGACTGAACATTGCCCAGTTACACAGTGGGGAATATTTCATACCCAAAGAGCTCATGTGGTAGAGTTCACTGGTAGAGGTGCAGAGCCAGGGCTTGGAATGCCAGCAAGTGTTTCTTCAGAGCAATAAAATTTCCTAGAATCTGCAAAGCAGAAATTAGCTCCTTCAGGATGAGAGGGTACAGCCCTTCTTCCCCATCACCTGCATTTCAAGTAAAACATTGCTCAGTGTCTGGTTCCTTCTCCAAACAACAGGAGGGAATTATGAGACCAGACCCTGAGATAAGTCCTTTCACTCCTGCAGAAACAAGGATCCTAGAGACCATGCAGACTAGGCACCCTGGCAGTGCAGTAGCTTGGAAGCAGTGGGTTGGAGACATTTCTGTGGTAGGTTACATGGAGATGATAGCCTTCACTGACAAGAACATGGCACTTTTCTCTCTAAAGTGCTGCCTTGTTTTTCTCTGGATGCATTATGATTGTTGTTGTTATTATTATTATTATTATTATTACTGTTTTAATGGCTTAAAACTAAGAAGAACTTGGGCTTGTCAGAAAACTGAGCAATTGATGAAATAGCAGTTGATGACAGCAGTCCAATTCTAATAATTTCCTGTCTTACTTTGTTGGTATTGGAGTGTACTTTAGCTAAATGACTGCAATAAGTGATGCATTTTCCGTCAGCTTTATCCCTGACTCTTGTGCATCTGAAAAAGACCCAGCAGTGGGTTTGGCAGATAAAGTGAAAATCAAGTCAGGAACTACCATTATGAAATGCAGAAAGTCAATTTGAATGTCAACAGGAAAGGCATGGGATGCAAGCTTTAAAGAGCTCCACTTTGAGAAAATGAGAGCACCACATTGTGTATCCCTGACTAACTGCTCGTGTTTCAAGCTGTAGGAGAATGCCACATTTAGAGGTTTTTTTATTTCACATTGATTGTTTTAGACCATAGGACTCCCCAAGCTTCTTGCCGATGCTATATTAAGTCAGAAGCAAAGGCTGCCCAAAACAATGAATTCTGTGAACATCCAAATTTTATTGTGTAAGCTTTCTCATTTGTTTGGAAGAAAAAACTGCATTCTGTCAGTATTAGAGGGGAGAAAGTCCAGCTGTGATACAGTATTACCTAATACTATTTTTTTTTAAGGGAAAGATACTGGGCAGAAATGAAATAATTGTTTTCTTGCTTTTTGAGACTGTAAAAGCAGTGAGTGAAGAGATGAAGTAACCTGCCTGGATTATAGGAGCCATGGGACACCACTTCAGCTTGGCTTCACTCTTTTTGGTAAATCACCAGAAAGAAAACAAAAAATAATGAACAACAAATAGTGTTAAAATTGATCACTAAACCCAGTAAAGTTCTCTGTACCTCTGTATCTCTGTATGTCTGTATCTCTTAGCTCAAATAATGTTGTGATTCTGGAGAGATGTATCATGCATAACGATGTGCCTTAGGAGGAGGCAGATGCATGCAGGTCATTGATTAGGAGCAGTGGTTTTTATCATTAATGCTGAAACCAATACCAAAGTGACCATCATCATTCCTGACTCAGAGATGATGCTCTGGCTCCTGGGTTTTCAAACCAGTTGCCATGTGACCATAAATAAGTAGTTTATGTGGCTTTTTATGTCTCTACTTACCTGTATGTCCCACAAATATCCTTCTCCTGCAGTGCTGCTGCTCAGTAACTTCCAAGCTCTAATTTCCTTCCTGACATGAGCTCTGTGTTTCCATCATTTCCTTTCACTGCCTGCACAAAACAGACACTGCTGAGGCATGATTCATCCACATTTGAGATGTCTGTTTTAGGATGGGGTGAATCATGCTTGTTTCTCTCCAATCACTATAAAGGGAGACAAGGGTGACTAATCGAGATGTAGATGTCTGTAGTGCAGACATCTAACATTAAATGAGACGAATGCCACTCTCAGAGCCAGCTCATGTCTGACAGAAATGGTGACAGCCAGCTGGGTCCACCAGAGCTTTGGCTCTGGCACAGCACAACGTGAAAGAAAACTGCTTCCAAGGCTATTTCAAGACCAAATAACCCTCTTCTCATGGTGTTCAGAGCCCAAGTTAATTAGCACGGAGGACACAAGCCAGCCCCATGCAAAACCAGGGTATCTCTGCATGTTTCTCTTGAATTAAGTAGCTCTGGGGAGTTTGGTACAGAGACAAAGCATAGTGACTCAGGTTTAGAATCATTTTTGTGCTCAGTCATAGCACTGACCTTGCTGTTCTTGAGCTGGCTCCGTGCAGAGATTCTTGTGGATGTCTTTCCATGTTTTAAAGCAGCAGAGATGCTCAATGCATTTCCACAACAAATAATCTGTAATGTCACAATTGCTTCTTGAATCTGTAGAAAAATTATGGGAGCAGGTTTTGTGACAACATGCTGAAGTCTGGAGGCATTAATGCTATTAATGCCCATTTTCTCTGTTATTTATTTATGTTATTTTATGTTATAAAAGAATTTATTTTTATTATATAAAACATCTGTCTGAATAGACCAAATGCTCCAGTTTTACAACCATTTCACTATAGAGAAAGAAATACCATGGGTAGTTGAGTTAGTCATAATCAGCATATTACTTTCTACTTTTCTACAAGAAAACTTAAAGTTGATCATTTGGGCCTGGAATAAAATCATTGAGATTATGCCATGACTGAGAAATAGCCACATCTAATGTCTTAGGATTTACAGACTCATTAGCTGGACTAAAGTCTTGCAAAAAATGACCACAGCCTAGTTTTCCTAATTGTGTACTTACTGGGATAATGACTTTTCCATCTTACCTGTACACCATTTAGTGCTGAAAGTGTGCAAGCTGAACTCTCAGGAATGCCAGAACATCACTGAGTTGTCTAAAGCTACTACCTCCTCCATTTCCAGAGAACATCATCTGGTTCCTGAAACAGTTTCTGCCATGACACCTCATTTTAATCAAGCTTTTGAGGGAACTGAAAAATCCACAGATAAAATTTACAAAGAAAAAAAAAAAACAAACCCAACACCAAACATTAAAAACAAAATTCAATTCATAACAAATACATACCTGTATTTTCAGCAACAGTAAATGCCATTCTTTAAGAATGACCTTTTGGAGGCTGTTTACCTCAATACTTTTGAACAATGTTGCTGTCCAAACATATAACTTGCCTAAGACTCAATTTTGAATAAGCGATAGAACTAAAATCTTCTTTGTGTATTTTATTCTGAAAAATGTTAGTTGTACCATAAATGTGTCAGGAAATTTACAAAAAAAAAGCATGAATAAAGTTTCACTTTTGCTGACATTTTTTATGTCATTCATTGAAAACCCCAAACTTACAAAGTTTAATTTTGGGTATTTAATTGCTAAACAAACTTGGAGGGGATTGGTTTTATTTGGGTATTTAACTGCTAAACAAACTTGGAGGGGATTGGTCAGCCAAGCTACATCTTCTATTCTCCACCCCTTATTTGTTTAGCTTGTGAACAAAACAGGAATCAATTTATGTTTTCAATAAAAATAGGGGAATAAATATTTTATTTCTACAGACAACTCTGTCTTAGGTTAAACACATTTTTCACCAAAGGCAACATTTCAAGTGAAAATGTACACAGAATAAATGTGTAGTTTACACAAAGTCTGAGCACAGGGTAAGATGAATGATTGCTTCATTCTTGGGTAGGTTGATGAGAAGAATCAACAAGAAGAGCAGAATAGTAATTGATGGAAGTGATGACTAAACCAGTCTTATTTCTAGTAATAGAGGTAGAGGGAAAAACAGAGACACATTTAGGAGGTATTAAACAGACAAAAGTGACAGGATTTGGAGCCTGAATGTGGAGTTCTTCTGTAAGAACACACTGACTTTTGAATTAAGCCATCCATCAGTGTGGTGTCTTCATGAGGAAATGAAGCAAAAGCTGCTTCATATGCATCTTCCCACTAACAAAATTATAGATCATTACAACCCAGGAAACAGATTGTTGGCTCACAGATCAGATACAAGGAGAGTTTCCCACAGCACTGACTATGGTCAAGGAAAAAATTAAAACGTGCTAAAGTTCATCCATCCATCAGAGAAACAGAACTAAATAACCTCAGTGCGAGAGTAACTTAGTAGCTACAAAGTTTTAATATATTTATCCTCTCCATTGTGCAGTTGACAGTGCCATCTATTATCCCAGATTTACGGGAGCGAGTTCAAGCACATTTAGAGTAGGTTTCTAGGAGTTCTTTTCTTTTGAGGCTCTGGGGCTGTAGATCTGGACAGTGCAGTGAAGCATGGCACAGGGGGACCTGAACCACTCAGGTTCTGTCAGCCCATCCTGCTTATAAGCAGAGCTTGTTGGTGTGGGCATAGCAGCATCCTAGCGCTGTGGGGATGCTGCCAGCCCTGAAATAGAGCATCCTGAAGAAGTATGGGGTCATTTTTCCCGTAGACAGGATAATTTGAGCTAGGAGAGCAATGGCATCCACAGCGTAGTTTTAAATATCTTTGCACTTTGTCACTCATTGGTTCTCCAGAATGCAGCAAGACTGAATCCAGCTTTATTGTTGCCTAATATTAAAAGACAAAACTCTTGTGACAATATTAAAATAGTAAGATAAAAAGAAAGTCTGTATTTGGAACTTCCAGGTGACTGCATCGTGGTTGTGGGCACGCCTGGAATTAGATTTCTACAGTTTTTTTAAGTTTAACAACTTAGCACACATAAAAAACATTGTCCAATTAGAAGAGAAGTTGTCTTGGTAATTTTGCCCTGGCTACTGCCCCATTGGAGTTGGTGCAGGGGCTTCTTTGGCCCATTTCTTGTTGTGTCCTCCTTTCCTCTGTTTGGAAAACAAAATGTCCTTTGTGGAGGTCCTCTTGAAAATAAGACTAAACGGTATTTCAGGAATGTGTTAGAAGGTTAGCTTGCTATTCTGAAATCTGAGAGAAAGGGTAGAAAAAATATGTATTAACAGTTTACAAAGCTACAAATATATGAAAAAATTATAGAAAGCAAAAATCTTTAGGCGTCATTATGAATTCAGCACTATTATCCTAATGGATGGATGACTTGTCCTCAAAGATCAGGATAGAGAGTGCCTTTGACTTTAACTGGATTACCCATATCTGTGATCAGAGATGCATGTTCCCAGCTTCTTGCTGTAACTGGGGCTGAGACATGGAGTCATGGAATGCACTGAGTTGGAAGGGACCCACACGGATCACCAAGTTGTTACTACAGGTAGGGATTCCTAGGAAATTGAAGAAATACTAAAGCAAAACTGAAGGAAAAAATTACTGAACTTCTAGAAACACCGAAAATTCAACTACGTAAAACAAAACCAAAACCAAACAAAACAAAAAAAACCCCCACAAATAGCAACAATAACAAAAACTATCCCATTTTCTCTTCTTCTTTTTTTAATACTTGTGATTAACTTTAGACACAAACTCTAGAAAACCATTTCAGCTAACAACAACACATTAGACAGGAGTCAAACTTTACATTGCAGCCCTTAGTGATCAACGACTGACTTGAGCATTAATGAACTAACTTTTCCATTAGGTAACAGCCAATAGATTGCTGCACTCTTATATTGTCTCTGTGTTCCAATGTCCTAGTTTTCCCCAACTGCTAATTTAAAATGCTTTTCACTATTGCAAAGAGCGTAGTTAACTGCTATAGAACAATTTTATTGCCCTAAAACAGTCATATATTTGCATTCATTACTATGAGTCTTAAAACCTATTACTGATATAAAAGTCAGGATAACAACATGAAGGGTTTGAAGGGCAGTAGATAATAGTCTGGAAAGAGCTCTGAAATGCCTGAAGTATCAGACATAAAAAAGCAATGATAAACAAGCTCATTATTTGTTAGTGATGGTTATGCTGGAAGGAACATTTTTTATATCATTTTTCTCCTTTTTAAAGTTTTATGGAGAATATATTTCAGTCCTAAGCTGAGTATAAATTAAACATGTTTTACCCAGCTGTTCTGTTAAGAAATAGCAAGAACTAATGAGCTGTATAGTGGCAAAGCTGTTAAGGCAATCTGAAAGGACTCTATAGGGCAATCTCTGAAGTATAAAAGAGAGAAAAGTCTGCTCTCCATAGTCATTTACTCCTTCTCAGACATTTGGGTTGAGCTCAGCTTCACACCACCTTGAGCTATATGTGATCAGCAGAGACAATCCTGTCTTGTCTGTTTTGGCAACCATAAAGGAAAAGTATAACTGTAATGGGAAGAGATATTCCTTAAATAAAAAGTAAACTTCTAAATCTTTTGGGATGACAATTTTTTAGGCCAGTTTTCAGGGCCTGATTTTAAAGTGCTCACCAGATATCACTCTCAGAAGCTTTTCTTAGAGATAGAGGTGAGCTGCCCTGGTTCTCCAGAAATCAAGTCAGTGAGGGAATCTGGCCTGTTGAGAAGCCTGTATTCAAAGACAGTACTTCTCTTGATGCACCTTTGCACATATTAGTAGGTTTGAGATCATGTTTGGTATTCAGACACACCTTCTTCCTCCTTGTCTTGGAATTCTCTTCCTCAAGTATTAGCTGATTTGTTCTTTTAGCAATAACTACTCATGAAAGCTTGAGATTTTCAGGCAAACTGTTTTAAACGTAAGAACCAACACAAAGAAGAGCTTGCAGGTGGACACTTTCATTGCTTTCTTTACTGATCCTAGTGAAAAATGTTGAATTCTGTTCATTTTATTCTCTCTAGCAGTTAAGATTGAGCAGTTATCTAAGCTATTTCCTTTGACAGTTGTACAGCATTACTTCTCAAATGGTTGCAGCTTCAAAATCACAACCAATCCTTACATATTCCCAGGTTTTGAAACTGTAAATGCTGAACAACCTCAGCCTCATAGCTCCCTCTGGGAAGAAGTTGAAAATCCAAGTTTACCAGAGAACCTCCTCTTGAATGATGCTCTATAGAGATGGGCAGAGGACTTTTGAATTACTCACCTCAAGATTACATACCAAGAGTTTTGCCATTACAAACCTTAATGGGGCCAGGAGGTTTACCAAATTATCACAAGGATGTACTCCACTTACATTTCCTTCTTGAAACAATAAGAAAAACCTCATATTTTGTGTATATGTGGTTGGTTTTCCAAAATCTGATGTAGCTTAGTACGTTTGATTAATCCTCAAAGTTTCTATGATACCTAACACAATTGGATCCAGACTGCATAAAATTATTAAACAGGTAGCACTGCATTTTTTCTTCATCATTATCATCATTACCATTGTCATAATCATCATACATATTAATATTGTTTCAGTTGTCATTATGATTAAAACATCCTCATTCCAAAACAAAGTTCCATCATCATAAAAACCTTATTAAGAAAGGATAAATATGTGCTTAGTTGGTGCTTGACCTAAATTTTAGACTCTCTTTATAGCTGATGAAGAGAAATCCACCTGTCCTGGTTTAAAAATCCACTTTAGAATATGTTGAATTTGTCCCCAACAACTTTGTAGACAGCAGTCTCCACTGTAGATGTTTCTGTTGTATAACACCCACCAGTTTTAGGGGATGGTCTGTTTCCAAAGAACTCAGGCACCTTTTTTTTTTTTTTAAATCACATAAAACACACCCAAGAAATTTTTTAGAATGTTACCAGAATGCAGAAACCTCTTCCACTGTGATTTTGATTAATAAACTGCATCTCATATATTACTAGTCTGTCACAGAACAGCCTCATGAATCTGTAGTTCTACAATCAGCAATGAGGAAAGGAAGTCACGAAGGGCCTTCCTCTCTCATTAAAAAAAAAGCCATGCAGGGAAGGTGATTGAAAATTGTGGTGAAAGAGACTAGACAGGTAAAAAAAAAAAAGAGTGAAGAAAAGCTAAAAAAGAAAGGAAAAAATAGAAAAAGAGAAAGAGAAAGAGAACGAAAGAGAAAGAAAGAGAAAGAAAGAGAAAGAGAGAAAAGGAAAAAGGTAAAGGAAAGTAATAAAAGAGGAAAAAGGAAAAGAAATTGCTATGTTGAATTTCCCCAGTAGTTTTTATTCAGCTGTGCTGAAGCATCTGAACCCACCAATCTGCACTATATTTTGGACACCTGAGAGTTTGCTTTGGTTTTATACACATGTCAAGACTGTTTTTTTAAATCAGTGACAGGACAAAAGAAAGCTAATTAAATACAGATAGAGTAGGAAAAAATACAGCCCAAAGCTTCCATAAATATTATTCAAAGTTTGTATTACTACAATGTTACAGTTGCTAGGGCATTTCTGTTTTCTTCAGACGTAGCACTGATTTTATTTTCCTTTTCTCAGACTGAAAATTAGTTTTGTAATTACATAATGCTAAAGAAACAGCAGCTGTGAATGGTGTGTATGAAACACCACGATTTTAATAGAAGCCAAGATGACCTCAGGTGAGTCGCCAGCTGATCATTTCGTATTAATCAATCTCCCTGCAGTAATAATCAGGTTCAAATCATTACCTAACTCCTTTAAAAGGGCCAAGTGTTTCAAAGAGATCCAAACATTGCTAAGGGATCAGTCAGACTCTCCAGGCAGGGTACCAGGTGTTAAATAAAGCGTGTGGGATGCAGTCATGCCATGTAACGCGGTGGGACTGAGGCTAACATGGTCATAGATGGATCACCCAGCCTGCAAACAGTGATTCCTCATAAATCATTATGAAAAATAGACTGACTCTGCCAGTTCATAAATTCCAGGCAAGTGTCTATTTCCATAAGGCCCAAGCAGACAGGCAGTGTTAGGGATGCAAACATGCCACCACCACATGCAGTAGTTAATGTGTTAGCATTTTAACAAATTGAGCCACTTCACTGGCCTATTTATCAGTTCAAGCTATTTAGAAATGTTGCTACCATATGCTGTCCATTGAAATGAATGCTAAACACTGCATTTATAAATGGTAATTTATGACTCATAAACGTCTCAGCTATTAGAGTCATTCTGCAACTGTGACTGGAATTGATAGCAGTTTCTGCACTTCATGTTTTGTTGTTTTTTTTTTTTTTCACTACCCTCATTTCAGGAATATTGTTGATATTAAAGCTTTAGTGCCTCACAGAGGATGTTGTCTAAAAGACTGTGTGCATCAGAGGGAGGTTATTTCTGTATGTTATCCAGCCCATAAATTGATTTCAGCTTTTGATTAAACTTCTAGGACTAAATATTTTTAAAAAGTCCTCTGGAGTATGAGGAGTGATCGGTTTCCAGTTATAATAAACCTGGTTTAAAAAACAAATAAGGCCTTTGTTACCTTCCCTGCAAAGTCTTTTCCCAATCTATATTTACCTTGGTACAGAGGACATGAGCATGAAGGTACATCTTCTTGAATCCCTCCCATTACAAAGTGCAAGTGCTCAAGCAGATTTGAGGTTACTTAACCTTGAAATTAACTTTTGGTGAAAATTCCTGACTGTGTATTTAAAATATACATTATGAAAATATTATCTATGTGTTTTCCTATGAATGCTGTTTCCTAGTGATAAAGAGCCATAGACAGTCTTGTTGAAAACTGAACTTATCAGAAAGGGTCATTTTTACCAAGTAGATTGATTGCAAGTTCCAAGATGCTTTTAAGGCTAAATTGTCAGAGAGCCTTTGGAGTGCCACTCCAAAGTAGAAATAATCCATAAGTTTCACGTCCAGAAGTTTGGTGAGCATAATTTTCTATCACAAAGAACATCTTCACAGGTCAGTTCATTCTGTTCAACTCAAAGAGACTTTCACATGGCATGAATGTCTCTCAAGAGGAGACTAATGAAGAAGCCTTATGAATTCATTTAGGCCAAATACTTGATTTTTAAATAGGTCTAATTACACAGATGAAATTTCAGCTCTGGAAAACACTCTTACAGGTTTCTTATGCTTCTGTACAAATATCCAAAGACATCCAAAGAAACTAAGAAAGTCTAGAAGGGCTATCTCAAAATTTATCAACTATCAGAAAATACAGACCTTGTGCATGTGAACACAGATACACAGCTCACTACTCTTTCTGAAAATTTCCCTGAATAGAGAGATAATTTCTGTAGAGCTGCCTGTGTTAACTAGACTGATGAAATATGTATCATTGTATGTCACCAGTCAGATTTGAGACATCCCTGATGAAGACACACTGCACTGATACAAACTGTTCTGTTTTAGTGCTCAAAGATGGATTTTGCACAGAACGCAGTCCCCAGTGAACGTGAGCCAAGAAATAACTTGCAATAAATGCAAATCTTCCAACCAGCATCTTGGTGTAGGAACATGATTTACACCTTGATGTTAAATGTGTTTTGGGGACATTTTCTGTTTAAAAACTTCTAAAGAGCTATTCATGCAAATCATCATTTCTTTTTGTGGCTGCTAGGCAGGCTGGGTTACAATGGATAACAGTAGATTTTACCTTTTTTTCTCCTTCTTGAGAAAAGAGCTCATGTGACTACAGACAAGGTTTTTGGCCCACCATATTCTCTTCTTCTGTGGAATAGAGATAATTTATCCTTCTCAGAGGGTTTGTGAAAGAAAAAACTACACTTGTGTGTAGCATACCCAAATGCTATGATTGTGATGCTCAAGGCAAAGGATGGAGAGAAAATCATTCAACATAAAATAATCAGAATTTTAGGTCAGATATTAATCTCAGTGAGAACCTAGTTCTCAGCTTGAGGAATTTGATAGTATTGTCTGAAAAAACACCTACCTCAGGATCTTGAAATCTCTTTTCATGTCTAGAATAATACCTTCAAGTACCTTCTATTATTGCAACGAAATTAAAAAAAGATGATATCTGCTCTTTGGGGTTGCAAGTACAGAGGATGTTGAAAAACAGCCTTCATTAAAAACAGGATGTATGGAACAGATAACATGAAAAGCAGCTATTAAATGGATTTGTTATCAGTGGCAATAATACTAAGAATACTATTACAATAGTTACAAGGAAATGTCTTTGGAATATCTTCTGAAAACATTAATTCAATATAAAAATTAAACCTCTGCAAACCAAAAAAATATTTTATCAGTGGAATGCAAGGAAAAAAAAAATTACTTTGCTCCACACACTGACAGTCAGAATGCAAAATCCAGAGCAGAAGGCAAGGCTGGAGCTCCCTCTTGCCCAATTTTAACAAGCATTTTGGGATATTATATGTTGAGCTTCTGGCTTGTGCTGTGAGTGTTATGGCTTTTACAGCTGACGTGGAGTCCTGTGTGGTCAGCAGATGAGTGAGAGTGTTGAAGGAAATAGATATGGTATCATGCAGTTTTATTTCCTCTTTTTAAATGTTGTTAACTGTGCTGTGAAAATGCCAGTTTGGTGTTGTTTCTTCAGTTTTTTGAGAAACCTTGCCGCTTCCATGCTCATATGGAAATAAATAGATTTTTTAAACTCCAACAGAAAAAAGTAAAATGTTGTGATTCCTATTCAAGTGGTTCCTCTAGAGCCTATGTTTTATTTATTTTTTTTTTATTCAAAACAACATCTGTTTGTTTGTTTGTTTTAATGCTTGTGAAATGCCAAAACAATTCATCTATTTATTTTGCAAAGGCCAAATTAAATTCAATCTTGAGAGCTTGACTTTCAGAAGTGCAGGTCACTTGCTGCTCTGGCTAAAGTTAAAATCACATTCATGAACTCAACACTTATGACTCATGAAAATATTACTTAGAAATGTTTGACTTTGTTTTAATAAGTCCATTAAATTATTTGTAACTAGGGACTTTAAAAAAGAAAAGAATGCTTTGTAGAGAACAAGTTAGAATTCTGGTCTGTTATGTATTGCTAAATTTGAACATCAATCCTTTACAGCATGTCATTTTCATTCAAAATCAATAAAAATTAAAACCAACAGATGGCAGATGTTAAAGAATATTTTCTGGCAAAGAAATTGCTTTTTGGCTGAATAGAAAAATTTGGGGATCTTTTTTATTTTACTTTTAACTTAGACCTGCTCTTAGCTTCTATTGCAACTACCTTTTCTGTGGTCCTACTTTTCACATGTGTGAGGAAAAAAGATCACTGCTGTATTATTGAAATGGGGTAAAACACTGAATTAGTAATAGTAATTCCACTACAAATTGGGATTTTTTTTTTCTACTCAATATTTTATGCTTATTCTTCCAGTGGTAATACCACGTAAAAAATAGAGAGAATAAATTAGATATTAGGTTTTCAAGTGAAGTTTTTGCATTTTGAGCAAGATGTCAAGAGATTAAACACACACAGTTTGAGTATGCTACACTGACTTTTGATGTCTAATAAAGTCAGTGGGGAGAAGTGGGGATTTGAATAGAATGATTAATTCAATCCATTTTCAATGTCCTGAGACCATGAGGTGAACAGTGTCCTAGTCTGACTGTTCCCAAACTGACAGCAAAGGGAGCCTAAGGTATCCAACACAGCTATACGATCTGGAGTTTAATATTTTTCCTTTCATATACTAAATCCCAGAAAAAAAACATATTTCATGTCTTTGATGATTCTCCCGATAGCTGTAAGTAACAGGAGCATCCAGGGGAACACTGAAAAAAAAACCAGTCTTCCTTTACAATGATAAAAATTCACGAAATCTCAGCCACAGAAATGTTTGGGTTGGAAGAGATTTTAAAGATCATTTCATTCCAAACCCATGCCGCGGACAGGGACACCTTCGCAGGTTTCTCCAAGCCTGGATCTGGGCACTTCCAGGGACCGGACATTCAGCTTCCCTGGACAATCTGTCCCAATGCCTTACCACCTTCACAGTAAGGAATCTAACTTTAAAATTCCTAAAAAAATCCACAAATAAATAATAAAATAAAAATAAAAACAAAAAGGAAGATAAAGTGGCTTGAGTGGAATGTGAGTGTCAGTGAGTTTTTCTTGAAATATTGCTCCTCAAGGAAATTATTTAACTGTTTTGTAGATAGGTATAAGATTCAGGGCATCTGTTGTGGTAGAGCCATTCACAAAACTGGAAATAGCACAGTCAGTTCAGAAAAGAAGAGCCCACTCAAACCTCAAACTGTGTTGTAACAGCTTCTGAATTCTATTGCAAGCTCCACAGGGAACCTCTGAGTTGTTGACAAATTTTAGGGTATACACACAGGCTTCTAAATACGGATTTATAAGTTTAATTTTAGGGATTTTTTTTCATCCTGTGTTTTGGATCCCAGCAGGATGATGATACAGTATGGACGTTCTTTCAACAATCAACAGAATGAAGTCTTTTTTTATCCTTTATGTAAAGAATTGACTAAAGAGTCATCTGTAAATATTTTCTGTTATTAATGCTGATTTCCCAATATGATTATTCACTATAATAGTCTTAATGAATGGCAAGAAACCGTGGAAGCCAGAAAATGAAAGAAAACACAATGTTATATTATTCAAGAAAGTATTTCTCACTGTTGTCTGATAGTGGAATGACTGAAATTACCAATTTTCAAAAGCCGTGGCTGTGTTCCAAGGTGACACCAAATCTCAAAAGCATGGAGGCAAAGATCTGTCCCACATCAGTTTGTCTCTGGGGCAAATACTGGCTTTTCAGAAGCTTTTTACATTCTTTTTGATGCACTCCTTAATTGTTATATGAATAATCATTCAATTCCATCTGGCCATTGTCACCAACAATTACTGGAAACCAGAAACCCAGGGATCGGCTACAAGACAAGTGAATCAAATTCTGTAAGAAACTTAGAAACTTAAGTGCCTGGAATTCTTAGAGCTAGATATTTGTGTTTAATAGAGAGATACATTCTGCAGGATTTTGTGAAACCTAGTCTGTCCTTGAGCTGATATCAACCTGTAGCACCCGCAGCATCCCATAGCACCTTAAATATGCGTTGTGCAAAACTGAAATTGCTGCTGTATCTCCAAAAGTCACCCTCTGACAGGCTCTTTTGATATCCATAATTTTTGCATTATAAGATACAGTAGAAATCTTCCCACTCTTGCTTCTCCATGTCACAGCTTTTCAGACCTCTGTCCTAGTTTCCTTCAACTGGAATTATTCAGGCTGGAGATTCCAAAGTATCTCAGTCACTCCACATGTAAAACCCATTTTCCTCCTTCCACCTGTCTGACCACTGTTTCCTGACTATTCTTGATTGACACACTGACAACAATGAGATTTTGGGACATAGACTCGATGGTGGTAGTCCAGTCCAGTTCCTGGGGGTCTCTGTAGCCAGGTCAAGCTGTGCTAATCTCTTCCTGATGTCTAGCAGGGTTTTCATTGCAGATATTTTCAGTTCAGGGATTGCTATTACACTCATTGGAAAACTATTTCACAGATAAGTATGCCCCTGAATCAGAGCTGTCTCCCTGAAAGTTCATTAATTTGTTTCACTTCAATAAGAAAAGCTGAGAAAGAAAAAGGAAACAAACTTTATGCAATAAAATTGAAATCATCCTGTTGGTCATAGCCTCATCTCTCCATCAGTGGGAGAGTGGGAGACTGATTTGTTTCTTTCCACACACAGGATATGTGCTCTTTCTTGGGATTTGAGGCCATAATGGATAAAAATAATTGTTTCCTCAAGTCTTTTGGTTCTTTCTTGTTTACCTAACGAAAAATGGTTCTGTCTCAGCCACAGTAGGGCATATCTGTTTGTAATCTTATTGTGGTAGTTAAGTTTGACTGCCAAATACAAAAACTAGTACAGAGCAGCCTGTCATGGTATAGATGTATTGGTGCTATGGTCCTCTAGACTGGCAGATGGTTAGAGAGCACATCAATAAATGTAGAGAAAGAAGAATGATTAATTTTGGCTCAGAAGATAAAACAATGAAGGAGGTCAAAAAATAGAGAGGTTTACATGAGAATATGTAATTTTCTTTATGGTCCTTCAGCCTTCTTCATAGTTGCAAAGTCCACACAAACTTATGGGGTACAAATCATAGATTCAGAGCTGCTTGGAAGGGACTTCTGGAAGTCTTTAATTCAAATCACCTCTCAAAGCACAACTAATTAGATGAGGCTCCTCAGTGCATTGTACTGTCAAGCTTTGAATGTCCCCAAAAAGGAGATTTCACAACCTGCTAAAGTGCTCCACCACCCTCACCACCATCTAGATTTTTTTCCAAATATGTAGCCAAAATTTCCCATCTCTAACTTTCACCAACAGCTCCAGCTTCCTTACACACAAGGTAGCTGCAGAGAGCAGTAAGATACAATTTATTCTTCTCTTGAAGTGAAACTTCTACCTTCTCTTTATGTCTCACAAGTTCTGTCCTCCTGATCATCTCCTGCTTACACCCTGAATGATGCTGCCACCTCCACTGCACAGGAGCACTAGTGACTCCTGCTCAGCCTCTTGGCCACCAGAATTCCCAGCTAATTTTGGCAAAGCTGCAGCCTGTTCACTCAGCTTTGCCATCCTAAAAAATAAATAGATTGGGACAGAGTGGTCCCATGAGCAGATATTTTTTATTTGTATACTGTAGAAACAATTAGAACAATCAGCTCAAGCGTAGTTATTAATCCTGAAAATACCTAAACTTCAAAATTCCTGCACTTGAGTGACAAAAAGTATGATTCTGTGGAAAAGATGTCAATAATATTAAATTAGAATTATGGAGAGATATCACAGAGGGACGTCTAGGAGCAAGAATACATAAAAACATAAGGAAAGATTGACCTCCTTCTTGGGCTCTTGCTTAGATTTCTCTATGAACGTTAAATTGCTTCCTAGGAACTACACATAAGACTAAGATTCCAAGAAGAATACATTATCTCGCCTGCTGTTTGACCATTTTATGCCAAGCTGGTAAATAAAACAAATTACACTTAGAACACACATAAATTCCTTACCAGAGATTTCTTTCTTATTCCTCTTAGGAAGCAAACATGTTTATGTGACACTGACATCAAACTAAACAGTGAAATACAGAGGTATAGTGAAACAGTATTTTAATTTCCTTTTAACTTCATTTTTCCCTCCCCATTTTTCTACATTTATTGCAAACTTATTTCTTTTTTCTCGGTTCTTGGCTCTGAACCAAAGAGGAGTGAACTGAGGAAAGACAGCCCACTTCCTATTGAAAGCAGCTGGTTTAAAAGCAGTCGGACAATTTGCTATCGTAAACATCCACTTGACACTTCTGTGAAGTTCATTTTGTTTCATTCAAAATCACTCTGTAATTTCACAGTGGTGTAGTGATAATGGCAGAACAATAACCTTTTTAAATATTCAGCAGGTTCCTACCTAGTGAAAAACATCTTAAACATCAGTTAAAGAAATAGGCATATATTTTCTGTGGAAGATTTTTCCTCCATCTGTTCAGATGGTGCTTTTTCCAACTGAACTATCACCAAGCTTGGTATCTTTGGGGGAAAAAAAAGTATTTAAAAAAAGAAGTAAAAAAACCCCATCACTTTGTGACTTACTGAACTGGGAAGCAGATCATTCTGCTTAACACAAGAAGAGCTATGTGGGATGTGTCAGCTTTGCAGCACAGTGGTCACTTCAGTTTGGATTAAGGCATGTTTTTCTACTTCTTGATGTTAAATGAGAACAGAAGTAATAGAGTTCACCCTTAGTAATGACAAAATTACAGACCATGGAAACTTTTACACAGCTCTGCTAGAGCAGGATGGATAATAGAGACAGACAGAGGAGTGGAAACAAGGTCTCAGAGGAGGTGTCATTGTCACAGACATGTTTGCAACAGCATAAGAGCCAGTCCTGGAGTGAAGGGTGAAGAAGACAAAACCCATTCAAAGATGATGTGGGCCACTCTGTAGGAATATTGCTCAGTAAACACCCCAGAAACCCACCTGGAGGGGATCGGGTATTTTCCAGGCAGCTTTGTCATCAGCTCAGTGGACACAGTAATACCCAGGAAAAGTAAAGGACAACAGCACAAAGTTCCCTGACCCACAAATGTAACTAAACTCTGCATTGATGGAGTGGTTTAGCAGCAGCAGGACCTCAATCTCCAACAAAAATATTTGGAGCTTTGGTGTTCAAAATCAAGTTAGTTATTCAATACTCTCTCTATAAGCAGAAGAAAAGAAAAAAAAAGAAAAAAAAACACTGGAAATGTTTTGTCTGGTTTAAAGACAGGCATATGGGATGAGTCAAAAAATAAACCTGTTGGCATATTGAGTCTCTTCAATTGGATGAAAGAGGTCCAGCTCAGTAAATAAGTCTAGTTTGAGCAACCTGGTCTAGTACAAGATGTCCCTGTCCATGGTTAGGGGGGTTGAAATGAGATGAAATTTCGGGGCCTTTCCAGCTCAAACAATACCATGATTCTGCGAAGCTATGGTGAAACTGACATGTGAATACTCAGCCAATTTACACCACCAAAACCTTGGTTTCACTGAATCTCCATGACACAGAAAGTTGTGCAGCCCTTCAGAAGGGCCTCGACGGGCTGGAGATGGGCAGAGAGGAACCTGCTGAGACTCAGCAGAGCAAAGGCAGGTCCTGCACCTGGGCAGGAGCAAGCCNCAGGGAGGGCTCAGAGCAGGGCCCAGGCTCTGCTCCAGGGCCCAGCAATGGCACCAGAGGAACAGGCAGGGACTGGGCCCAGGAATTCCCTCTGGATACGAGGGAGAACTTCTGTCCTGGGCAGTGACCGAGCACTGGGACAGATTGTGCAAAGAGGGGATGGAGTCTCCCTCACTGTGTCCTGTGCTCTGGGATGGCCCTGCTGGAGCAAGGATGTGGATCCAGATCATCCACTGGGGTCCTGTCCAGCCTGACCCATTCTGTGATTCTGTGAAACTGCAATTCTTGTGGGTAGTCTTGGTCTGTATTTGCTTAGACTTTGAGAGTGAACTGTTTCGTGAAGTATAATTCCTAAGTCTTTTGAGAAACTGCAGGTTTTACCCGTGGCTTACATGACTGGCTCAGACAAATCTCCACAGGCTGGAAACAGTTACTCCCGTCCAGAAAATCAGAGGGGATCCCTTATGGAGATCTGCACCTTTGTCATCCGCCAACTTAAATTCAGTTTTAGATCTCTTCATAGTGACATTAGGTCACTCATAGGAAATTAATTAAGATTTGGGCAGGATGCTAATGCTGAGTATTCAGTGAAAGTGCATCTTCAGAGCAGTAAGAAATGTCTGCACTAGTAGAACAATATTCTTTCTGCACTTCAGCTGGTCCACCTGAGGCTGGCCAAGGTACCATCATGTCATGTGCTTCTTTTGCTTTGTGCCTCTAGGAACATAATCCCATAAGATGTATTCTTAACGATGCCCCTGGCAGTCTATCGCTTGGCATCTGCATTCTTTTGAAGGCTTGGTACTAATTGTATGTCTAAAACACAGCCACTAACTCAAAATAATTTTTTATTCTCAAATTACCATTATCTTGAACAAACTTACTGGATTTTTCTTTTCCTCTTTATTGACAAAAAAATAATATATTTGTGAAAGAAGTTCCAAAAGAACTGCTTTACTTTGTAGTTCATATCGCTCTTTGCTGTTCATTTAACCTTTGCATTTATTTCCCTCCTTAAACCTCTCTTCATCTTTCAGCCATGCCTCATACATATGACTTTCCTACCCCTCCTGTTAAACTCCATCCTGAAACCCTCAAAGCTGAGCGGACAGCTTTAATTTCAATTTGCATTGATTTCCTTTTATAATAATAAACCACCCACAAACACAGGCAAACTTTTGACTTGATTTAAAGCCAGCTTTCTGATGTGTCTCCAGCTTTGCCTTCTGACTTTCTGTCTGCAGATGTAAATTATTCAGTGAGGGGTGTTGTAGACATGCCTCCTTTATTAACATCAGTGGGACTTGTGAGGCTGAAGGAAAATCTACCCTCCCCACAGGCATCCCGTGTTGGAAATTTACACTTTATGACTGTGTAGAGGGACCATATATCACCCCACTCTTCATAACTGTTATTCACTCTCCGGAAGAGGAAAAAAAATAAAAAGAGAAAAAAAGGAAAGAAAAAAGAGAAAAAAAAAGAAAAAGAAAAAAAAGACAACAACAAGAAGAAACCTGCGGTGTTCTTTGCATTATACACATCATTTGCTATATTAAAAAGGAAAAAGAACATAAAAATACAAGATACTCTGCTAGCACCACAGCAGAGTACAGTCCAAACATGAAAGGCAAGTAAGTTCCCAAAACTGGGTGTCATTTGTGATGCTGTAATTAATCACACATAGTTGCTTACAGTCTGTATAGTACCTACTGAGTTATTTTGTACAACATGATTTGCCCAGATATGATCCAGTTTGTGCCTTGTAGCCTTTCCTGGATTTCACTGCAGAGTGGATTGTTAGTCAAGACACTGACAGCCTACCACCAGAATATCAGGTGATCCACACTGAAGCATTATTTGGCCCATGGGCAGAATAATATCATCATTGTTGCAAAGCAGAGAATAATAAGGCAGAGACATATACGAACAGTTTGGGATAGCCAGATTCATCTAATTCATTTTAATGAGCAGCTAGGCCAGCAAAGCAAACCCAACCATCTGTGCTGCAAAGACACTGAATGCTGGAATTTTCTTCCCCTTCATCGTCATATTGCTATATCAGCACATGTGCTAACTTCAAACCTTTCCCATAACACATGTGCTCCAATTGCAATCATTTGGATGCAATTTGGTTTATGCTTCCATTTCCCCCCTGTTGATACGAGCGGGGCGGTTGCTGTTGCCGTTGGAAATGCTTTGACATCTCTGTCTCCATTTCTTAATGTTCTTCTCTGTGACCTTGTCCAATCAAATCTAACAGGTACTGGCACGAGCCTTTGTGCCTTGATCTGAAAATACGCACAATTATGTGCTAGTTGTTTTGTGAATGGTAATTGATGGTGCTTGAAAAACATGCATAAATTTCCCAGCGAGGTAAACAAACAGGCAGGATCTTTGGTGCAGGATGTGAAAGTGCAGGAAAAGGCATCTTACATGTCCTTTCGTTGAATATTAAAATATTCAGCTTGAATTAAAGCCAGGTGACCTGCAGGAAAATGCAAGCAAATAAAAGGATCCTGGCCTCATAGAAGAAACCAACAGCAGCCTTAGAGCTGGCAGCTCTTTCAGTCATTCTTGCCTTTTAATGGAAAGTAAAAATTAAAAAAACTGAGCTCATTTCCACCAGTTCAGGCCTTCAGTTTATGCTGCTGTTCACCTCAGGCTTCCTTTGCAGTTGCAAAGAGGGAGAGAAGAAGTCGCTTCAGAATCTCCAGGACAATGTCCTCTGTCCAAGATGTGACAGCCTCTACACAGTGCACTGTCCCTCCCTCCCTCTCTCGTGGAAAGACCACGGGGTGATGAAGCTCCCTGTCCCATACGTCACTTAGAACCATTACTTCTGCAAGGTGTGTGCAAAGGCATGAAGAGCCCATCAGAAATGTAACCAAAAGCATGCAACATCTAAGGGGGCAGAGGTTTTACTTGGCAGTATGGGCAGTGTGACCTTTGGAGCTGGACTCTCCGTGGCCACATCTGCGTGTCCTACCTGATGGAAGCATTTACTAATGAAGCTCCCCTGCTTTACAGGCATAAACATGTGCTTGTGTGTAGCTTTTCACCCATCTGAGTGGATACATCAGCTCATCTGACACTAATTCAGGGATTTCTCCAATTGCTTGAGGCAGCCACAACCCAATTATTAAAATTATTATTGTTGGCTTAAAATGAGGAACACGGAACAGTGTTGGAGGCACTGATTCATGATAATTGTGATAGCACCATTTCTCTCTGCTGAGCCAGAGGCATTTGGGAGCTGATATTTGTTCCATTAACAAGCAAGGATGTTACAGCGCTACCAGGTGAAGCATATTACAGGTGTTAAATGACTTGAGTGAACAGAGAGCAGTGTCAATAGTTGAATAATTTTGATTATTAGCTTGTTCAGTTGAAGGTGGCAGGATAAAGAGCCTGCGTGAGGGAATTATATGGTGGGGGAAAGAGGAAACCGAGATAATGGACAAAATGTGGTCATGTTTAAAAATAATGGCTACATTATGTCTTTGTGCTTCTTCTGTGGTGAGAGGATTAGGCTGTAACATTCACATGGATATGGCAATGCTGTGTGAGAAGTTTTAGGGAACATCCATAATTTAATTCATGTTTCCAGAAGTCTCTCTACACTTATTCTGACATGAATTTTTCTGCTAACTTACTAACCTACCGCCTCAGTTTCTGTTAGATAAAGCAGAGCTGTCTTCTGCATTTGTTGAGCACCAGTTGTGGTCTTACATGCCTTCTACAGAACCTTTTTCTTCACTTCTGTAAGTTATTTTACTCTTGCCCCTCTGAAATTTTAACTGAAAAATAATTGTTGCTGGGTTTTGTTTTGGCAGGAAAACATTGGTAAAATTATTGTGGCTAATAGATGTTAGGGTATAACAACATTGAAAAAACTTTATAATCTATTTTCCTCTGTGTCATCTGCCTGGTAAGTTTTGGATACAAATTAAATTTTTAAACAGAGAAGCCTGAAATGAAGTGTTCCAGGATAACCCTTTGTTCTCTCCTCTAGACCTGGATAAAACCATCAATAAACTCCCCACCAACCCCTCCAAAACCAGAACATCTGAGTTAGCTGAAAACAGACTTCTAAGTTAAAACAGTCAATTCCCTAAGAAATCCACAATATGTTGTTTTATTGAGAGAATTGAAACTTTTCATTTCACCATAATAGATTAGACACCTGAACAGAGATGTCTAAATTAACTTTAAAATGTTGAGGTGTCTGACATCTGCATGAGCCTGAAAGATGCAGCCCAGGAGCCACTAAAGACCAACAACGTCGCAAATTGAGAGCTGGAGGCTGGGTGGGGAAGCCCAGAGCATGCAGGAGGACAGGAGACACCCAAGGTTTTGCAGCATAAGATCACCCAGAGTATCAAAGTTCTTGGTATCACAACATCCTTCCTATTTTTTGATATTTTTGGGGGTTTTTTTCCTGCATCATGAAGCCAAACTATAAAGAAAAATGCAAAAAGTTAAACATTTCACTGCATTTGAAGTCAATGAAGAATTCTGTCCTACTCAAGGGTATTTTGGGTGTTGAGCAGAAAAAACACTCCCATCTGTCCCTGCCTTCCAAAATCAAACAGAACTAAATATTTTCATTTCTTCTCCTCTACCCAAATATTTGCAGGTTTTTTTTTTTTTTTTGTTTTTTTTTTGTTTTTTTTTTTTTTTTTTTTTTACTTTTGGAGAAAATTGCCTAAGACTCTAAACATTGTTTAATGAACTTGTGGCAGATGTGACAAATCCGCAGCAGAATAATTCAGTAATTTAGCTGATTATGTGGGGGACAAAAATTGATCCAGATAAGGATTTATATAGCTACAATATTATTAAAAGTTTATAACTGTTTGCTAATTGGCATCATTAATGAAAATTAATGTGAGTATGCACTTAAGTATTTCACCCCTTAATGAGGAAATGGACAGTGATGTGAAATACTACTAATAATTAATACTAATATTTTCTAAGACAAATAGCATGTCCAAGGCTTTGCCAAGAGAAGAAAATACAATTATCCAGCCTGAATGTGGTGGCCATGACTTAGCATTCTAGTTAGAGCTGTTGAGAATAGCCCTTGGTGATACAGATACATCAGAAAGAGATCCCATACCACAAAAAAGGCAATAACGAGGCTGAGCTCAAGGCAAAAGTTTCTAATATGTCATGTTGGACACTTTAGGTTGCTATCTGTAATTCACACTTGCATTTGCAAATATAGATCATATCATTTCCCTCTCACTGTGTGGTGAAAAGTAGACATACAGGCATGGGGAAGAGGCTTTGGCAGAAGGGCTGCAGAACTGTCAGGGCAAGAAGCATCAAAGGGCCTGCAGGTCTTGTAGGTAGCAATGGTAAAAGCTGGAATTCCACATCAGCTGCTTGGGTTCCCTGCACACTGCATTCAGATCTGATTCATATCTAAGGCATCCTACACACTTGGTTGAGAAGCATGAAATTCAAGAATACATCTTTGAAAACATATCATTTTCTGAATCTTAGACACTTTATTCAGTATTTAGAATGGAATCACAGCACTTCATGGTTACAGTCACAAATATTTCTCTGACACATATGTATTTACAACAACTTTTTTTTAAGGTATTAGAAGTCTTTTTTGTGATTCAAGTAATTTTGGTCATTCAAGTAAGCCCTAAAAAAATGCGTGGCCCGATTTTATTTGACTTTTTTCTTATAATATTTTAAGTGCCATCTCCATCTTCCTGGGAGAGCATGACATTCTCTCTTATAAGAATAAGAGTTTTTATCATTTGGGTGAAATAAAGAATCAAGAGTAAGAAGCAGAGTCTATTTCTAGCTGAACATTCAAGGACATATCCATTCACTCAGGTTTTATTCTTTTTCCTTGAGTCCAATTAATTAAACTTTAATTCAAGCCTGTAAAACTAAAATTATTTCGGAGCAGAGACTGTTTGTACCCCATTTGTAAAATAACATATAGAATACTTCCTTATTATGAATTAAGAAGGGCAGTTGCAAATTCCTGGTGCCCTGTTGAAGCTTTGTCATTTAGCACAAAAAAATTCAAGTTTCCTCAGATGTAAGGAGGGAAAATAGATTAAATTCCTGCAGGGAGGAATTGAACATAGCTTTCCCAGTCTTGGAGAGCTTCTACAACCACAGTGTTACCGTTATAAAGACTGTTTCTATCATTACATTTTCAATCTCACTCTCTGGAGGGAAGCTAGATGAAAGACTTACAGAATGTAACTTGGATTCACTGTATGTACTCTTCTGAAATACAGCCATGAGATCCAGGGATTTTGTTTTGTTCTTATTTATTTTGTTCTGGGCTATGAGTCCACCCACAGATTAAATTGCTTTTATCAATTATGTCTCGGGGTGACATAATGAGAATTAATTGCTATTTGCAAATTGCAGTGACCTTTTGTATAAATTCCACTGAATATGCAAGGTCTTTTATTGGTGTAACTTGTTTGACCATTTTCAGGCATTACATGGAGTAACGGGAAGTTAACTCCCTTGGGAGTTAATTTACCTTTCCACTATCCAATGTACCTTGCATTCAGAAAAGTACCTAACCAGGCACCACTTTTCCTATCATTTCTTCTCTAAAAATTGATTGAGAATTTATACATAGGATTGCTCAGGTTTCCTTACAAGCTGGAGACAAGTCTTGCAGTAAAGATTATCCTAGCGAAACATTGCATTTTTCATTGCCTCTCCACTATTTCTTTTACACCCAAAGCATTTTTAAAGAGACAGTTTAAAGCATAGTTGTAGAGACGTATGACACCTTTTGCCTTGCTCTTATTGCATATGATTAAATTAATGCAATGAAAGGAATTAATTTGCTCTGACTATGAAATGCCATCAAAAGACAAATTTTTTCTGTCTTCCTCTGCCTTTGTGTTCTGAGTTTTGCCCTTCTCCATGATGACTCACCCTGGCAGAATGTTTTCCCAAGGGATGTTTGTCTAGTAAGCAAGTGATTTTATTTCAGATCTTAGTTAGAGGGTCACCTTTTGTCTGTTTACTTTGCTTTGCAGAGGTTGTATTCATCTTTGTGCTCAAAAACCCTTTCCAGCATACTCCTGTTTTATCTTGCTGTATTATTATCAAAATAAGCTGACGTGTAATATTGTATTAATTACACCTACTTTTGAACATCCACCTTGTAGATGTTTCCATCTGGGGTCTTATAATACGTTGTTTTGTTTTTTTTTTTTTAAAAAACCTCAACCAAAACCAAACCAAACCAAACCAAAAACAACAACAACAACAACAACAACAACAACAACAAAAAAAGACCCTGCCAAAACTATAGAGAGAAATTTATAGAAGGAAAATGTATATTTAAGTTAAACATATATTTTTTACCATGAGGATAGTGAGACACTGTCACGAGTTTGGCTTTGGTTGCCCTATCCCTGGAAGTGTTCAAGGCTGGGTTGAGCAGGGCTTGGAGCAACCTGGGATAGTGGAAGGTGTCCCTGCCCACGGCAGGGAGTTGGAATTAGATGAGCTTTAGGGTCCTTTCCAACCCAAACCATCCGATGATGCTATAATTCTATGAAACTGGCAATTTTATAGTGAAGCTTATCTCATCTTGAATAAAAGTGTTTAATGTAGGACAGAATAGTCTCCCTTTAAAGTTCTTTTTTTTTGCCTTTTTTTTTTCCTTAGAGACACAGTGATGAGTATCTCAGACAGAGACATCTGTATTGTAACTGTCTAAAGCTAAGGAAGATGAATCAAATCCAGAAAAGAGAACTAATAGTACTGTATCAAAGACCACAAGAATATATTTCCTCTCTCTACTCTTCTAGGCAGAGGGGAATGCAGTGGAGCTGGCCACACATCACAAATAAGATAAAAGGCACAGCCAAAGTGAACAGCTTAGCACAAAGCCATATGTAGAACCTCCCAAAGCTGCTGACAAATAATGTTGAAGTTTTAACAAAATGCTAAAATTCAAAGCCTATTAAAAAAATAGCATATATATAAATGGTGGGTGTGGGTACATGAAGGAGAGAAGGAGAAGGGACTGGGGGGAAGATAAGTGATATTCATCTAGTAAATTGTTCAGTGAGAAGGGCTATAGCTTGTCCCTTGAGGTTGTTAAGTGTTCTCCTGCATTCAGCAGAACAGGAAATGTTTGCATCACCCTTCCTATCAAGGAGATATTTGGGCTGCCTTCTCTCCAACCTACTTAACATCCTCATTTACATCTGGCTTTCTGACTTCTATTAAAATTGGGCTCCTACTTCACTGTCCTGCTACTTGCTGCCATTCCCCTGTCCATCATTAAATTATTGACTTCTTCTCTTCCTCCTCCCTTCTTTTCTCTTCTTTCCC
>VWZV01005532.1:18396-47475 GCA_013397155.1 Irena cyanogastra | reverse complement strand
AACAACAACAACAACAACAACAACAACAACAACAAAAAAAGACCCTGCCAAAACTATAGAGAGAAATTTATAGAAGGAAAATGTATATTTAAGTTAAACATATATTTTTTACCATGAGGATAGTGAGACACTGTCACGAGTTTGGCTTTGGTTGCCCTATCCCTGGAAGTGTTCAAGGCTGGGTTGAGCAGGGCTTGGAGCAACCTGGGATAGTGGAAGGTGTCCCTGCCCACGGCAGGGAGTTGGAATTAGATGAGCTTTAGGGTCCTTTCCAACCCAAACCATCCGATGATGCTATAATTCTATGAAACTGGCAATTTTATAGTGAAGCTTATCTCATCTTGAATAAAAGTGTTTAATGTAGGACAGAATAGTCTCCCTTTAAAGTTCTTTTTTTTTGCCTTTTTTTTTTCCTTAGAGACACAGTGATGAGTATCTCAGACAGAGACATCTGTATTGTAACTGTCTAAAGCTAAGGAAGATGAATCAAATCCAGAAAAGAGAACTAATAGTACTGTATCAAAGACCACAAGAATATATTTCCTCTCTCTACTCTTCTAGGCAGAGGGGAATGCAGTGGAGCTGGCCACACATCACAAATAAGATAAAAGGCACAGCCAAAGTGAACAGCTTAGCACAAAGCCATATGTAGAACCTCCCAAAGCTGCTGACAAATAATGTTGAAGTTTTAACAAAATGCTAAAATTCAAAGCCTATTAAAAAAATAGCATATATATAAATGGTGGGTGTGGGTACATGAAGGAGAGAAGGAGAAGGGACTGGGGGGAAGATAAGTGATATTCATCTAGTAAATTGTTCAGTGAGAAGGGCTATAGCTTGTCCCTTGAGGTTGTTAAGTGTTCTCCTGCATTCAGCAGAACAGGAAATGTTTGCATCACCCTTCCTATCAAGGAGATATTTGGGCTGCCTTCTCTCCAACCTACTTAACATCCTCATTTACATCTGGCTTTCTGACTTCTATTAAAATTGGGCTCCTACTTCACTGTCCTGCTACTTGCTGCCATTCCCCTGTCCATCATTAAATTATTGACTTCTTCTCTTCCTCCTCCCTTCTTTTCTCTTCTTTCCCACCCTGCATCTCCCAGAGGTATTTGCATTTGTGTGGCAAATACACTGATTCTTTTCACATGGTTTGCTCCGGCATGACATGAACTATTTAATTGTAAATTATTAAGTCATCTGTACTTTCCTGAAATGATTCACAGTGGAATGACAGGAAATTATTCCTAGTGGAGTGACAGGATATGATATGATGAAATCACGATTCACATGTAAATTGGATGTCTGCTGATGGAAATCTGAAGTCCACTGAGAATTCACAAAAAGAAAATGCTGCAAGGCTTATCCATTGGCTAGATAATTTATTAATGGATAGCCCTTGTTTTAATACTATCTACTCTTAGATGTTAAAACCCCAGGGGGATATTTTTTCCCTTCTTTAGTCATAGCTTGATGTGAAAATTTTAGATAAACAGCACCACTTCTAGTTTTATATACAATCCTTTAAACATATAAACATATATATGTATATACAGATGTGTTTATATATATATACGTATGTATATTTTCCCCCTTAAGTATCTCAATTGCCAGCCAAACTCAAAGACATTAATCATATATAGATATAATATAAATATTAAATATATGTTTTTTTTTTTCTTTCTTTAATAATGGATACTTTCAGATACCTCCTAAGGTCCTATTCCTCCTGTCATGTTTAAAGGGTTTATTGTTTCCAGAAAAGCTTTTGCTGCTCCCTCTGGAGACTGAGCTGATCTAAGGTAATATTAATTCTGTGCCTTTCGCTTGTCGGAACTCGACTTCAAACGGAATAAATGAGATGAGAGCTGAAAGAGAGGTTATGCAAGCTGTCATCCTCCATTGTGTTGGAGGCATCAATGACTCTCAGAACAAATTAGGTGTCACTCTACTAAATCGCAGTCAGAAAGGCAAATCAGTTTATAGAAGACTTATTTGGTCTCCTGGAAAGCTCTTGCATTCAGAGCACAGTTAATCTTCTTTTTTTTTCAGTAAATTTAAAAATCCTCATTTTTTATTTCTTTTTAAATCGAGATGAAGCAGAATTTCCTCATGATGAGTCATAACGTTCCCCATACAATTTATCCTGATTAGTTCAGTCTAATTTCTCTTTCTTTAAAAGGAGAAAAAAAAATAATCCCACAGAGGTTTGTTTCACTCCTAAAAGAGAAGTGACTACATGTGTTTTATTAGATTTCTTAATTTGGGGATTGTGGCTTGGGAAAAAAGTCTGTGGCGAAAAGAGTGTTTGAAGAAAGAAAGAAATATTTGTGAAGCTTGCCAAGCATGAATTATTCCAGTTTTGTAAATCTCACTGATTCTATTCATTCTTTATTAAGTGACTCAACTTATAGAAAATGGATAACTACCTGTTTAATAGTTTCTCTGGCACTTGATTTAACATAATTTTATTTTTTTTTTCCCCAGTAAAGAGGCTAAAAAGATTTTGCAATATAGGTTGCACAAGTAACTTTTTTCTTCTCCAATCAAGTGATGTGCTATCAGGTTTTCACAGAGAAAGGCATGCCCAGCCAGTATTTGAGAGGAAGAAAATTGCCATGCTTCAGTAAGATCAGGACAACTACGAAATACACCTCACAAAAACTGAGGTGCCTATTCTAGTTCAAAAATTTGTCTATGCAAGGAATGAGTATGGTGCAAGAGGAGCAGCACTGCAGAGTGAAACAGTTGCAGTTGAGGGCCATTTTTCATTTTAAATTTTTTTTTTCAGATTATCTTTAGTCTAGACTTATGAACTAGGATGCAACAGGCTCTGCAGGACATCAAGCATATTTTTCAAGAGCATGTCTTAGCTTTGCTTAATTTAAAAGATTTTGAAACCCCTCTGTGCTGTGCAATAACTGGGAGGAACCAGATTTCCTCAAAAATACTCTCTTGACAAAAAACAGAGATGTGACATTAGTTTCTCATAGAGTTCAAGATAAATGAAAAGCACAGATTCCTAAAACTAAACGAGTTCTTGGGAGTCATTATGTAACTTTGTGATTGAAGATGTGACTTGGGAACCCAGTGTAAAGTTTCCAATGACAAATGACAATTGATTTCCTGAATTCTAGAGAAATCTTTAAATTTTGTCAGAGATATAATTATTAGGCTTTCTATGGAAGACATGTAGAGAGCTAAGTGACTGGGTTTAGGGAAGGCCTCGACCTTATGTAAGCATTCCCTAAAGTTTCTAGTGGGAAATATGGAAGAAAACCCAAAAATTAACTCCCCTAATCAAAATAGCTAATGTTGTCTTCAAGTGGAACACATGAAAAAAACCTACCTAAACAGATAGGAACCAGAGATGCTCCTTCTCAATTGCAAATGACAAAAAAACCCCATGTATACACTCCATGAGTGAGGAGTTCTGTAACTGAAGGATTGTGCTGCTTTGAATCAGACACTTAAAATCATTTCTCTTACCTTTTTAGCAAAGTGTGCTGAGACCAAACACAAATTGGATATTTGAAAATTAGGCTTTGTGAATCACTGCTGTTGAAATGTTTCTGCACCAGGAGATAAGCAGTGTGCTTTTGGATTTCCTCAGGCAGAGGGGGGATCTGAACTCAGATCCCCCCACGTGCTGGAAGGTGGATCTAAGACTTAAGACATAAAAACCTAGTTAATTCCCTTAATTCCAACTTTAAAAATAATAATAAAAAAGACTTTTGCCTGAGCTTGTTTGTTTGTTTTCATAAAGACAAGACAGAGGAATTATGTCTGAACATCTCAAATGGAAGGAAATTCCTCTTTACTGGCAATGTTAAGATGGGAAAATTTTGAAGCGAGAGGCGTATTTCTCATTATTTCACAGAATCATAGAAGTTTGAAAAAGACCTCTAAGGTCATTGAGTCCAACCTTCAACCCCGCACTGCCATGACCACCACTACCTCATATCCCCTGTGCCACATTTACATACTTTTTGAACACTTCCAAGCAAGACATTACCAACCACTTCCCTGCAGATTGCCCCAAAAAACTTACTACTTCTCTACCTCCTGCACGCAAAATCCATTCTGTGGATCTTGCCACAGTGACACAGGAGCCTAAAAAATCAAGCTGTGTGTTAATAAATGGATCAGAATTAAGGTGTAGTCATATGAGAAGCCGCATTCCCAAGGAACAGCAGAAGAACTCGATGCCCAGTGTTTATGGATTGTAAATTGCTATTGTAAAGTAAGATTTCCAAGATAAAAGGAGCAAGTAGGATCAATATCAGTTTCAGTTCTCTGATACTCAAGTGATGACATCTCCCTTTTTTCTCAGCACATTGTGAAAGCTCCTGAGCAGAGCTTATAAACAGATAACTAAATATTTTCTATAAACATTCCTTCCAAATAACAAACATGTTTGGTTTGACTGAACTCATACATCATTTATACTCTCTTTCTCTTGATATTTTGGCTATTTAGATAGCTGGAGAGATTCTTTGCAGAACCAGCTCAATTTTAAGCTCATATTGCAAACTATTTGAAAAAAATGTATGTATATATTTCATATTCATTTTGGGGAGCACCCGAGGTGGAGGAGTCGCTTTGATGAGTTTGATGTACACAATAGAGGAAGGAGCTTTCAGACAGTGAAGCAGCACAGGCCTGATCATTCAGAAGATAGTGAAGAGAGGGACATGCTTTCTAGCTGAAAGCTATCTTATCTTATATTCTCCTCCTAAGATAACAGGGAAAATCAAGGTTAATCTTTCATACAAAAACTATGTGCTTTCACATGTGCTGATGTTTCTGGAGATAGGAGCAAAGTTCTCACAAAGGCAAGTGATGAAATATCTTTGTGTGTAGTTCCCTAATTCTTAACTACTCAGACATAAAAATGATAAAGTTCTCCCATAGGTAGAAATTTGAAAATTCCTGAAAATGTTGAACTGTGTACCTAACTATAAACATGTTGGGTTTTTTTTTCCTTAGAAAGCGACAAGGTTGAGGTTTACCAAATGGAATTTCTAGAGATGTTTGAAAGTTAATAAATAAATAAATCCCCCAAGAAAAGGGCATTTCTCAGACAAAGGGAAAAAACACACTGTGTTTACCACACAAATTGTATTCAAAGCAGTGAGAAGAGCTAGGCATGCTGATGTTAAACCACGCTTATGGTTTCACTTATTTGATGTGTTCATGGAGTGCATCAAACATGCGCTGAAAATCAGTGAAAGATGGGAAACAAAGGGAAGGAATAAATAGTCAGTGGCACAAGGTGAACAGTGGGATGCCTCGCCTCATTGTTCTGCATTAGATCTTGTGTTTGAAATCTGTATTAATGATCTTGAAAGAGGGTAATACTGAGGTTAGCAAAACTTGCAGATGACACAAAGTTATTTAGCAAGCACAGACCAGAGAGATCCATGAGGAACTTCAAAGAGACTTAGCTAAACCATGTGGGGGCAAATGAAGTTCAATGCCAGTAAATGCAAAGTAAGGCATACAGAAGGGAAAAAAATAAATTAAACTGCTTGTACATCTGACAGGGGTATACATTCACTGTCTCAACCCAGGAAGAGAATCTGGGTATCAATGAAGACAGATTTCTCTACCATATGCAGCTGTAGTTTTAAGAAAAAAAAATTCAAACAAGATGTGAGGCTTCATAAGAACTGAGATGGGGATTGATGCAGTAAATATTACATAGCCAACCTATAAATCAAAATATGTTCTCATCTGGAAAAATTTGTGAAGTATCATTTCACTACTGTAAAAAAAAAGAAAAAAAATGACAAATGAAAGTGATCCTTTGGGGAACAAAAAAAAAAAAAGAGGGAAAAAATCTGTCATGTAGAATGATTGAAAAGATTGGGAAGAGTTAACTTAGAAAGGAGAGGGACAAAAGGACATAATGAAAGGATAAAAATAAATGACTGAGGGAAGATAAATTAGGTGCTTCTCTTCTCAGCTAGTGGCAGGACAAGCGAATGTGCAATAAAATTAAGGAGGCTGGCAAGTTCAAAACAGATAAAAGGCAACAGTGGTCTTTTTTTTTCCTACAATGAGTGATTAAACTGGGGAACCTTCTGAAACAGCAGAAGTGATAACTAAAGCACACTTCAAATAAATATTTAAACAGTTAACAAGAGTTGCTAAAGTAGAAATAAAAAAGTCAAATATTTTTTGGGAAGTATTTGAAAGCACTCACTTTAAAGACAGAATTCTTGAACTTTCCTTTGAAGAGCTCTTCTAGTCTTGTGCCCAAATCCCACAAACTTCGGAGGAAAGAGAACCTGAGGACCTAGTGGCTCATACCAGGATTAGTTTACATAATGTTATTTCTATATTTGAGCATGCTGAGCATCAGTCTTCATGCTCTGCACACAAATGTTACTTCAGATTTGCACCAAATATTTGTTTCCAGACATTTAGACATTAAAAGTGCCTTGGAACCAGTATGAACGTTTAGGAAGGACTTTAAGGATCTGAGTTATGGCCCATGTTTACTGTCCCAAATTCTTTTAGACATGGCACTCACAAATCATGGAGAGGTGACGCTGGGCTACTGGAATTCAGGATCAGTCCCATGAGAATAACATGTGCCTTGCTCTAATCTGTGCATAGAGCCAGGCTGCCTACTCTGGTACAACATGTTATTATTTGTCTTCCCCCTCTCCTGGGCTGCTTGCTTCATCAAATCATCAATATTTATCTTTCAGACTGCAGGTTTGCCCGCTGAAGGCGTGATGAATGTCCTTGTGTCTGTAGGCTGTCAAACACAACGAGGTTCCCACCTCACTGAAGGTGAAGTTGTGAAACATCAGAAACTTGGAGAGATATCAGTCCATCCCAGGGAAGAAGCAAAGGAGACACGTTTCTCCCTTCAACCCTGAATGGCAGCCTGGAATGCCCCAACATCTGACACTATGAGTGGTGACCCAAACCTCTGCTGTCTGGCAGCTCTCTGACACTCCGCTTTACAGTCATTAAAATGGAAATGGCATCTGACAGACATGAACATCATTTCACTTCCAGCTCCCTCAATTATCTCCTCCTTTCCACTGCCCTCCCACTCTCTGTGTGGTGAGAGAAATATGTTTTCAGAACTGTCATTTTAAAGAGTAAATACTTGAACCATCAATAACTGTGTGCACTTTACCCCAGTTGAATGAAAACCTCCTTTGTGAGCGTAGAAGCAAATGATGCACAGTTAAGTAGAAAGAAGCTACCTGAATGTACTTATTGCAGCTAACTATTTCTGTATTATGATAGCCTGTTTCCAGTAGATCAAAGAAACCTGGCAGTGTTGTTTTTTTCACACTGTGAGAAGCACAAACATCATTTAAATGCCCCCTCAAAATATTCATGCATCAAAAATCCGTTGAAGGCTCAGTCTATTCCCAAGCTGGCTTTCAGCCAACATTGTTGTGTTGTTGCTGCACCATGATGGAAATAGCAGGCAGTAGAAAACAACAAACAGCAGAGAAGACAAGTCTTTTAAAACAAATCCAAACAATTAAAAACAAAAAAACATTTCAGCAGTATTTAAAATATCAATGATAGCAGGAGTCATTGATGATTATTCAGTTATTAATTGAATAATAATGATTTAATTTTACAAAATGAGATTTTAAATGCTGAATTCTAGGATCCTGTATTCAGAGTTTTTCTAACCCTCAGTCTGATGGTTTTTATTTTGTTCTGTAAAATACATAGGGCACATGGATGCATTTCTGGCTTGATGGAAGTGCTGTAGCTTCACTGAAGCTGACAATTACCTCTTTCATAATGAAGGTCAAGTAAGTAAGGAGATTGAAAGTAAATGGAATTTCTCGGTGTCTGGTGAGCTTTTTCCAAGACAAAGGCTGAATCACCTTATGTCAAACCAATAATGTCTTCATGACCTCATATCTGAGGAAGCTGTGTAGTTTCTACTTAGATTCTCAAGTAGATAGAGAATCTAAGTTATTCCATTGTTTAGTTGTCCTTAGCTAATCATATATTAAAAGAAAAAAAAAACAAACAAAACCTCTCATGTTAAACAGAGAAAACCTTTTAGAGAACACAAAGAGAAAATCTGTGTCACTGAATGCAAAAAGTACCCCTTAGTTCCAATGTCCTTTGCTCTGCCTACGTGGTCCTGTATGGCTGTGATCCTAGGCTTTATCTACCTGACAGGTCTCCCATATCCAGCCAGTGCACACACACTGACATCTCTCTTGACAAGCAAAGTCCAAATCTCTCTTTCTCTGCATTTCATGAAATCTGTCAAAACCAACCATGCCATCATCCCAGGAAGAAGCTGGGGGAAACTACTAGGCTTTACTGAACTTGGACTGATTCAAAGGTTTCTTGACAAAGGTATTGGCAATCCCCGTCCTCTGTGTTGAAACTGAGACACTGTGTATCCAGAACGGCAGCAGTACAGAGACCCTCAGAAGGACAGTCTGATTCAATTTCAACTGCATGGATGTAATATCTGCATTTTATTTTCAACCCTCATTTAATAATATAAATGTGCATATATATTATTAGCGTACACATATATGTGTATACTTGGGTATATATGAATATATATATGTGTGTGTGCTTGTATATATATACACATATATATCTTTTCCATTTCTATAGTGTAGGTCTATGTATAATCTTAACTCTGGAGCAAGAAATAGCATTCAGAATTACAACCATATAATCGTCAGGGCTGGAAAAGTCTTCCAAGATCATCAGGTCCAACCAACTCAGTCTCAGATGGACTATCAGTCTCAGATCAAGTCCAATGTGAATGGCAGCATTCCCAGAACTCCTCCAGAGAGCTGCTGGTGGGAGGCAGACGTTGATTTCATAGAATCATAGAATGGTTTGGAATGGAAGGGACCTTAAGGCTCATCTCATTCCATCCCATGCCATGTCAGGGACATCTTCCACTATCCCAGCTGGCTCAGAGTCACATCCAGCTTGGCCTTGGACACTTCCAGGGATGTGGAATCTACAACTTCTCTGGGCAACCTGTGCCATGGCCTCACCACCCTCGCAGTCATAAATTTCTTCTTAACATCTAGTCTGAAGCTACTCTCATTTTGAAGCCATTGCTCCCTGTTCTATCATTATGTCTTTATGATCATCAGTAGAGATGTTCACATAGAAATATGTCTTTAGATTGAGAAGAAAAATGCCTCATAAGCTTAGATGCCCATGAGTTTTGGTGGTTGTGAAAAAAAAAAATGAAATCATTTAGATTTATGCAGATCAGATTTCATCTAGACTTCGAGACATCTCCTTAGAAATCTTGATTTCTCACCTTCAGTTCTCCAGTTCACGTTCTTTTCTGGTGACTTCCAAAACCATTTTCTAACTTTTCTCCATTCTGTGCAACCATGGTGCCCTGAAAAGCTCTGTGTTTCTTGGAGTGCAGCACATGGGAACTGTGCAAACAAAGGCCATTTAACAAATCCGTGCTGTGAGCAGGGAAGCCTGCACCACCTCACTCTCTGCCCTTCAGCACTTTCACCATCAATTCTTTGGCTCCCTTGCAAATTCATGTGGAAGTCATTGCTCGAGATCATCTCTCTGGTCTTGATGCCTTTTAGGCAAGGCAAGGCTGTCATTTTAGGCCTATGAGCTATATTGGCTGGTTGATGGATGCCTCCACATTGCCAACTGAAAATCATCCAGAAGTCAGCTATAGCAGATGTGCCATGTAATTACACTGACAAGGAAGAATTCCAGACATTGGTCTGGTAATTTTAAGGAACCATTTCTGTCCATCAGAACATTCCCAGTTATATTTTCCTAGATATTAGGCATTTCAGCCTTTTTTTTCCCCCCTGTGCTGAAATATGTATTTCAGCAGAATTTTAAGACAGAAAAGCCAAGATAGATCTTATGTGATATTATGCCTATGGCTGACAGATCTTGAGCTAGCAGTCTAATCACCCTAATCACCCTTCTTACCCTCCTTAAGGCATGTGAGACAGAGACTTTCTTGCAATCCTTCAGAGGTGAGGTGGCAAAACTGACCCACCTGAGTGATGATGTTTTACATCTGCTGGTAAGGAACCTTGCAATCCAACTGGCCCTCTAATTTGGGGACTTCACTTAAGAGACTAAATGCAGGAGAGCTGAAGCCGCAGAGAGACAAGGAGGCCCATTTCCTTTTCTTTATTAGACCTCAGATACAGCGTGAATCAAAGCACGAGGTGTCAGAGTGCCAGTGTTATAACATCTGATATACTGTGCTTTGGGCACCCTCACATTCAGGACAGTTGCTTAGCAACTGGGATACAGGCTGAGGATGTAGAGAGTCTGGGATCTTTTCTCTGCCCAACGCGATTAGCATGACTTGGATAAATTACTTCACCTTTCTGTATTCCTCTTTTCATTTATACATTTATTTATTCTGCCTCCTACAAAATGCTTCAGCAACTCCTTTGAAGAAATCACAGCCTTCGTGTAATGAAATTATTCATCTCCTATGAAGCTGCAGATCCTGGACAATGATTTGGGTGTCCCCTCCTTTTGCTACCTGTCTTTCACAGGTGATCACCTTCTCCTTAACTGTGTTCATCACCAACACGAAAGAGCTGCCATATTCACTACCTAGCAGCGAGAGCATTTCATTAGGGAAGTACTTTTAGTCCATGTATGAAAATTTCTGAGCGCAAACCATTTCCAAAAATCTAAGCTGGCACTTGGCAGAATGTCAGTAGACTTTATACAATAACGCTATCCAAATAGACATATTAGGAGAACAGAATCTGCAAGACAGCATACTTTTGGCTCTGTTACATATTCATGCTACTGCCACAACCACCAGCACCAGAAAATAAAGACAGGTGGAAGGACAGTAGGGCTAACATTAGACCTTTGTGAAGGCATTCTTTGCTTGACTGATGGTTTGTAGCTGCCCATCATGGACAGTGAGCTGCGAGGTTTTGTCGCCCAAGTTAGGAGCGCTGGCTGATTGGCAGATGAATGAAGAGTTAACTCCAAAGTCTATAACCCTTTGATTTCATGGTTGTTTTCTACATCCTGATCTCTCTGCAGCTGCCACCTCAAAGAACAGGGTGAGAGTAATTGTGTTGGCTTGCCTCCAAAGCCCGGAGGAGTAGTCACTTGCTACTCTCCCAGATTATCTGCCAGGCAAACAAAAAGGTTAATGATGTAGAGCTTGATTACTCTGGTAGAAAGAAAGCAGTCAGCTTGATCCAAAAATCTTTATTGTATGTGTAAGGGAGATGCATCAAAAGGACTCAGAATTGGAATATGTTTTCTCCTCCATTCTGTCTTTGAACGTGAGAGTATTTGCCTTCTGGCACATATGGTCTTGTAAGTAATAGCTTTTTGCTGCGCATACATCTTTTTGCCTGAAGCTTGTTGTTTAATTTTAAGACGTTTACAATAGTTTTGTTGTTAGGAAAGCCAGTCTCTTCAATATCAGCAGAATAAACATTTTGAATGTATGCATCCCTGGAACAGATTGAACACCATTAGTTGAAGTATGTACATATAAATACACATTTTTATATAAAAATACATACATAAGTACATGTGTGGGACACTCTCTGTATGTATACATGTATGTGTATGCCATAAGCACATGAGTTTTGGTGTTCATGTCTGAGATAAATGTAAACAAGGTGTATCAAGTGAAATGCATCAACAACTCCAATAACCCCCAGGGGAAAAAAAAAAAAAAGAAAAGGAAAAAGAAAAACAAAGTGATGAGAAGCCAAAATAAAGCAACCAGAACCTGCCAACTGAACAAATGAGCAACAACAAAACTACAGGATTGGGAAGATAAAGGAGACCTTACCATGGCTGGAGACAGTGAGGTTTGGTTAGAGTCAGGTGTTTGTAAAGGTTGACTTCCCTTTGTGACAAGATTCTGCCTTGTGGAAATGTTTAATATCTTAAAAAGTAACAAAAAAGAAACTTTATGAACCCATATAATTGAAATCTTTCAGCCTTTGGTTGAAAACCAGAATATTCCAACTCAGAACTGAAAAACTGAAGCCAAAGCACAATTATCTTTTCTTCCACACTGGTTTATGGACTTTATAATTCAGAAACATTTTTCTTACATTATTCCATGAGGATTTGATTCTTTGGCAGAATCATATCTTGCATGATACTTAGACAGGAAAAATTATTTTGACCTCCACGCTTTACTCTACAGTGGCTTCTGAAAAATTTAAATTTTTCATGGAGAAAAAAATTATCTTTGAGATGGGCTCCACATTTTACCTACCCTATGGTGAAGGACCTGGAGGAATAGAAGATAAGTTGTTATCTCTCTTCTCCTGCAGATTCGTGATTACTCTAACACAGATTGTGATTTGCAGCTAGTTTAAATGACTTTATCTAAGAAGCTTCCACTTTGCCTTTTTACATTATTCATATTCTAATTAGAATTTAATACAGTTATCTTTAAAATATAAACTCCAACAAAGATGTTTCTGTTGAGTTCTGGATGGATTTCTCACTCCTGTTCAACACATGGTTTTTGACTAGATTGTAATTACATAAGGGGATTTATTAATTTCTCCTTGATATTTTTGATTTTAGTTAAGGCTAGACCAGAAGTGCTCTGCTGTGTTCCTTGAGATAGCTGCAGGATCCAAGACCTGAGGACCGTGTCTCAGCCTCAGGGCAGGTGTGGTCCCTGTCCTACTGTGTTGGCTGCTCATCTTTGTCACCTTGTGTCTTAAGATAAAGTGCAATGAATATCTACACAAGCGTTCCAAGCACTCTTGGGGAAGAAAACCTCATTTGAAAGGAACAAAATGTAGGAAAAATCAACGGAGCCTTAAGGGGGAAAAAATATGGTGCACCCACTGGCACTGAGAAAAGAGGAAGGTTCTATAAGGCAAAGGCCTAGAAAACAAGATGAAAAGAATTCATAAGCAAGAGGGATACAAGTGGGAAAGGAGCAAGTGAAGAAAGAATTCAGGACAAATGTCTCAAAGCAGCTATGCAAAAAGCTCTTAAAAATACAGAAAATGTTTGGAAAAGCTGAAGGGAGAGGAAGGTTGCCACCAAAGTTGCCTGGAAGTCACGAGCTGACAAGTCAAGGCAAGCTTTCAGAAACTAAAAAGTCAGGAAACGTCATTCTTCCTAAGCATCTACTGAGACCCTGGAGCACAAGAAAGAAAATCCACTACAGCTGCATGGCAATTGGTAAATTCTTGTTATCATGCTATGTGCCAAAATCCTTTCTCTTTGCTTCTCTAATTCATCTGTCAATGTGTGGGGCTAATCCAGACACTGAAGGGACTTGTGTGCTAAAATGTCAATTGGGAGACAACCCTCAGCCCTTGACGGGGAGATGAATTTATAAGAAAAATCTCAAAATGCAGAGTAGAGGAGCAATGAGCTTGGTTCTGGGAGGAAAAGGTGGCAGAGAGTGGGCGAAGAAATGAGGCCAGTTTTCCAAAACACACGAGTTCAGTAATTAGCCCTAAAGCCATGGCTTTAAAGCAGACAGCAAAGATTAATATCATGCGATCTGAAATAAATTTAATCCTATCATTTTGAGTAAATAATGTTTCAAGTTTCTACAAAGCATTCATGCTCTACAAGACAATATTCGTGACTCTGATTTTTGAAACATAAATGATTCAGTATGATGTATGTTGCAGGAGTAGGATAAGAGAGAGAGTGTGTGTGTGTGTGTGTGTGTGTGTGTGTGTGTGTGTGAAAACTTTATCTTTTTATTTAACTGAAAACAAATACAGTTTTGCTTGATCTCCAGAAGCCACAGAATAGGATATGTGGGCTTTCTGAGCTGGATTACAGGTCACTTAAGAAACAGAGAAAAAAGGGGGGAAAAAAAAAAGCTATCACTTTGCTTAGCCAGCAACAGCAAAACCCCTTCTGCTCCATTACCTGCACATCTTTCTTTGCATAGCAACCATCATATCTCTGGAATAAGATGTAACTCTTTCCAAGGCATGACGTCTTGCTCTCAGCTGCTGAAAACCTTCCTGGAGGTCTGGATAGGCCAGGATTTAAGAACACCCTGGCTTGGAGCTGGTGCTAATCTTTGGATGAGGCAGCTGATAGCAGCTAGCACGGACACTGCTGAGAGTGCGTGATGCTGCTCAGAGACCCTCCTCTGCAGGAGTCCCCCATGGGCTGAACCCAGCCGTTTCACAGGTGTTTTGTGCCTCTGAAGTGTCTTCGTTGTGCTTTCATGCCAGGCATACCTGCCTCTAGGCAGTAAGTCTTCCTTAAAGGGAGGGAGGAATCTGGTATTTGCATTCCTACACTGTCTTTGTTATATCCCTGCTAATTACACCGCTGGAACAAAACTGAACAGAACATTAAACCACTTGTCCTTACAGGAGAAGGGATTTGGGTGAATTAACCTGCCCAAAAGATGTCTGCAAGGTACGTTTAGGTATATTTCCTTCTGGGGAACATCTACTCTGCTCCCTTGACTGAAGGCAAATACAGAAGATGACCAGAGTGAATAGTTTTTAAATACCAGTTTCCATTTGCAGCATTTGACGAGACTAGGGCAAGTTAATTGAAGTCTTAAAATAAGATGATAAAACAGTTACCTCTTCAAAGACTGACATTAGTGCAAATCTCTTTTTTTTCTTCTTATTTTCGTTATCTCATTTTTAAAGGTGACAAATTTGATGCAGTATCTTTTACTCCAAATGGCAATATGATGTACTTGAGAACAATCTATGAAAGCAGGGAAAAAGAAGGAAAATAAATGTGTTTTTTGTGTATAAAAATGGTGTTGGATAGACGATTTCAGGATTTCCGTTCCACTGAGCTTGTTTCTTCTCTTATTTGTCTTTCCTCCGTAAATTTACCACAGTGTCACTAAGTAGATATTTAAATGTGCCTCTGGGCATTACTCTACACCTAATAATCTTAAAGTAAATACATTGTGCTATTGGTGCAAAGAAAGAAAGGAAGACAGCCTGCTTTTATTTAGAGTGGTATAAAAATCTCATGTGATTTAAAAGGATAGAGCCTTTCAGTCCAGATGTCCACAGTTTCAATTATACTAGTGTTATCAGTAGCAGGTGGAACATTCATGTACTAGAAACTTTAATAAGAAAAAGTTCACAAGATTGTCTTCAGATAAGAAGAGCAAAATAAAGATAATAAACGTAGTAATAGACTATAATGCCTCTCCTAACAATAGTTTTCAGTTTCCTGCAAAACAAGTGATAATCCTTATGTCAGGTGCACACATTTGGAGGTGGAGGACGTTATTTTCACCAGATAGCCCAAACATTATTTAAAACAAAGGACATAATTGCAATGAAAAGCAAAGATTGCTCTCATTTTTCAGACCATACTTCTCTTCCCTGGCTCAGAGTGCCGGCAGGTTCACATTGGCACTCCTGCTTGTTTAGACTCCTGCTTTATTTTCACTAATAAAATAAACCATTAAGCCCACCTCATTGTCTTCTCTGCTGCTTAGGATGGGGATGACACCCGGGATGGCAGAGAGGGCCCTCAGTGTCCGTAGTCAGGCTCAGTAGAACAGGGTGACAGATGGTGACAAAACCAATTTCCAATCAGGAGCAAACCAGCAGAGAAACCAGGTGAATCAAAGAGTGATGCGAGGCTCTGGTGCAAAAGTTCTGTGAGGGGCAGCTGAGGGAGAGAAAGAGGTTCAAGGGGAGCCTTCTCCCTCTCTACCACTGCCAGAAAAGGGGTTGAAGCTGGGTGGGAGACCTGGTCTGTTCCAAGGGCAGTTTTGGAAATTGCGCTTGAATTGCCCCAGGAGGTTTAGATTGGATTTGAGGAAAACTTTCCACACTGAAAGAGAAGTTGAGCATTGAAACAGGCTGCCATCAGCATCACCATCCAGAGAAGTGTTCAAAATACGAGTGGACATGGCACATGGTGCTGTGATTTGGTTGTCATAATGTTATTGCTTGAAGGTTGGGCTTGGTGATGTTGGGGGTAATTTCCAACCTTTATTATTATATAATTCAATATCATTTTGCCTGAATCGAGGATGTGGATAGGCAGGATTCTATCTACATTGAAACAAGTCAGATATTGGTCCAGGAAATCTTTTCATTGCACCATTTCACTACTGATGAGCAATTAGATTTCCAGTAACTCTATGATTTTTTTTTTTACCTGTAACTGAGTAATATGTGATGAACACATTGATAACTCATTCACATTCTTTAATAAAATTAAAAGAATGGTCTGCTTCCTGCTCGTCATTGGAGCCACCTAGATTTCTAACTAATGTTTTCCAAATTAAGGAGCAGAATGAGTTTATTTGTACGTGTAAGTTAGTAAAGATGACTGTTTTGCTTATTTTAGAATTTTTGGCTTGGATGCTGTAAACTGTGCTATTCATACATATTATGATCCTGAAGCACTTGAAGTCAAACACATAAGCATATGTGAAAGTTTTTCCAAAGCTTCTAACCCAATCATTCCTCTATTGCATCATCTGGGGGTTTTCTTATTCCTGATTTGTAAGGTCAGAAATCCCATATTTGATCTCTTGAACTGAAAGTTTCTTTGGAAACCCGTCAAAACAAAATAAAATTTAAAAAAAGCCTGAAAAAAAGGCAGAAAAAACAAAATGTTGGCCTTTAGCTGATAGACCATTTAAATAGAAAAAACAAACCCAAACCTATAATTTTGTAGAAAACAGCTAGCTGGGCATGCTTCTCAATCCATAAAGAGAAACCCAAATCCTTCCACAGTAAGGCAATATTCCGGTGCTTGTTCTCCATAATAAGATTAGCCAGGCCTATAGAAGAACAATTACATCACTACACAGCATTTTAGGTTTTAATCTTATGAATTCAACTGCTGGAGTCATAAAGGACCATTAATTTCTTTTCTCGTGGGGTGTTTTTTTGGACCCTTTTTTATGACACATCCAATTTAGGATGATGAGAATGAGATGTACCAAGTTTTAGTACATGTAGCATGCATTCGTCTCTGAAATCTGAGAGCATGTGAGTCATCATAATGGCTTCAGGTTATAAGAAACATCAATGATGAAAACATTAAACCACAAAAAAAAGTTGGCCTTATAATGGTTCATTTACTCTGGAGAAAAATAAATAACTAGATGAATTCTCTTTTAATAACTAGAAGTATTATCATGGACTATTCATTTCATCTGACAGATATTTGCAAGCTATCTCCTAGAAGATTATTATTCCTACATCTTTATAAATGCCTGTATATATTTATTATTCTTTTATTTACCGCCATGCTATGATTCACTTTAAGATTCAAAGCAGGGAGATCTGCTTTGAATCTTAAAGTAGATCCAAGTTTTTGATATTTAACGATAGATAGATGGTAGGACAGAAGTTAGAGGAAGGTAAATGACAAGAAGTTTTAAAACTGTATTCAAATCTGTTAAAAAAACCACAATAGCACATTAACATTGTTTTCTCAGGAAATTAGACCTTGTTGATAACTGACTCTTGGAGATTTGGTAGCTCTAGATGTGACTAATAATAATTCTGGATGTGAATAACAATAATAATAATAATAGTAATAATAATAATAATAATAATAATAATAATAATCCTTCCAAACAGCCAGTTCAGAGAGCTTGTACTTTTTTGAAGCTAAGGTAACATTTGCTGGATTAATTTACAGATGAGAAAGTGATCAAGAACATAGGGAGAATTGGAGTCCAACATGTGCCAGGATGTGGATGACAATTACGAGGAGAAGATTCTTGAGTTTGGGATGTAATTCATTGATTGGAAACTTACACAGCTAATCTGGAACTGGAATTTTGCTCTGAGAGACAGTTTCCTGGCTACAGCACTTCTGAGCACTGTCTCTCAGAAACCCCTTTGGGCACATGCCACTTAGGATTATTTAGCAGCAAGTGCTGAAATAGAGAATTTAGGTTTTCTTCCCGCAACAGGTTTGCTGAGCTACAGAAATAGAAATACTTTGCTCTTTTGTCAACAGTGGATAAAATATCATTACAGGTGCAATGAGAAATATTGTAAACAAGCTGGCATTTTTATGCTATACCTTAAGATGAAAGTCAGTTTGGCTGCTCAATAACCTCACTCTAAAAAATCCAGCATGAAAGACAGTTGACTGCAGGTCTCATTAAGGAAACCTAGCTTTTAAGGATGCCTTGGCCACTTTAGCTCTCCTCTTCAGTACTGTAATTCCTTCTGAATAGCAGTATAATATTTACTACATCCATAGCAAATGTAGTGCACATCATTGACTACAATGACAAAAAACTTCTGTTGATGCTGACAAGCATGATTTCTGCTCATCTTTCCCTTAAGAGAGTATTCACTGGTCAATTTCTTTCATGAATCATCCCAACAAATACAAGATCATAGAATGGTTTTGGTTGGAAGGGACCTTAAAAAATTGTCTCATTCCAACCCCCTGCCATGGACTGGGGCACCTTCCACTAAACCAGACTGCTTCAAGACTAATCCAACCTGCTCTTAAACACTTCCAGGGATGGGACATCCACAGCTTCTCTGGAAAACCTGTTCCAGAGCCTTAACATCTTCACAGTCCAGAATTTATTCCTAATATCCAGTCTAAAAATTTGTCTTGGAGACAAGAAGGGAAGAAATAGCCTTGAGAGTCAGTTCAGAGAGAGGGCTCTGCATCTAACATCTCATGGAGGACATAGGACACCTGTGTGAGTGGGGATTAATAATAGGAGGAATCTGTTAGAAAGAGAGATGATGCTGAGATGAGGACAATTTTGCAGGGAGATCAAGTATGGAAGGACATAGTCAGTGCTCAATGTTGTTGTCAACTTGATATTCCGATCTGAATGCAATATGATCTACTATCTTAGTTTCTGCAACACTTCAGAACCAGTCAGAACAACCTCTGCAGTAAAAACAGCTATTCCTAATAACTCTTGGAAAAAAGGGAGGTCTAGATGACTTAAAGGAGTAAAACCTAACAAACACCCTTGAAAGGAACAAAAAGAAGATTTTGGAGGATATTAACACTGAGTTGTGAAAGAAATTGTAGAAAAATTTGCAAATTAAAAAAAAAAGTTTATATTTCTGAGTAGTAATGAGACCACAATTATAGCAGATTTGGCAAAGCATCAAACGATGTCTTTATAGTGCATGGCTAGAGAGGCTGATAGATGTGAGGTACATTGATTTTAGTATGTCTTTATACTTGGCCTTTGTGACATTCTCACAAGTAAATAAGAACAATTCAAGTACTGTTTAGCTGCACAACCATTCTTCAACAATTGTATCCTTACATTCATCTATCAGGGAAAATGTGACAGACTGTGAAGGCATTGCATCCAGGAGTCTAATTGGAGTCTCTTCCAGGAGAGGATTTAATTTCATTATGAATTACTTCAGTGATGGATGCCCACGTAGGTGGCATGAGGAGCTCTGTGGAGAAATACAAAGCAAGTACTCTACATGATAGGATGAGAATTCAAGCTGACCTTGAGAACCTGTAAAAATTATCTGAATTTAGATAACATTACTGGAGGAAACATGTAGGGAGAAGGTATTTTAGCTTGAAGAAGAAAAGGTTAAGAATTTTTTTCAATAGCAAGAAGAAATCCCACAATTTTGTCTGTGTAGCCTTTTAAACAAGCAAATCAGATTGAGAGTAATGACTAAAACGATCATAATTTCATAATTTCGTGTAAGTTAAATAGGAACAAAATACAGGCTACTGCTCTGTCTGTGTTTTTGGATGCTTTTAAGAAAAAGTGAAAGCCCTTGGGAAGGATACATTTGATCTTTTGCTTTGTTGGGGACAGAACACGTTGATCTCTTTTGGTCCCTTCAAGCTCTGTGTTCTTGTGACAATGTATTTTAGGCAGAGTTTAGCAGCTCCACTTGTACAGACTGAAGAAAACACCCAGGGATTACAGTGTCTGTAAGCAGTGGAGAAATGTCAAGGGTACAGAACAGATCCTGGGTCTGGCAAATGGAGCAGCCTTATTGAAGAGGTGATGAGTGAAAAGGCAAGTTGAACAGCCATGGAAGATGTACTGACTCTTTTTCCCACTACACACCTAAAGCCCATATATGAGACCATACAAATTGGTGGTTTTAATTTGTAAATTGCAGAATGAGGTATTCAGAAAGATTAAAAATTGAGGAGTCAAGAGAGACAAACAAGAAGTACAAGAGATGACTTACATTTCTTGATTATAATGGGTCTGCTGGGTGACTTGCAAATAACCCAGGCAAAAGATAGGAATGAAAAAGAAGTAAACCTACAAGGGAGAACACCTTGAAGAAAAAGAGGATAAAGCTATGTATCCCTTCTAATTCTGTAAAAGAGTGAAGAATAGTTTTCCACGTTGTATGAAAAGTTGTCATTATGAGCTGCACTGGAGAAACTCAAGAAAAGTGGAAAACAACATGATCTTTTAATTAGTGAAGTAAAGCTGTGAGCAAAGGTGTTGATCAGAGGGAATTCATGGTAACTCACATGAATGTAGAGTGACAGTGAAGGAAACGTTGAAGTGTTGTTCATCAAATGAAGAGAAAGACATTTGGATGTCTAAGAATTGTCTGAGCTTTCAGCAGAGAGGCACAAGGCACCTCCTTATGGTCTGTGCAAAACTTAAACACATAAGCCTTATAGAAGACTTCATGCCCTGGCCTTTATGGGTGCATAGCATGAGGAATTGAGAACACAATGAACTTCCTAGAGAGAGTGAAACCACAAAATTAAGTCCGAAGCAGCCAGCAGGAGTCTCAAAATCACTGTGGAGGTGGCACAGAGACTTGAGGAGTGATCCTGGTTTAGAAAGCCTCTCATTACCTGGAATAATTTAACTGCTGCGCAAAATACACTTTGTTGTCTCCTTCTGTCTTGCATGAGGAGCATTTAATAAATTTCCAACAGCTGCAGAACCTGTTAAATTAAGGTGAAATTTTGTGTAATGAAAAATATCAGAGAGATTGCTCACATTTTTCCCTTTTTTGGAAAGAGATAGGTCGATAGGTCTCTCTGAAGTAAAATCCTATGCTTTAACTGTCCATGGAACTGTTAACTCAGCCTATTTTATTGTGTTGATTCAATGCCTTCTCTTCTGGGAAGGAAAAAACCATCACACATGGCAATACCTGTGTGCATAATCCTGTGTCTACACATGCTCTGCCCTGAGTTGAAAGATAAGCTCAGAAGGTTGCAACGAGAAAAAATATTAACAAAACACCATTTTCCAATAGGTGGAGAATAGTCTAATGTGTGATGAGGGTTTTGTCTGCAGCTGTTGGTCCTGGTCAGGTGACACTGAATGGTACAGCCAAGGGATGCAGGGATTGGTGCAGCTGAGCTGGTGGAGGGACAGGAATAACTCACAGAACCTGGTTCAAGGTCCCTGCTCTACCTGTGCTTTGTAAATCAGGGCTAGTGTATTTTAAACACAAATTATTACAGGAAATCCTCCCAAGCAAGTTGATTTCTTTTATACAAGTATTGTGCAATCCCACCCAGCTGAACTATACATAATGCAGGGCAGATTTTGGCTCTTCTACCAATATTATTTTAACCATTTTTAATAAATTATGCTACATACAGTGTTCACCTGCAGACTACACGAAAAATACAGATTGGGTGACCAGTTTAGTTTTAAAGTATTTATATGCTGTGCTGATAACCAGTCCTAAAAACATAGGCTGAGCAGTCCTTTCTTTTCCTCTCCTGGAAACCACAGACCTTTTTCATCCCTTGCCCCAAGGGTCTTGGTCAGCAGAATATGGTCTGTGACCATTTCCAGTCCAATTCAGGAAGGAGCAACCTGCTCCTACAAGCTGCCCGGTTTATTTGGTGTTACAAAGAGTGCAGTCTTAACCTCAAAAGGAAACATCTCTATTATCATGACTAGTCATCCATGTATGGCGACGGTTAATTATTTATATAAATTTATACCAATTAAGGAGAGAGCCCTTCAGCTAACAGCAACCTGCCAAAGGATTTTGTTGTTTTTATGATCCCTAAATGCATATAACCAGTTTAATATTCTGGTCTCTGAAAGAGTCTACATAGACAAGCTGCAGGTAGAGGTAACACCAAACACATTAGCATCTGGTTTTGTTTTGATGTTACCACACACAGGTATTCCAACAGAGTAAACTTCAGAGTCTTCTATATATTTCCAACTGGAGACAAGACATTTTTTCCAATTGCAGTTTTGGCACTTCTGTTGTCTAAGGCAGTACTTTTGTATGTAGTTTTATTTTTTTAATGTAGAAGGAAAACACAGGAAGTATTTCCTTCAAGGGAAAAATGCCATGGCTTGGCCAGCACTCCAGGTAGAACGGCACTTTACATTCCTCCAGGAATTATTAGAAAACTCTTTCTGCCACTGCTGCTCTTCTTTTCACCTCCTTGGCTGGCTGATGTTTCCCTAAATGCCAGCTGACACTGAGAGGAATAACTTCTGATTTGGATGCTAAAATATGCTTTGATGTCCTCACACGTTTTGTGTAGGCTCCAAGTCCTTTATGCCTCTCAGCAAAATCACAGCCAAGCACTATGCATTATGGAAATGTGTGTTATTTTCTTCATAATGTTTTCCTAGCATGATACTTTCTGGGACTATGACTTTTTTTTTTCCCTGTTCATTTTTTTTTCCATTCTAATTAAGAATATGTTGTGGTTTGGTCTGGACATGGGATGCTATTGTGAGGTGATGTGTTTTCTTTCATTTTTCCTTTTCCCAGTGGCACAAGAAGGAATTGTTTGGCTTCCATGTTCTTTTAGGTAAAACATTTAAGAATAATATATTTTTAAATTTGTTGGTTTTTCTTTTCTCTTCTTTCCTAAAAGATAACTTACATGTTGTAACTAAGCTGCTTTTAAGACCATAATTTTTGACCTATTAGATTGGAATCTTAGAATATTATTGGACTTGGGTATACAGTTCCAAGCTTTGAATGAATAGAACACATGTTGCCCGAGCTCTTGAGCTTCAGATCTTCCTTTGAATAGATTACAACAAGCTGAGAACTAAATATTTTCTCACTGCTACTTGGAGTTGAGAAAAAGTTTCAAATCCTTTCTCCATTGAGAAGACAATTTTAGTGTGTCCCAGCTTCCAATCACCTAACAAAACTCTGATTTATGTATTCATACATGGAGACATTTCCCATTGAAGTCACTCTGTACATGACCAAGTCTGTTTGAAAGCTTAGCACTTTACCTAATTGTTTCAATAAAGTTTCACCTCCCAGCTTTAGTTGCTTATTAAAAAAAAAAAAATGGTTGAAGGAGCTTGTGTCTGCCCAAGGTTAGAGACCCGTAAGCTCCTTATTTACACCAGTACCCTCCTCATGACAAATTTCTACTACTGCTGCCAGGCTGACAGCTCTGCAGACTGGATCTAACTTTGTTGAGCAAAGTCTGTAGCTCTCAGTAGGCAACCAGACATCATCATCTCTGCCTTTTCCATGTGCCACTCTGGAGGAAAACTGGTTATCATAAACATGTTGTTTGCAAGAGTTTTTTTGGCTTTTTGATTTTCTCCAACATCCTTCCAACATACAATTTATTCTTGGTCTCACTATTGCATGCTGGAAGTTGCAGTGCTTGTACTAAATACATAAGCACAGCAAATTCTTCCTTTCCTTTGCTTGGTGTTGGGTCCACTGACACAAAGGTCATGTGGAAAGAAATCATCATAGAATCCTGGAATGGTTGTAAGCAACTTTAAAGTTCATGTCATTCCACACCCTGCCATGGACAGGGACACCTTCTACTATCCCAGGTTGCTCCAAGCCCCATCCCCCCTGGCCTTGGACACTGTCAGGGATGCAGAGACAGCTACAGCTTCTCCAGAAAACTCATTCCACTGATATAAGAGTTTTTAATTTGCAGCTGCAAGCTAAAAAAACCTAGATGAGTTGTAAATTCATTAAAATATATTCCTTGATGGCTCAGAGACTGATTGGATTGGTTGATACCTTATTATTGCCTGGCTGCAGTTTCCTGTGGGTCAGCTACAAATGCTCTTTGGAAATTCTCTTACTGTACAAGAGATAAAAAGTCATGAGACTTACCCAGGCCTGGCCATAAATACTGGTGTACATCAGAACTGTTACAGGACAAGGGGGCAAGACAAAATCCTTGGTCATCATTATAATACAAAGTGTCACATGCCCAAATTACTGGAGTTTATTTTCACTCATTTTGTGTGCAATGAATGTTTCAGTGGTTTTGTATGTACAGAACTACACCCACAAATGTCTGTTGAATGACCTGCAGCTAATGAAAACTGAAGCAATGAAGATGTCATCCCTGATCCTTCCAAGCTTACATAACACAAATGTTTCCCAATCCTATACTGCTTCTTTGAAGGAATATGTTAGTGATTTCTCAGAGTCCAAGCAGGAAGCAGTGATAAGGCCTGTTCTCATGGGTGTGCTTTCTTTATCATCACTTTTGCTGCGCTGTTTTTTCATGCACTGCCGTAGAGTCTGGGGGTGTCCTCAGGGGGACAGTGCAAAATGCTGCACCATCCAGCAGAGAGTGTGTCACTTCTGTCTCATCTGAACAGGGACAAACATTGAAACCACGTGCAGCAGGAAGCTTTGGGTGCAGTAATTCCATACAGCTTAAGAATTTGGGCCTTCTGCAGGCACTGCTTTAAATACTCATCTGGGAGGTAAGCACCTTATGGTCTTTGATGTATTTAACTCCACAACACCCCCGAGAAACAGGGAAGTGCTGTTATCACTAGCTTATGCTTGAAGAAATAGAAGGCTAAGACTTAGTCTAGGAAAGATGTTGTACCTTCAGCCAGGGGATACATTTTTGTGTGAAAAAATCTCATGTTTCTTCTCCCCCCTTATAAAGGGAAAAATTGTGAATATAGGCACATGCAAATTAATGAGGTGACTTGCTTAACATTATCAGTGCTTTTTGAAGAGAGATATGATTCAACTGCAGACCTGACTAACACTCTCACCACAGGGCCATTTTGGTCCTTCCTTTGGGCTTCCTTATCCCAAAACATAAAAACTATTTTGTTCTCAGGTCACCTTTTGCCTTCGAAGTTTTTTCTCCTAGTGACCATATCTAACAGTCAAAGGAGGAATTTCAATTTATGAATGAGCTCAAAGTGCTCCCACAGTGGTTATATCTGTTCCCGTAAGTGCAAGGGCACTACTGAATTCCTTTCTGCCAGCACTATGGCCTTGCTTTTTATTTTGCAGAGAGGACAATTTATAGGAGACATAATAAAAATACTTAGAAGATGGGAACACTCAAAAATGAATTTAAAACAAAAAATAGGGTCAGAAAGTATGTTTGCTATGGGCTTGACAGCTTAAGTAGGAAGTGAAGGCAGCAAGGGGAAACTTATCCAGGATAAAAAGCTGAAATCTGAACAGACAGGAAGCAGTGAAGTCAGCAATTATATCTGCCCAATGGAGATATGAAAAGTTGGGTATCAAGGTTGCTTTTAGAGCCCTTTCAGTGGGGGAATAGAGCAACAGAGACAGTGAGACTGTTAGTCTCAGAAACATAATTGCCACTAAATTTTTAGGACTGCAACAGTCCACGAGGCTGGCAGCATCACTGCTGGAAATAACAGGGAAATTTTTTGCCTTCGTGCAATGTCAGGATCCAGCAGGACTTCCAGAAGGAAGCCTGCTTCCCTCAAAATACCATGAAGGAAACAGTCATGAACATGATATTGCCATGGACAGGCAAAAGTACAGAGTTTGCAGTGTATAGCACTTCTCAGGACACTCAGAGGTGCTCTGTGGAGGAAAACTATGCTTAGCAGCTGCACTTATCCCCTACTCAGAGGACCCTGTGCTTCAGGTTTCCTAGATTTTGGAAAACATTACCTCACTCAATCTGTAAATTTGGAGTGACACCAAAAATGATGCGCCATTCTTATGAAACCTGGATTACCAACAAAGATTTGGAGCATTCTGACTCTGTGGAACCAAAAAAAAAACAAAAAAACCCCCAAAAATACCATTAGATATGGACTAATATTGGGAAGGAATATAATTTTTGCTTTAGGTATTATAAAGAATAAAATAAGCATGAAGATGAAACCAAAAACAGGAGGATGGATTAAGCATTAGTGAGCTGGTGCAGAATGTGTTGGGCAAGGAATCTTTTTGCAGGGCAGATCCTTGTTTTTCAACATCTCCAATATCCTTGACAAATATTACTGGCAACATAGGATGCTTTCAGCCTGAGGTTCTTCAGGCTTGTTTGTTCTCTGCTTTGTTTGTGTTTAACTCTGCCTCCTATTAAACCTGTGGAGGGAAGAGTTTGTGCTGCTGGCTACTTCTCTGTAAGTTCAGGGCTTATGAATGCAATTTTGTGTGATTGTTTGTGGTTTTTGGAATGAGCAAGTTGAAAATTGGTGTTGTGTAACCTATGTTTATGAAATGGGCAATTATCTAGCACGCTAAAGGACACCTTGGCTTCCTATATTCAGTTTGTGGAAATTGATTGAGTGAGACCAGGATCCAACACCCTTGCCCTTGCCACAGAATTCGTGATGGACTATAAGTCAGATGCTGCCTCAGATTTTCTCTGTGTCCACACCAACACTGTAAAAATGAAGCATTCACTTTTGAGATAGACTTTTGTATATTTCAATGAACTCTTTCAAAATGTTGCTTCCTGATTCAGTCCCACTCCAAACCTTTAAAATATTTGAGAACTTGCAGTTATGAATATGTAAAGAATAATAAAATGATTTTAAAAATGGGGCCAAGACCAGGAACAATATAAAAGCCGAGTTTTAAGAGGACTTATCTCAAAACCCACAGAGAACAAATATGAAAACCTCAGTGTCTAATGAATGTTCAGCATAGCCTTCCTGATGTTCCATCAAGTAGCAGCTGCTAACGCCTCAACACATTTGTGTTTCCTCATTCAGTTGGTTGACACATCAAAATAAGCCTGAAGGAAGAGAGTTACTGCTCATATGTTCTTATACTTTGGGAATTGTATTATTTCACTGTCCCTGAAAGATGAACAAAGGCAGTGATCTACAAGAGCTTCATGGACTCAAATATTCTGGCCAGTAAAGGGTTATGGAAAAATCTTTCGATAAATAGATGGGTTGAAATAAATGTCCTGGCAGCATTTCAGCATCCTGAAATATGTCTGTTTCCCTGGCAATTTCAACCTCAGTGTCTCGTTTAAGTTTGATGTGGCATTATTTTCTTTCCTGAAGAATTTAGGTGAGAATACTCTGGGCGTCTCAGGCAAGTCTCACTGGAGGTGGTGAGACTTTGCACAAGACCAAAACTAACTCAGTACTTTTATCTAGTGCAGGATCATCACCTGTCCTTACTGTCTGCAGGCTCTATGTCAAAACATCACTGAGCAGGGTCCCAGAAATTACAAGACTGATACGAGTCTGTGTGTGTAGTCAAATATAGATAAGCTTTTTCTTTATCCATGAGGTGTAACTGCTGCCATAAGATAGGAGAGGTGTTGAAACCCTTCTTCTCCACAGAGGAGCCATAATGGAAAGGTCTTGGTAGCACCTGTTGGCCAGTGCAGAGGAAGAGACTGGTTACACAAACAGGCCTAACAGTTCATAACAGCACAACAAAAGGTGGCTCCTGCAGATGCTTAACAAACAGGGAAGATGAAAATGTCAAATCACTAACCTGAAGTCACCCCACATAATTTATTGCTAATGCAGAATTTAGTTATGCAGGAAAATTAGCTGTGGGGCTCTCAGCTCAAAAAAGACACAAACCAGTTGGAGCAAGCCCCAAGGAAGCCACAGAGATGTTCCAAGGGATGGAGCTGTTGGAGGCAGGCTGAGAAAGATGGGGCTTTTTCGCCTGGAGAAGAGGAGGTTCCAAGGAGACCTTAAAGCCCCTTTCAGTCCCTAAAGGTGGCTTGTAAAAAATGGAGAATGACTTTTTAAATAATCACATAGTGATGGAATAAAGGGAAAAAGGTGAGATTTTTAGCAGATGTTAGGAAGAAACTCTTCCTCCAGAGGGTGGTGAAGCCCTGGCACAGGGTTCCTAGAGCAGCTGTGGCTGCCCCATCCCTGGAAATGTACCAGGATAGATTGGAGTGGGCTTGGAGCAAGCTGAGATAGTGGAAGGTGTCTCTGCCCATGGCAGCGGGTTGGAAAGTGATAAGCTTTAGCATCACTTCCAACCCAAACCAATCCATGATTCTGTGAAATAAGTACTCCCAGAATATGATTAATTTCACTGAAGAACTAAGCTGCTATACAGAGGTATCTCACTATCCATTTCCCATGCAAGCAGTTGCCAGTGAGTGTTATCCTCATTTAGGTTGTCCAGGTGGGAGTATAAGCATTGGCAAGACAAATGGTTTTTTTGTTTGTTTTTATTTGGGTCTTTTTGGCAATTTATTTTGTGTTTCTGTTTGTTTGTTTGTTTGTATTTTGGTTTCTGTTTGTTATTTTTGTTTACTTTTATTTTACTTTGTTTTGTTTTCAGGAAATTTCTTATCTATTTAATATTTATTTTGTTATGTCTTTCACTGAATTTTCACCATGAGCTCTTTTGAGTTTCACAGTAGTGCCCCAGAAAGACCAGCAGAGAAGTCACTTGATTTTCCATACCTGAATGTGTTCCCTAAATAAATTCACACTGGATTTGGTCTGTAATGAACCAATTAGCTCCCTCCGAGGGCAAATGCAGACATGAAACAGAGCACCACCCCTCAGATCCCACAGGCTTGGGATCACATATGTGCAAGCCAGTCTAGGCCATTTAGGCTAAGAACCAAAATACCATAAAATATGTGGATAACAACGATGCTCAGGCACAACTAGCCTGGCTCAGACTCAGTTGACTCTGGATTTTGGAGTCATGTGTGGTAGCTTTTCTTTTCTGTATTTGTGCGAGGAGAAGGAAGTCGAGAACAGCAACTAATGAAGAAAATGTTGAAGAAAATATCCTGATGTCAAGGGTTTTGTATTTACCTGATGCATCTTGTTAAGTCATCTTGTTGTTTTCTTGCATTACTGCCACAAGATTTATTTGCATGAAAGAAAACCCAAGGTACTATTATAGGTAAATCTCCCCTGTGTTTATTAAAAAAAAAAAAAAAAAAAAAAAAAAAAAAAAAAAAAAAAATTTTAAAATCAACAAC